>CAXIVR010000008.1:76867716-77357716 GCA_964035755.1 Teleogryllus oceanicus
TTTCATCGGCAAGGCAGCGAATTCGTAAAGCCTCTGTTCAAATTCAAACACTTGTATCAATGCTGGGATACTTTTGCATTACGAAAATGCTTGTTTACTTACGGCCCGCGTTATTTACTCATCTGTTAAGTAATGAAATAACTGTGTGGTTACGGGGTGAGAGAGGATAACAAGTGTTTTTGGTGTTATGTCAAGAGCTTGTTTCGGGTCCATAGTTCAGTGGTCACCAAGTGCGGACTAATATATTGCTAACTTCACGTTCAAGATCAACTATTGGACAGAACGCAAATATAAATAGGTAATATTGGTGTAAACCGAAGTATCGTTATATCAGCACCGAAGCATAGCAGAAGGAATACATCGAATCGTTTATACCGGGAGCGGTAGCTCAGTGCATCAACTGATGCCACGGCAGCGCCTCTGACCGGGAGGTCCTAGGTTCGAGTCCTGACGGCGGCAGGATTTTCGACACTAGCTTTTCAGCTAGGTCGAATTCAGTCGCTGCCTAGAGGAGAATGGCCGGCTGCTCTGATCGGTGTTTTCCGTGGTTTCTCGATCAACACCACGAATCCCCTTTACGGGGGTTTGGGTAGATTTGTCCCAGCTGTGGCGGTGCCACGCTAGTGGGAGAGTCCTGGTTACGGGGAAACCCCACTAGCCGACGGTAGGTCGGCGCCGGATCTCGCCATCCAACGGGGGAAGACTACCGCCATCTCCCGAGAAAAAATACATGCACTACACTAACGGGACTAATGACCAACGCAGTTGACGCGCCCGGAAACACGAATAAACCAAACCAAACCATTCCTTGATTTATAAATGATCTTGTCTATCCAGGTGACGCCGCGTCGAAGGCTGTGTTGCCGACGTTTCGACCATCTTATCGTGGTCTTCCTCAGGGCTGTTGTGCGAGGAAGACCACGATAAGATGGTCGAAACGTCGGCACAGCCTTCGACGCGGCGTCACCTGGACAGCCAAGATCATTTACATGACTCTGGCCGCTGAAGCCTACGACTTCTTTCCTTGATTTGCACTCGTCCTCCAAGGCTCCAACTGCCAACAATCAGACTTGGCCGTCCTGTGTGCCTCGTCCTCAAGCGCGGCGGCAGTTGTGCGCTGCGTGGGCGGCGCGTGCCCCTGCGGAGGGCGCTTCTGTGAGCCACCCGATCGCTCGCCCTCGCCCTCCTCGCCCTCCCTCGCCCTCGCCCTCCTCCTGGCCGCGCCCGGGCAACGCGATACGCCGCTTTGGGCGTTGCTCCGGTGACGTGGTGGCGGCGGCGGGCGCGGGTGATGGGTGATGCGAGTCTCGCCCGTGCTTCTCTGGTGTAGCGTGGTGAGTGGAATGTGGAACAGACAGCTGTATTGGGTGAGTGGTTGTGTAGTTGTGAATGGATTTAAAGATGTTTCTGTGCAAATGGAAATTCGTATAATTATTGTGTTGAAGTGAGTGGTATGAATAAGAAATTTCCGAACTCCGAAGTATTATGTAATTTAATAATTATTTATCTTTATTAGTGTGATGCAGCTCTTAGGCATTCTTTGCTGGTTTTGATAAGAAAGAGGGTTTATCCATATATATATAAAATACGTAATGCAAATTTATAAGGACTTACTCGGAAATTGCAAAGTAGAATAGGAGTAGTGTGTATTTTATCTCATGATATTAGTGAGGAACGTGAGGACGCAATGTACAGCTGCAACCATTTATAGAGCAGGTCGTTACAAAACCGTCTGATTTCTTTTTTCCCTAGAGACACTAGCAAGGTGGAACTGATCGATTAATAATTGGAGATGGGTCGCTATTTGCTGTCACTGCACTCCCTTATAGACTGCAAGGACAGATTGATGCATAAGGAGACTATGACGTGCCTAGGATCCCCCTGGATAAGTTTCTGAGACATTTTTGTAATTGTTCACTAAAGGAGCTCACCTTGAGCAACAAATGACTATTACTATGCTGAAAACATCATTGCCGTTTTTCTGACAGTACGAACTAATTCGTCTCATCCAGACGCTGGGCACCTCCTGGACCAATTTGCTTGAGCGCCCATTGCCCCAGTTCCGTGATTGTGCGTGGGTGCTGCTGCGTCCCTCCCTCCGCCGCTCGCACTGAGCAGCCTTCGTAGGGGGCGCCCTCTCGGGGCGGCCTCCATCCGGATTCCATTACTCGGCCTCCTAATGGAGGTCTTTCAGATCTCTCTCGGAGGCCTCACCCCTCTCCACCTCCCCTTGCGACCTCCCTCCCCCTACACGTTTCACCATTCATCCACCTCCTCTTCTTCCCTTCCTCCGTCTCTTCCTCTGCTCTTCCTCCTCTTCCTCTTGTCTTCCTTCTTCTCTTCGGTTCCTCCTCCTCCTCTACCTCTGCCCTTTCTCCTCTTCATTCCTCCCTCCTTCCGCCTTCCTCCTCTTGCTGACCCACTGTCTGAGGCAGTGGTTCACTTCATCGCTTCCGCTTGCTCAAAGAGGAGCCCTCGTTAATTAAGCTTGCATCAATCCCAGAATCCTACTTTATTCCATCAAGGAAAGTAAATAGCAGCCCTGAGCGTATTAACCAATTCGGTCATCAAATACTACTTACATAAATAAATAGATGTCGAATTAATAAATAGAACCTTCTTCAGGGAAGTAAAACTGACGTCACACATCACAAATTTGCGAGCTATAAATAGAGACTTATTCATAGGTGGTCCTAGGCACGCACATAGTCTTCTTATGCATCCGTTAGTCCCTGCAGTATCTAAGGGACTGCAGTGGCAGCAAGTAGCGATCCATACCCACTCACTAATCGATTAGCTCTTGCACATGTGAAGATGTTGAATGGTGATGGCCACGGTCATGGTAGCTATGGTCATGCTATGGTAGTCATGGCGCGTCGGACAAAGGAAGGTGATTGCGGAGTTAGAAAATTCTGCCATTGCAGAGTTGAAGCCTCTTTCGTGATTAAAATTGCCCTGAAGATGCCTGAATGACTTGGAGGTTCCCTTACACAGTCCCTTCATGAACTTTCTAAAGCACCTTCTAAAGCAGATTTGGAATCAAGTGGAAAAAGAATTCGTGTTTCAGCGCTCGTCCCCATTTACATAATATGACGATGTTTTTGAAGGCTCGCATTAAGCTATTTTTGTGATTGTTTTGTCATTTTGTCTTACTGATGGCCCACATCGTTTACCCTCCTTTGAGCCTGGGTTGGGTGCGCTTGGGTTTCATTAGGTGACCAGGGCGGAGCGAGACCGGTATGAAATGTTTCTTTGGCAGCTCCCTAAATTTCAATTTTACTCCCTGCCACATAGTTATCTATGTAGTATTTGATTATTTGAAAAAAAAACTTTCAATTCAGAAATTTTAAAAAATCAAATTTGTTGGAGGCACATCTCATGCTAACCAATCGAATTAAGTAATTATTTAAGTGCAATATACGTAACAAATTATTAGATTAAAAAATTGCGAACCATATTTGGATGCAATAGTAAATTCGCTAATCACTTGGAGGTTCCAATTCGTGCGAGCAAAAACGTAAGTCTGCACTAATATTTTCTCGAAAACTTGTCAAAAATGACACTTGTTTAAATGTGAATCTTTTCGAGTATTTTTTAGTAGCAATTCACTATTTTTTCGTAAGAATCATTCAGTTGTTAAGTTCATGTTGGTGTTTAATGTTTGCAAATGTGAGATAGAGTTGTTGCCAGATCATGTATGTGATAAATAAAATATTTGGGCACGTAGAGACCTTCTCAGTCATGCTACCTGGCCGCAAGTTTGCACATAACTTTAAACTGGAGTGATACGTGACCCGAATAACTATCATTAGACTCTCATAATGAGAGCTATTCAGCAACTTCGTTATTCATACAGAATGCACGCCTTTAAAACTCACTTTTCATCAGTTTCTCACAAGAATTCTTCTCAACGTTACACATTGTTTGAGTTGGTTGTTTCATTATCGCGCGGCGACGAAGCTGTTCCCAAGAAAACGAAAGTCACCTGCTGCCGGCACACCGCAAGGCACACACGCGGTAGAGGCGCTTCCAGAGAAAGGGAGGGGGCGGGGGGGGGGCTGCGAGTGAGGGAACTTCGTTGCGCAAGAAGCGCCAGCTAGCGTGAACTTCATGAACTAGGCTTTGCGGGCCGCTGGCGGCGCCGAATTGAATATATACGGCGCCTGCAACAATTTGGCGGCGAGTTGGGGGGGAAAACTGCTATGTAAGCTGCGGCGAAGCTAAGGGAGCCCGTGTAGGAATTGCCTGTGTGTTGTGTGGCGCACGGAGGGTTGGAGAGGCAGTGGGAGGTCCAAACCTATTGAGTGGAACTACAAAGGTACTTGTAGGACTTTCAGATTTGGCGTAAAATGAAGCGGAAGTTCAGTAAGAAGTATTGGAAATTAAGATAGTATTAGATAGTGGCATATGAATGTGTACAAGCGAAAACGTGAATTTATTTTATTTTTTATATACGGCAAGAATTTATCTATTTATCTATTTGTTTATCTATTTATCTATTTGTTTATCTATTTATCTATTTATTGTAGCCTTAAGGATTCCGTGAAGGGCGAAGACCACCTTTACAGGGAATGTGAGGTTGACATACGTTATTATTTGTATAGAACAAAATCATAATAACATTACATAAGCCAAAACACAATAATAACATAGGCATATTAATAACACAAACATAATCAAAAGAACCTAATAAATAATAATATTTGCTTCTGTATTTTTTGTTTCTTTTCACTTTTGTTTAGACTCACTTCGAACTTTGTATAAGACAAAATCATAAGAACATATGGGAAGTATACTTGGCATAGATACAACTAATGCAGTCTAAAAATTATAGGACATCACAACAATAAAAATGTCATTCTTGAGGGCAGTCCTTGAAGGGGTACACGCTTCTTAAAGTATTTAATTGCTGTCGGTGTCAAACAGGATATCCGACGCATCTTCACCATAAGCTGTTCGTTTACATCTCTCCACCAACTGATGCACAGTGTGTATGTCTGTGTGTAGGGGGGGGCACCACACACTCAGTTTGTGCCACGCCCCATTTGAAGAAGCCCGAAAGATACTGTAAGTGGATCAAAGATTCCAAAACAGTTGCATCCGGTTGGAATTAAGGATTTGCTTTCTTTTTTTTAGAAAGTCCACGTTTCTTTACGGCTCTTGAAAATGCATGACAAAATTTGGATGAAATCCCTTTTTTATTCGCGCCCAGAGAAAATCGAATTTTTAAAGTCGAATATAGGATTGTCATCTCGTGGCGCAGAGCGAAGTTGCTCGCCTTACACCAAGGAGGCCCGGTTCGATTCCCGTCGAATCTCATGTGAAATGTGTTTTAACAACGCGTTTAACTGCTTCACAAGGGTTAGTCTAATCTCAGTGAAGTGTCCTAAACCCTACCCCTATCCTTATTCCTTCCCAGTTCTGGCTGCTGGGTAGTGACACAGGAGCGCGTGGTGGGAGGCGCGTACGCGGAGATGCTACCTGGCGGTCCTCTTGCCAACTGACTGCGACGAGACGTGACGGCCATAATATTAACGGAGGATTACTCCAAAATTAAAAGCATTGAAATTATTGGAGGATTACTTCGAAAGCCCAAAGCCCTCAACGCCCGCCAAGGGGCTTGGAGACACTTTGCGTAATTTGTAAACACAACAAATTTTTAAAAATAAAAAAAAAGCATTATTACGGTTATTTTCTTGAAAATAATATTTAAATACTCCCTGAAACCATCTTTCTGATTGCAATTTTTTATCGTTTCTGGAGACTTCAGCCAAATTCGTGTCTAGAAAACGTAATCGTCCCGGGAGAAACTACTTTACGTGATATACGATATCATACCATTTCCTATTCAATGGAAAAAGAACAATTGAACCTACGACCCAAACGGTGAGCGCGTGGAATACTGAAAGTGAAAATGAGATTGCAGATATATAATGGAGCACTTGGCTCCCCTCGCAGTGTTCCGTCCGCCTTTTCCGGAATAATCCATCATCGCAGCTCCCTGCCACCTTCATCCTGCTCCCCTCTTCCCTGGGGACTAGACGGCGGGGTCCATTATTCATCTTCACATTCCCATTTTTGGTCAGATAAAACTTCGCTTATCCTGAATTTAGAATATGAGAGTTACGGAAGTGCTTTTTTACCTTATAAGTAATTTTAGAGCTTCCAATAACAAACAAGTTCGCGTATTTGTTTGATTTTTCTTTCGCATGACGTGAAGGCCACGTCTACCTAAACTGAGTTTATATAATTGAATAGACATCGAAACTAGATGATTTCCGGGAGCGGTAACTGATGTCACTGCAGCGCCTCTGACCGGGAGTTCTGACCGTGGCAGGATTTTCGACACCAGCTAGATTCCAGCGCATTCCAGCTAGGTCGAATTCAGTCGCTGTCTGGAGAAGAATTCTAGCGGCTGGCTGTTCTGATCGGTAGTTTTCCGTGGTTTCTTTGATCATCACTAGACGAATGCCAGAGAGTACCCTACCAAACGGGCCACGGACCGATCGGTCCGGACGGGCGCGATCTGTCCTTTCTCTTCCTTGTCCTATCTTCTCCCCTTACACACACACACACTTACACTGACATGCAGTACACTACCGCACATTCCGGGAGACCGGTCGGGAGCTTAGAGCTTGTTCCGGCTGAGGTGGTGCCCCGCTGGTGGAAGAGTCCTGGTTAGGGGGAAACCCCACTAGCCGATGGTAGGTCGGCACCAGATGTCGCCATTCAGCGGGGGACGGTCACAGCCATCTCCCGAGGAAAACATGCCCTATACTTACGGGAATAATGACCTACACTGTTGAGCGCCCGGAAACACTAACCTAACCTAACCAACCAACTAGACGATTACGATATTTAAGTCGAAGTCGTAAACGAGTCCTAAGGGTGCCCTTTGCTGTTCGTTATTGCTCCGCTACATCTCAATAGTATATGTAGTTACATATTTTAATAAATTATCTACTACATAAAGAAACCTATTATCGAAATCCCAATGAAAACATTTGTTTTTGACAGTATACAGACATCTTTTTAAATACACATTTGGCTTTATTTCGGATAACACTTCGCAGATATTGAAAATATATTGTGGAAAATCGTACATGTCATTGTAACAAATATATAGATATTGGTCGGAGTCCTGCAGAACCGGAGTTGAGTTGTGTTTGGCGCATAACACCGAGGGTCTCCGGGGCGCACTGCCCGCAGCGATTAGTCTTCGGAGCGGAACCGGAGTTGGAAAGTTACACCGGGCAGCGCGCGCCACCCGCCCCCTCCCCCGCCCCCGCCGCCACCGGGCGACACTGCGTGGGGTGGGGGAGGGAGGAGGAAAGGGGTGGACAAGGATGGTCAGACGCAGAGTGGGAGTGGGCCAGGAGTTGATAATTGTGGAGACGGTATGGGATGGGGCAAACGGGGCTGTCGGGACTCGGCGGGGCAGGACGGAGTGGGGTAGGACGAAGTGATTAGGGTCGGAAGTGGCGCGGGGCAGAGTGAGATGGTGGGGGGCAGAGTGCAGAATGCTGAGTGGGATGGTGGGGGGCAGAGTGGGATGCCGAGGGGCAGAGTGAGATGGCGGGTGTCAGAGTGCAGAATGCAGAGAGGGATGGCAGAGTTGGATGGCGGGGGTAGAGTGGGATGGCAGGGAATGCAGAGTGGGATTGCGAGGGGGGCAGAGTGGATGGCGAGGGGGCAGTGGTGCGAGGGGGCAGAGTGGGATGGAACAAGGTGGAGTGGGAGGGAGCGAGGTATAGAGCCCGCAACAAATAGAGAAGGACGCGGAGAGCGGTGGGAAAAGAGGGGAGCTGGGTGGAGTCCAGTGTTCCGATGTCTCGCTTGAGCGCGCGAAAGCGTGTGCAATTAATGTCGTGCTGCTCCCGATGTCCAGGCGCTACTAGAACGCTGTTCACTACTACCCGCGTGTTTGCTACTACAGACGCCACTTTTCGATTTCCTTCGGATTTCGAAGTGGTGCGAGTTGGATAACCTATTTAATTCTCGGTTTTCCAAGCTTTTTTTCTTTCTTTTCCACGTCCATTGTGCACAAAGTGGAACGCCCTTGAAGTATAGTCTCTAACGTTGCTGCCTTATCCTCCTTCTTGGTTGAGACGCAATTTCTCTATTTGCTTATTTAGCCAAGAAATTCTTTTAAAGTTTGCAATTGTAATACAGATGGCTAGAAAATAATGGTATTACAGAGTTAAAACAGATACAAATATATTGATATAACACAAGTGTGACTGTGTACAGTTACGTACATAAATACAGTACTGTTACGTAAATAAAGTGTAATGGGTGTTGTTGAATACTCGATTTTTACATCATAAATAAAAGCATCGCTTTTACAATATGACAAGATCATTAATAACTAAGATTTACCCAGTACAATACAAATAGGGATGTGGGTGTGTATGTACCTATTCTAACTAGTGGAGTTGTCTGCTGATCGTTTTACAAAGAGCGTTGCTCATATATACCGTTTGTTAGCTTGAATTCCTGTGTGTGCTGCTAAGTGGTTTACTTTCCTACTGAGCCACTGTGTCTGTGTGCATTCTCGATTGATTTTACTCTTACCTCATTTTGGCGGGAAGTCGCAACGACACATACAGCTTTCCTTAACCTTCCCTTAAAACCCTCCTAGTTTGGTTAATTTTATGTTATGTAACGAAGGTCAGTAATAATGTGAATTTAAAGTCCTCGTAAGTCTGCAGCATCTGCGCCTCTGCAGGAAATTTTCGAAACCCATAGCCTCGTAAATGTTTATTAAAGTTTTATTAGAAAACTCGTATGTCTTCATTTTTACTTAACTCATTATAATTATAATATTTCATGACCAAAGGAATTTTTATATCGACCTCAATAAATGAAATTTGAAGAAAATTTCCGCCTAATTCCTATAATGGGGATAGGATTATGAATCCCAGTAAGACTAGTCCTTTTATTCTTATTTTTGGTAATAATTTTATCGTACTTCGTTCTTCTTCTCTGCTGTGAAACTGGCTTTATTGGACATTGTAATTTTTAAAGAAATGTTACAATAATACTTGCGTTTGAGAATGAGATTGGGAATGTGGAATGGGAGGGTAGCAAAAAATTAATTAGCCTGGCACCCGACGAGCAAAGGTATATCTATGAATAGGTGGTTGAATTATACAAAAATTAATTTCAATTACTTTTGTTGGAGTTTTCTCTATCCTGAAACGTCAACGCTAAAAGGAGGAGGAAATACAACAGAGAAAGAGAGCTAAGCTTGTTGTTTCTAATGTATGTCGTATGAAGTTATTTTCAATTACTTTTGTATTATTGAATGACTCATTATTTTGAGATTTGGTATAATTTTGTACATGTCGCCTCTATTAGTATTTCACAGAAAGTTTTATAATATTTTTCTGAGACTTTTTGCTCACGTATTCAGTTTCAAAATCTCACTTGTCAAGGAATTCCCTTACGCACATTTGAATCTCATAACAGTTATAGAGATGAATGTTAAACAAAAATGCAGTACTTTTACAAGAAAATTTATTTGCTAACAACATGTTATGTCTTACACTGTATTTCCTGATATAAACCGCAAAAAAAATTAAAATTAAAGTCGATTATGGTCCATTAAATACTTATCAAGTTCTTTTATTGTAATTTAGATTTTTGTACGAACAGCCTTCATAATTTACAAAAAGAGGTTTACCACTTATTGAGGCTTGGCTGCATTTAAAACAGAACTATGTTTGAAATAATCTCTTTTTGCAGTGATAGATTTTCATGTTTCATATATTTCTCTGTGAGATAGTGCACTTGAGTCAGTTCATTAGTTCTTCGTGTAACGACACGTTTGACCGCAGTTATTTCCCGTTGCACTGTCGCCCTTGTGGTTGTGTGAAACTGACCACACTTCCGGCATCGTCCGTCTACTCTTCTCGGCACGTTAAAAATGGAAACGCAGTGAAAGCGTTCACATACAAGCGGATACCGCCTTTTTAGTCTGTAAATTATAAAAACTTCAACTACCTTGTGTGGGAGAATCTATCGAAATCCAGATATTCCGTTATACATTTGGTAACGACGATTTTATGAAGTAGCATGTCCGACATTATTACATTATTACATTTTTAGACTTACAGAAAATAGATGTGAGGCCATTTAATTAGTTATTTTTGAGTTTTGAAAACGTGTATTAAAAAGCACGGGTCAGCGGAAATAAAAATTTCTAATTTTAAATCATAATTTAATTGAATATTTAATATTTGTTCCATATGATTATATATTGTGTGCACTTATGTAGATGTTTCGCTAAAAAATTGGTTAAAAATAAAACCAACAATCGCAGAAAATCACATTGTCAGAATTGTAGATTTGTCGTTGGGTAACAGAGCCAAACACTGAATTAAGCTACCGAGGAGATGTATGAAGATGAGCATAAGGAGATGTTTGAAGTTTATATCATAAATAGTTTCTTTATTCTGTACGAATCTGCATGGATCGAAAGTTGTGCTTGTGTTCCGTGTTGTGTTATATTGTCCTAACATGTCTTAATGAATTTGAGGCACAACATAATAGTTCGCTTGGATGAAAACTTGAGGTGAAGAATTTTCTTATAATTGAATTCGATCCTTACTAGATAATGTTTCTTCATTTGAGAGGGCCATATGCAAAATAAGAGTTCTGATGTACTTTGAGTTAGAAAATTGGCTTTCATTTGGTGAATTTAAGGTATTTGTTACGAGTCTGTTTATTCGAATATTGTGATTTTGAACGAACAGATATGGACGTATGATTTTTATTACAATGATGCAGAAACACACTAATACGGGCATGTTCGTCGTCATTAGCAGAATATGTCTTCTGAACATTACACAATTTTTCTGAACATTACAAATTACAAACATAATGTTCGTGAACATTACACAATTTTTAACGTAATCCCTTCGGTGTGACCGGGAGCGGTAGCTCAGTGTATCAACTGATGTCACTGCAGCGCCTCTGACCGGGAGGTCCTAGGTTCGAGTCCCGACGGCGGCAGGTTTTTTGACACTAGCTTTTCAGCTAGGTCGAATTCAGTCGCTGTCTGGAGGAGAAGTCTAGCGGTCGCCTGCTCTGATCAGTAGTTTTCCGTGGTTTCTCCGATCAACACCAGGCGAATGCCGGACCCTACCAAACGGGCCACGGAAGCGCGCGCGATCTTTCCTTCCTCTTCCTTGTCCTATCCTCTCCCTTTACACACACACTTACAATAACATGCACTACACTACTACATATTCCGGGAGACCGGTCGGGAACTTAAAGCTTGTCCCGGCTGGGGCGGTGCCCCGCTGGTGGGAGAGTTCTGGTTAGGGGGAAACCCCACTAGCCGACGGTAGGTGGGCGCCGGATCTCGCCATCCAGATAGGGAAGATAACCGCCATCTCCCGAGAAAAACATGCACTACACTAACGGGACTAATGACCAAAGCAGTTGACGTGCCCGGAAACACGAAAAAATCAATCAATCAACCTTCGGTGTGCGATTTTTTTCGCCTTCCGTATTTGGGTAATAGTGAAGTCGACATTTTTTTTTCCATTTCTAATTCAGTCTGGCAACTGCCTCGCCGTCTACGGCGCAGTCGGGTCGACAGCAGCGCCGAGAGTTACAGCTTCTACCCTACTTCCGGGCGGAAGTGTCGTAGAGCGCCTTTGCGAGCTGCTCCTGCACCGCCAACTTTCGCCGCGTTGCGTCGCGAGCATGGCAAGCGGCTGTCAGTTGCACTGGTAACCGCACGACTGTTCACCCTTTCTGGATTTTATTTAGCGCGTATCTATGTGCGCCGTGAAGTTAAGATGGCAGCAGCTACAATGTGCTCGAAATGCGACGTTTGGTTTTGAACACACAAGGTAAATAATTCAGAGCTATGTAGACGGGAGAAAATTGTAACTAATTTATATGGATAGCCAAAAAAAAAGTAATCTTTCGCAATAAATATGTTTTTACACTTAAATAAGATTGTACATTCCCACATTCATGTTTCGAGGACTGGCCTCCACTGGCCACCGCGTCGCGGTTCACCCTTTCTGGATTTTATTTAGCGCGTATCTATGTGCGTTGTGAAGTTAAGGCGGGAGCAGTTACAATGTGCTCGAAGTAAGAAGTATAATTTTGAACACACAAGGTAAATAATTCAGAGCTATGTAGACGGGAGAAAATTATATCTGACTTATATGGATAGCCAAAAGGAAGTAATCTTCCGCAATAAATATGTATTTACACTAAATTGAGATTGTACCTTCCCACATTCATGTTTCGAGGGCTGCCCTGCACCAGCCACCGCACAACTGTTCACCCTTCCTGAATTTTATTTAACGCGTGTCTATATGCGTCGTGAAGTTAAAGCGGTAGCAGTTACAATGTGCTCAAAGTACGAAGTTTGGTTTTGAACGTACAAGTAAAATAATACACAGCTATGCAGACGGAAGAAAATTATAACTAACGTATATGAATAGCCAAAAAAAGTTATCTTCCGCAATAAATATGTATTTACACTAAATTAAGATTGTACATTCCTGCATTCATGTTTCGAGAACTTTTAGCTCATGCTGGGACTTCAGTGTGAATACATCGTGCATGGTTACTTCTTTTTTCCAGCTCAGTATGGATTTCCACAACATTTCTGCGGTGTCCTCAGTTAGTTAATTTGGGTATTATAAATGTATTCGTTCCATCATTTCTACGCAGCAGATACTACTGTGCAAAGTATGTTTACATGAAAATATCTTTTAATGAACATCAATTTTTCGATGTTTTATGAAACATGACTCTTCTTGGGAGAAAGTAGCTTATCCTTCAGAATTTTAGCTGCTTGCGGTTTATTTGACGTAATAAGTGGCTTCTGAATATATGTGTTTAAATTCCAAAATTTTAGAAATTTTATCCATATTTTATTTTTCAGATAAGTTTGCAGGCCTAAAGCAAAATGGTTACTTTGTTGATCCTATAGCGAACGGTTGATGTTTATTGATATTGTTTTCGTCCCTCAGACGTCTTTTCAATGAATAGTTTGAAAGCCGAAAGACAAAATGGCTCTACAGCCGTAAAATGATCACAGGACAGGGACTGAAAAGGATCGTAATAAATTTAAGTAGGAAACTTTACGATGGTTCAGAACAAAGCACCATTTACGGTACATTTCTCTTCGCTTATTAACTAAATGAAGGAAATTGCAAAGTTAATCGCATGCAAGCCAGAAAGAATACAATTTGTGAAAGTACGATTTCTTTCCTACAGCAAAAATCCGCAAACCCATTATAAAATTGTGATTTATCATTTTGAAAAACGCATTTTAGAATGGCTTATGCTTTTACTGGAGTGGCGCAAATGTAAGGCTTGGATTTCAGAGCACTATCTCCATATTTTCTGCGAATTCGCTCGATAGCAAAGAGAATTCATGGAAATAACGATATGCTCTTTTTTTCTGGAGTGATGTGACATTCTTCCATTGTTCCTGTGTTCGTGAATATATACTTAATTGTTCATACTTTCTAGAGAAGTCTTAACATGGTTAATTTAAATTGGTTTAAATTGTACATTGATGATTACCAAATGTAGGTGAGAAAGGATACTTATTCCTTAAAGACCTCCTTTTCCAAGGAAACGTGATGACTTGTCTATTATCTTCTATTATATAAATAGTTTTTATTTATATTTGAGTCATCAACTGTATGGAGTAGGGTGTGATCATGAGGTCTGATGATGAAAGACGAATGATTCTGGATGGTTGTACCTATGATTTCTGGTGTTACTGTTACGGAGTCTATTGTGCTACAATACAAAGTGAAAACATCTGTGTCACTATCAAGCCCACGTACATCGACTCTATCGCTTCTTTACACTACCTACACGAGCCAGAATTAAGATTTGTTGCACGTTTTGGTGAAATAGAATTGTAAGGGTTGCGAGCAATTGAAAACTCTGTTCCTATTTCCACTTGTTAATTAGCCGGACATGCTTAAGTTAAATAATGTATAATATATAAATATGGCATAATATTCTGGGGAAATACATCTTTTAGCTCCCAGACTTTTAGATTACAAAAACGAATTGTACGAATAATAAACAAATCCCACCTACGTGATTCATGTAAGCCTCTCTTCATTAATCTAGGAATTTTACCATTGCCTTGTCTGTTGATTTACAAATCAGTGGTTTTTGTCAAAAATGACTTGCTTAAGGGCGGGAATATATTTTCAGAAAATGCCGATGTCTATTACTATAACACTCGACGTAGAAAGCATATTCATCAGGTGACAGTATCAACAGCTCATTACAAAAAATTCACATACAATACATGTACATTATTTTACAACACTTTGCCAGATGACATTAAACGATTAAATTCGATAGAAAAGTTTAATTCCCAAGTGAAATCGTTTCTGCTGCATAACTGTTTTTATACAATTAGAGACTATACTGAGCATCACAAGAAAAGTAACTAATTTTAACAATTATACATAATGCATTATTTAACATTTGAACTGTATCAATGTGTATAAACAACCTGTAACAAGTATTGTATTGCAGCCTCCTGGTTAATGACCCCCATCTCGACCAGGTTTTCCGTCCAGTTTTCCTGATCCATTGAGCAAATGCTGAGATGACCCCTTGTTTTGCTTCTGGACATAAATGTAACTTCATTTTCTGTGCACGTCTTCTAGAATTCAGGGAGAATACAATTATTCAAATTATCGCTTCCATGTTGTCGTGGCAGGAAGTATTATTCCGAAGGACAACGTGGATAAGAGCCAAAATTTATTGCTTTTTTATCCTTGAAATTAGATTTTATTACATGGGAGCTTCTTTTTTATCAAAATTTAAGTAGTATATGACTTAGTGTAGGGATAACAGAATTTTGAAAATGTGCACACAATTCACTTTTTCCCATAGCACGTCATACGCAGTTTTTAACTGCTTTTTTGACGTAAAATAAATAAATAAATAAATAATATAATCGCCGTATAATCTGTGCTGGCATAGACAACAAATATTTTTGTTTTAAGATTTAAAATTGACGTTAGAGAAGAAGGCCATATGCACCATTCTTGGGCGCAAGGACTTTGAAAAGAATAAAGTCCAAAAGAAATTAAAACAAGTTGTACTTGTGTCTAGGTAATTTCGTATTCATCTCAAGAGAGTCGTTTTTTAAACTACCATATTTCAAATGAATTTTGCACACACTTTTCGCAACAACTCGAGGGTTAACACGTTCCGGGCATCTGCTTCGTCGACGCTGTATCGAGCACCGGCCTGGCGCACACCGCCTTCCTTCAATCCTCGTTTCAGTCTCCCTCCTCTACCGCCACGAGCGCTGCTACTAAGCTGCTCTTTAGCGGAGCGCGTATTTAATCAGCCTGCCCGTAAATCTCGTTGCAAATAGGCGAGCTCTAATGTGCTTCGAGCAGCTCGGCGGTTGTGCGTCTCGCTACAGAAACAGCTGGGGCTGGGAACCTGTAGGCTTTTCTTCTTTTTTTTTTTCGTTTCGATTGTTGCTCTTTTTTTCTTATTTCCCTTTCCCTCGTGGATTAACTGTAATGGAAAAATCGACAAGTTTTAAAAGTGATGTGATTTACAGAGTGAACATGATATTTGGGAGCAAAAGAAAGGGCATTTCATTAACTGTAAATTATGCAGATGTTCGAGAATATCGGTCCCTTTCGTTTTACACTCTTGTTTAAATTCGAAGACAAATTAATTCTAATGAAAGGAAGTGCATCATTTCATTGTTATTGATCATAACGCTTTTTGCATGTTTATTTACTGTATTCTTGTTTTAATAATTTACCCTAGTTTATTTCAACGTCAGATTTTTATTTGTTAATTGTTTGTTGATGTTATTTTGATTCAGTTGTGGATATAAAAATGTTTTTCGACTTTTTGGGACTGACGTATGAAACTGACAAATGAATATTTACCGATTCTTAGGGTTTAAAAACGAACAAGGATACTTACATTGCTGCTCTAGTAGTCATTAGCGCAGCGAATATATTCGTTGTTGCTCGTTAACAAACGGTAAAGGTTAAACAAAAAAAGGTTAACAACGACTGGAAACTATATAGATATGTGAAGAAATAGTTTTAGTTCTTCCGACTGAATTTTGTTCTAGATTTTTGTAAATTAAGAATATCTCTATAATTGATAATTGGAAAGACTGAGTGCATTTTATTGAGTAATTTGATTGTAAAAACTGTTGTCTTTTTATCCTCTGGAAAAACAAAAAAATATATTCCATACTAAAAAATCTTCTGATTTTTTTATATTGTCATTTTAATTTAATTGGGCAAAATTGGCCAAATTTTCTGAAAGCATGCTTTCACATTCAATTTACAGACGTTTCGCTACAGCCCTAACTACAATTCGTGAAAGTATTTTCGAATTTTTAAGGCCTAAAAAACAATATATGTAGACTCTTTTTAATTTTTTACAAATTGGAGTAATATTTCCGAATATACGTTGAAGTGGGTTCTGCTGCCAGTGCAACTACAGGTAGTACGTATGATGTACAGAATATTGATATTACTATCATTACTTCCGATTATTTTAATTATGAGGCAGATTTATTTTTTAACATAGATTTGAAATATCATTATATTTTAATAGTATTCCATTATGGTTAGGGTTTGCAACTTTTCAATGATTTAAGGGAAAGTGAATGGAGATGTCATTAGACACACTGTTATTGGCGACACCTGCATGTTAGGTAGTAATCAGCTCTGGCTAATCTGTCACTTGCGAGCCTAACTACATTGCCCTAATGGCTCTGAGCAACCCAGGAAGCATTAGATGGCCTATATTTGAATGCTAATTAGTTATCAATGTTAGCCATAACGGTCGCATTAACTAAGTCAATATTTGGTCCATCTAACTGCAAGGAAGAGGGAGTGAAAGGACGTGCACATTTCAAATCTTTCTTTTCTAACCCTTCAAATTGGAAGGAAACACCATAAATGTATTTTCCTATTAACCCTTTTTTTGCGTACTTTTCAGAACAGTTTGGAAGGAATTTATCTTAAAACTTAAAAAGACCCGTTTTCTATTTTATGTTTCTTAAATAGTGATTTGTAGAAGATCTTACGTTCTTCAAATACTTTTACCAAGGTATGTATTGAAATAATGAAGCAATATTGATTTCTTTGCGTATTCTGGAGAAATACATTTCTTGTCACGATCATAATAATTCTTAAATACTGAAAATATTTTGTTCGTGTTAAATATGTATCACTTGTCGACTTAATTTCTCTATTTTGTAAAAAGTATTTTCGAAACAAGTGAAGTGTCTTGTTAAAAAATTGTTACAAATTTCATGCAATATTGGGATGGTAACCAGGCGAACAAGAAGGGCATTTCGTAAATGCAATTTTTTATTACTGCTGTTCAATATGTGCCCGTACTTGAATTTGAATATAGAATTTCAGTTACTGAAATAAAAAATAATAATAATTTGAAACATTGAGTTGTTGGGACAATTATTATACATACATCACCAGTCAATATGTATTCTTCTTTCTCTGTATCTTTTTCCAAAATCGATACGTCAAAACAGCTACCAGTGAATGTGCTTAGTTGCAACAGTGCAAGAGAGAAAGAAATATTTTATTTTTATCTACTAAAGACTGCACGCAAAAGACCCACGCCGGTGAAGGAAGTTTTGTAGAAACTCCCCCGACATTTCCTGATGACAGCTGTCTGTCGTTCGGCAGTCATGCTTGCTTGTCGCTGTCCGTTTCCTCACGAGAAATCGTACATCTGTTGTTCTTATAGTGAGCACGAAAGCAGACTATCGCGAAGGAACATATTGAAGCATCTATGCGCCAGTCACACAATAAACTAAATATGATTCTCGTAGCAGATGTATTCAGATTTATTCTCAGGTGCGGGCTGCGAGCACGTCCGACGCGGAGGCGTTCTCCGGGCAGTCCACGTCATTCTAATGACTCTGGCCAAGGAAGCTTACTATTTCGTCTATATTGTAATTTCTGACCCCTTCCCTGGCCACCAGTGGACAATGTACTCCCCAAATCTATTTTTAAATTTTTATAATTTTATTATTATTTATTATTATTATTATTTTTATTATCTTTATCATTATTATCATTATTACTATCTTTATCATTATTATCATTATTACGATTTATTATCATTATTTTTACGATTATTATCATTATTTTTATTATTTTTCATTATTATTCATTATTAGCTACTCGTCATACGTTACTCGTCATACGTTACTCGTCATACGTTACTCGTCATACGTTACTCGTCATACGTTACTCGTCATACGTTACTCGTCATTCGTTACTCTCATTCGTTACTCTATTCGTTACTCGTCATTCGTTACTCTCATTCGTTACTCGTCATTCGTTACTCGTCATTCGTTACTCGTCATTCGTTACTCGTCATTCGTTACTCTCATTCGTTACTCGTCATTCGTTACTCGTCATTCGTTACTCGTCATTCGCTACTCGTCATTCGCTACTCGTCATTCGCTACTCGTCATTCGCTACTCGTCATTCGCTACTCGTCATTCGCTACTCGTCATTCGCTACTCGTCATTCGCTACTCGTCATTCGCTACTCGTCATTCGCTACTCGTCATTCGCTACTCGTTATTCGCTACTCGTCATTCCCTACTCGTTATTCGTTATTCATTATATATTATTTATTAATGCGACCAAAGTACGAGTGCTACTGGTTGAAGCTCTAGCTTCCTCACCGAGAGCGCCAACGGTACAACGCCTTGTGGGCGGCTGGCGTCAGCGATTTGCCCTTCCTTCCTAGGCGCCCGCCGCCTGCACGTTTTCTCTCCGTCCGCGCCGCCTGTAATCGATCCAGAAGCAGGAAAACCGCACCGCTCACGACTTGCTGCGGGCCGCTCCGTAAACGAGTTCTCGCATGTGCTCTCGTTACACGTTCCAATAGACTGTGAAATCCGGAGGTGTTGGATGTCTGGAAAAGTGTCGCTCTGCTTCAAACCGGATGACAAAAGACATTTTAAAGCTTTGCATGTTCAATGTGTGTTCACTGCTTTGTATTGCAGTTGTATCGATAAATTTATCACCACGCTGTTGCTTATGATACGTATGAAAATAAAATGTTGCAGTTATGAAAGAAAAGAGAAGTGCCAGATATCAATATCCGAACACAGTAATGCTTTTGAAAACGTGTAATTTTATTTAAAATAGTCTGTTTATCGTTATTTATGAGGCTTCAACGTACTTATAGTGCGCGTGTTTCTGAAAAGGCCGGTGTCAGAACTCAGATTTTCTTCAGAAAATATGAGGTCAATGTATGTACAAGGGTTACCTTAGTTCTCCATCTTACTATTAAACCTAATCAAGAATTTTTTCGTATAAAAGACTTTCTCAATTGAAAGTTGTTAAATTGTTCTCTGTGTTCAAGGCTTATGATAATCTTGTTCAAATCAGTTTTGTTACAGTTGTAGCAAAAACGTCGTGCGTATTATCTTTGAAGATGGATGCAGTCTTTGAATTGCTCTTGAAGTCACATGATTACTTTTACATAGATAAAACCTTAAATTTTTGCCTTAGATACAAGGTTTTAGGGCCTTCTAACAGAAGTGAGTTCATTTCATTTATCCTGTTATTTTGATGCAGCTTACCAAAGATTTACAGAAAATTTACTGCCCGTTGCAGTCAAAACAATTGTGTGTGGTCTCTTGGCGGTGATGGTAGCGATTGTTGTGGTGGTAGAGGCGGTGCTGGTGGCGATGGCGATTGGGGAGGCGATGCATGGGGTGGCGGGGGAGGCATGGCGAGGGTGGCGTGGCGAGGGGGCGGTGGCGGGGGGGGGGGGAGGCGATGGCGGAGGCGATGGCGGAGGCGATGGCGGAGGCGATGGCGGAGGCGATGGCGGAGGCGATGGCGGAGGCGATGGCGGAGGCGATGGCGGAGGCGATGGCGGAGGCGATGGCGGAGGCGATGGCGGAGGCGATGGCGGAGGCGATGGCAGAGGAGATGGCGGGTGGCGGTGGAGGCTAGGTGAGACGGTGACAGTGGGAGGTGGAGGCGGTTTACTGCGCGTGGCGATGAGTAGGTCGGCGGGCCGCCAGCCGGACGGCATCGTGTCGGCGTTGGCGGCGGGCGGCGCGGCATTTGCATCTGCGCCTCGCGGAAGTAGGTGAAGGATGCTTGGCCGTAGCGTAGTGCGTCGAGCGTGGGTGGGTCCCACACCGGCGCTCGCTCGCCTCTACCTCCCCTCCGCTCCGTGCCCCGCCCCTCTTCGCACCTCCCGCCCCTTCGCGCCGTCATCCGGTGGCGCAACGCCCACCCGCCCGCCCGCGCCGCCCGCTGTGTGGGAGGCAGCGCTTCGTGCGGCGCGGCGTCTCGCCTCGCAGCCGAGGAATTCCGGGTGTCTTCTCGTGAAGCGCGTTGCGGCACAGATCGCGCTTCCACTCGTAAACCCGACTTTCTCAGGCTGGATGCGCTTGGCAGTGGGTTGCGACGGTGTTGAAGCGCGGAGTAGTGATGCGACAAAACATCAATGTTTAAAACATCGATGCTCAAATTTAAATCGTCGATGCGTCGTCGATTGGCACAGTTCGGTGTTTCACTCGTAAATCCGACTTTCTCAGGCTGGATGCGCTTGGCAGTGGGTTGCGACGGTGTTGAAGCGTGGAGTAGTGATGCGACAACATCAATGTTTGAAAACATCGATGCTCAAATTTAAATCGTCGATGCGTCGTCGATTGGCACAATTCGGTGTTTCACTCGTAAATCCTTTCAGGCTGGATGCGCTTGGCAGTGGGTTGCGACGGTGTGAAGCGGAGTAGTGATGTGACGTCGATAACAATACATCGTTTCAAAACATCGATGCTCAAATTTAAATCGTCGATGTGTCGTCGATTGGCACAATTCGGTGTTTCACTCGTAAACCCGACTTTCTCAGGCTGGATGCGCTTGGCAGTGGGTTGCGACGGTGTGAAGCGGGAGTAGTGATGCGACAACATCAATGTTTAAAACACGATGCCAAATTTAAATCGTCGTGGGATAATGCATCGAATGGAAACCATCTGTGGATGTTTAAAGTGGGTTTGTACCCTGTTACATTAAATTTGAAAGCAACAAAATTTCGTTTGTGTGTTCATGTTTATTGACTAATAATAAAGATACTGGAAGGAGGAATGCGTGACGCCCGCAGCAGGAAATAAATAAATATTTTTAAAAAAGTCGGATAGATTAACATGTACTGGGCTTTTGGCGGTTGGTTGTTCCCACTTCAGGATTTTTTCCCCTTAGCTGTACCTTATGGTCTCTTTTCCGCAGCTTTGATGTGATGGCGACCATTTGGAGTGAATACCAGATTTCGAAAGGTTAGAACGCGGTATGACGTAGGCATTGTAATAGCTTAAAGGCCTTCGGCCTAGCCACATAGCATCAGGTTATCCTATTTGTCTGTAATAATTACATAATAATAATAATAATAATAATAATAATAATAATAATAATAATAATAATAATAATAATAATAAATATGAAAACGAAATTTAAAAAAAAAAACAAGAACAATGGTCAGAACTGAGCCTGAAAGCGCCCACGGTCATCTCAAAAAGTCAGTCTTCAATTCTCCGGAGGAAGGGCGAGACCATACGTCCACGACGAATGCGTTGACCACCTCTTCATGTGCGAATTACGAGGGAAGAGATAGGGAATACTGGTAGGGCGTCGGAGTCATCTAGGGCCTTCTCAATGAAGGTAGCACAACAGAGCTCTTTTGATTCGAATCCAAATTGACAGTAGTTCCAGCAGTTATTTCATATTCTAACAGCCACAAACTTTTTCATTATGGAAAATTTTCCTGCACAAACAATACATCGAAAACTTAAAAAATACCGAGCTCTAAGTATCGATGTTAAGAAGCATCGGCTTTAATATATCGATTTTTTACTAAAACCAATGGCTTTTTGTGAATCGATGTCCCATCCCTGGCGTAAAGATGCCGGCCGTGTGGCGCAAGGATTTGGGCGAGATGCTCCGAAAACGAGGTTGCCGACGCTGTGTCTTCGAACACCGCGCAAGATCAGGATGTTTTCAGTAGAATTAGTGACGTAGGGTACATTCCCGGACTCTCGTCTGTGACCTTTAAACCACGATCCCTCCCGAATCCATACACTTGGCATCATCCTGCATATTAGTGTGCTCGCCAAGATGGGTGGTGCAGTGGAGATATTGAAGGAAATTGGCTCCCTTACCCCGTAGAAAGCTACAGGCACGAAGATGGGCCTATAGCGATATAGGTTCCGGAATAAAGGGGGAACTTTTCACTGGGTAGGGCAATCGAGTGGAGCAGTGGTAGCTGCTGAGTGCCTGGAAAGCCCCTTCCTCGTTAGGCGTAATTAGTTTGCGGCCGAGTAGGGGTCGGGGAAAAGCCGGAAATGGAACATAAAGAAATTGGGAGAAGTATGAAGGTAAAATGTCAAAGAAAGCGAACATTGTTGGAGGAATCATTTGACCAGGAAATCTTAAGGGGACAACGTTTGTTATTTGGTTCTTAAAATTCGTCGGCCTCAGACCCAGAGGGCGACTTTGTGAACAAACGACAGAGAAGGTCCACGGAATGAAGAGGAGAAGAGAGGACGGAAAGAATCTGATGAGCGTAATCCGAAATGAGGGCAATATAACATCTGGAGAGCAGGGTAGAAACGAAAGAAAAGAAGCACGAAGCACAAAAACAAACAAACAAACGAGAGCAATGTGGTAAAAAGCGATCAATGATTGAAAGTAAATTTGGAGCAGGAATTTGGATGGAGTCATGATTAAACTATTTAGTATATTAAACCAAGCACTGCATATTAACTGCGTTTACGCAGATATTTCGGGGGCGGTCATTTAATTTGAATTGTTTTTGGCGAAACTGCTTGCTGAAAGGATGCAGAACAAAAGTTCTAGTTGAAGACCTGCACATTTTCAAACACTAATCGATTTATCACTAATCGGTTCTATCCTGTTGAAAAGTTAAACGAATCTGTTTTATCCAATTCATAACTTGGTAGTTGTAAACGGGCGTACAATTGCTTCAGTCACATATACTTTTTTGAGGAAACCAATTAACAAAACGTTGAAGAAGAATTCTAGCGACCAATTGCTCTGATCGGTAGTTTTCCGTGGTTTCTCCGATCAACTCCAAGCGAATGCCGGAGCAGTATCCTACCAAACGGGCCACAGACCGCGCGTGATCTGTCCTTCCTCTTCCTTGTCTTATCCTCTCCCCCTTACACACACACACACACACTTACACTGACATTCACCACACTACCACATATTCCGGGAGACCGGTCGGGAGCTTAGAGCTTGTCCCGGCTGGTCCCACTGGTGGGAGAGTCCTGGTTAGGGGGACACCCCACTAGCCGACGGTAGGTCGGCGCCGGATCTCGCCATCCAGCGGGGGAAGATCAACGCCATCTCCCGAGAAAAAACATGCACCACACTAACGGGATTAATGACCAAAGCAGTTGACGCGCTCGGAAACACGAAAAAACGAAAGGAAACGAAACGAAACGAAACCAAATGTTGGTAATAGATGTATTATGTGAGTGTAAGTAGAGACCTTCACATCACTCCCTTGCCTTTTGCAAAAAAAAGAACCTCCTGTAAGACCTCATTTTGTTCACTTTCGCATGAGGTTGTTAGTGCCACTTTCCTTCTCAGTGCTCTTTTGTGTTTGTCCCTACTTCTCTTGCCTCTGACGTTCTTGTAAAAGCACTTAATTTTATGCCTTTTGGGTTTGAAAGTGGTTCCCAGCGAAGACAATACCGTGCAGCACTCTAAAACTAAACAATGCTATTTTCTTTTCTGAATGGCCTTATAAGGTTCTGACCCTCTTGCGGTGCAGGCAAGGTGTAGTGAATACCCATTTCTGAACTAGCACGTCAAGTGTAGTTAAATGGAAGTGCATTATAATGGTAATTTTGTTGTTAAAATAATATACAAAGCAGTAGCGGGAAAGAACCATATCGTGTAGATTTCTGACTTATTAAACATGCTGCATTTGCTAGGTATTTGAAAGTCTATACTCTTTGTCATTATTAAAGAATTATCTTTATAAATAATTTTGAAAAGTATTACAACTTTCAAAATTATTTTTATGAGGAAATATTACGTTTTGAGCAACGAGATAAAGACTTGGCAGGTTTGTATAACACCCAGCTCCACAACGCAAATGGTTGTTTCCAAATTTTGATCCAGTAAACAAAATAGATCACATACGACGACGTCTGTCAGGTACTAATTTAAAAGGAGATGACCACTAGAGAGCATACGCGAGAATATAAAATATAACTTCACGTTGCTTGACAGCCATTAAACGACAATGATTATAATTGAGACCTCAGAATAAAACGGCAGACCAACAGAAGTTCATTCGAGAAAAATACTTTTTTGTTTTCGTTCATGTGCATTAACACTCCGAACAAATTTTTGAAGGTGGAAATGGGGGTTTTTACCATAACGCAGTATTTCAAGACATGAAATGTGTATGACAGGAGTTTACCGTCATTCTTCTAACTGAAAATGAGAGATCGGTTGGGACCTGCCATTATTATTCGGAGCGCCTCAATTGTGATGCCGGTGAATCAGAAACTGCGTTGTCGGCAGTATGTATAGTGATGGTAATAGCTGACGTCAAGGACGGCATGTATACGTGAGGATCTGCCGGGATGGCAGTCGCGGTTTCCATTACGCCGAGAAATGACTTCACTTGACAGTCGTAGTGGGGATGAGAGTTAACAGAACGATGATGGGGGTATTGGGAATAATGCGGCGCCGATGGTGGAGCGGTTAGCGTATCGGACTGTTATACCCAAGTTTGCGGGTTCAAACCCGATCGAAGCCGTGGATTTTTAAGGGTGAAAAAATCCTTCCTTCGGAGTGGAAGTAAAGCCGGCGGTCCCATGTTAGTAGATTTACTGCATGTAAAAGATCCTCAAGCCTAAATGATGCCTCTGAGCTAAATTCAAGTCGCCTGTTTCGTGGCCCGGGTAACACCTTCTTTCTCTCATAGTTGGTGAAAGGAGCGTAGCGGAATTTGCGTGGCCAGGCGGAAGAGCAGGCCTCACGGTCTGAGTCTCTCCACGTAAAAAATAAGGCACATTCAATTCAATGCTAAACCAGCTGATATAGCTCAGAGCCAGCAGTGCTTATGTTCCTCGAGCGATTGTGATGGGGAGTTCCTATGGTATTAGTCCCGACGGTGACGCATTTTCGTCACAATCCAAGTAGCTACATTGAATTCAACGACTTTCTGGATGATAAATTTAACAGCCCGCTGCTCCTATCGGTAGTTTTTCGTGGTTTCTCCGATCAGTACCTTGCGATCCCGGGGGAATACCCTAACGGACCGCGTGCATCTTTCTTTTCCTATCATCGCTCAAAACACACACACACACACACACACACACACACACACACACACACACACACACACACACACACACACACACACTAACGTGCACTACACTACCGCACTGTTCTGGAGACCGGTCGGGGCCAGACTGATGGGAGGGTTCAGAGAAAACGCGCTAGCCAACGGTAGGTCGGCACCGGATCTCACCTTCCAGCGGGGGAAATCATAGCCACATCTCGATGAAAAAACATGTACGGAAAAAATGGACCTCAGTAGTTGAAGGAGCTGAAACCCAAGCAGACAGTATGGCGGCGCCGGTTCTCACCATTCAGTGAAGGACAAACACCGCCATCTCTAGCGTAAAACATTCAGTACACTTGCGAAACTAATGTCCATACCAGTGGATGTGCCCTAAAACATAGATCGACCGTGATAAAGGCTGGGAAGAAAATGAAAAAAAAAGTTTTACAATGAAGACGATTTCAACAATAATATAAATGATACGTAAGACGATAGAATAAGACAACAATGACAGGAATAATAATAGCTGTGGTAACTGTGACGTAACCACGTTACTGTGATTGACGAAGAGTAGGAAGAGGATGAAGACAGTGATAAAGACTGGGAAAGAAATGAAAAAAGGATAAAGATTTTACAATGACGGCAATATCAACAATGATATTAATGATATTGAAAACTATAGAATGAGACAATGACACTGTTAACAATAGATTTGGTAACTGTGACGTCGATGACTGACGAAGAGTAGGAAGAGGATGTAGACCGTCGCTGGCGTCAGCACCAGCCGCAGCAGAGCGTGGGCGATGAGGTTGGCGTTTGTAGTGGGAGCCTGCCGGCTTCGGCGGCAACGAACGTGTCTTCTCTCATGACGCCTCCTTTCCCCCTCCCCTCCCCCGCCGGGCGTCCATTGTGCGGCTTGGAGCGCGGCTTTCACTTGTTTTTGCGTCGACTGTCGGCGTCGTCTGTGTAGAGACCACGCGTTTATTTTGGCAGCTTCGCCGTGTTTGCGGCGGCTCGCCCCTACTTTTGTGTATTGCCTTTTTGTTTCTATTTGAATTGTCGCGACTCGCTTCCTGTGGCGGAGCCGTCAGTCGAGGTGGATCTGCAGCGCCTCTGACCGGGAGGTCCTAGGTTCGAGTCCTGACGGCGGCAGGATTTTCGACACTAGCTTTTCAGCTAGGTCGCATTCAGTCGCTGTCTGGAGGAGAATTCTAGCGGCCGGCTGCTCTAATCGGTAGTTTTCCGTGGTTTCTCGGATCAATACCAGGCAAATGCCGGAGCAGTACCCTAACAAACGGGCCACGGACCGCGCGCGATCTGTCCTTCCTCTTGCTTGTCCTACCCCTCCCCTTACACA
The DNA here is from genome assembly GCA_964035755.1 of Teleogryllus oceanicus. NCBI lineage: Eukaryota > Metazoa > Arthropoda > Insecta > Orthoptera > Gryllidae > Teleogryllus > Teleogryllus oceanicus. The sequence continues at coordinate 76,894,468 of CAXIVR010000008.1, forward strand.
TACACTTACACTAACATGCACAACACTATCACATATTTCGGGAGACCGTTCGGGAGCTTAGAGCTTGTACCGGCTGGGGCGGTGCCCCGCTGGTGAGAGAGTCCTGGTTAGGGAGAAACCCCACTACCCGACGGTAGGTCGGTGCCGGATCTCGCCATCCAGCGGGGGAAGATCACCGCCATCTCCCGAGAAAAAACATGCACTACATTAACGGGACTAATGACCGAAGCAGTTGATGCGCCCGGAAACACGAAAAAATCAATCAATCGAGGTGGATTTTGTTCCCCTCCCTCTCTTTTTCCTGTTTGTTAGTGACAAACACGTTTATCGTCGCGGAAAAAGCGTGGAAGATGAGCAGCGGACCGTGGGTTGAGGTGGGGGGGGTGCTCGTGAGTGACTGGGGAGTTGTTAACATGTTGGTGAAGTGCGGCCCACGTTCGCGGAACACTTGACGTAGGTGACGTCGAGGTGCGAATTTGTGAAAGTTACGTCCTTTCTTGACCCTTTCGTCGTCGCCTGGCTTGTTGTCCTCATTGTTCTAGTGCTTTCGTATCCCACGTTGCTCCTACTTCTTGACATGATGGACGTTGAAAAATAATGCAGAATGATGTGGAAACTGTTTCTGTTCTTCTGTCGGTCGAGGTCGATTGTTGACTTTAAAATAAAACAATGGTGGATTCGTAATAGATACTATGACCTGTTTCTCAAAAGCTAATTTTAGGATGTTGGTATGGAGGAATGCAATTCCAATTCCAATCAAAAAATATTGGAATGATGAGGAACATTATAATAAATAGCAAACCATCAATATTATCAAGTATCAATTCTTCAAAATTTTTTTTGGAAAACGAAAATACAGTTAATGAGAAATGAGTCAGTCCTATCATTAACCATATTGTTTTATAAATATCGATGTCTGTGAGAAAAAATGTATAAGTGTAAGAACAGTGTGATTCTTACCTTTCTTTTTAAGACATCGTTGGGAAAAAAAAAATAATATTTAAATTTTAAATTTTTTCTTTTATACTGTACTGATTTGATTAATTAGACTACTACGTTTATTCCTTCTTTGACATTGGATATAGTTATGAGATTTACCAACAACATTATTAATGCCAATATAATATAAAATTTTATTGTGTTAAATTACATCGTGCATTTACAATTTCTGTTCTTTTGCAGGTGAGTATTTTTGGACAACTAATGCGCTGAAAGCTGAAATCAGAAAGGGGTGAGTGTTTTAAAAAGCAATTTTATAGAAAATGATAGGTTTTATTAAATGGGTAGTTAAAATAATAGTATTATAAATCTAAAATATAATGATTTATTTGTGATTCTGTGCCCATATGTTTAGCATTTTAAAGCAAAGTATATTGAATTATACTTGACTTTTCGCGTCATTCTCAGTCTTGCCACTAGAGTCGCTTGATCTGCAGCATTGCTTGATACGGTTGCAATCATGCGACATTTTGTGGCAGGACGAAGAAAGACCCAAAAAGTCGTGCCGAATTCCATCTTGGAGATACTATCCACAGATGCCACATTAAAAAACCCATGTGTAGTAATGTAATTCGTCTATTTCCATCCCATTGTAATAATGATTCGTGTGTATCATTTGCGGCAATTCACTGTTGATCTTAGTTTCAAAGCAACATTAAAATAACATCACTAATGAAATTCCAGTCTCAGAAAGCCAATAATAGTAGAAAGTAAATTACAAGAAAGTGAAGATTTTTTTTTCTTTAAATATACAGTCAGTACAGTGGAAAGTGTCTTGGCTGTAGAACGATGTTACTTTATAAAAATTTATATTCCAGCATTTTTTCTAATCATTCACCTAATTTGAAGTAATTTCTACAGCGCAAGAGGCTTCATTAATCCAAATTAAGAGTTTATTTTCAACGTAAACGGCTTCCATGTTTTCTGAAACTACATATTTAAGTACTAGCAGCATCTGCAATTTGAATCCTCGAATCGCGTAATAGAACCGCGAATCGCGTTTAAATCCTAGAATCGCGTGAACGAATTATTATTTCTCTCATTGCAATTTTTCTTACGATATTTCGTGTAACAATACTTTCCTTTGCACCAATGTTATATGCAATAAGCTATAAACTATTACTCTTTTAACGGAACGCTTCTAAGGGATATCGGAACAAAAAGTCCCATTTCGTTGAAGCAGCGGCGTCTTTCACCAAAAACGCGTATATTGTTTCGATACTTCTGGCCTTCCCGATCGACCTTCGATCTTTGTAGCTGTCCGATGTCAAATTGCCTCTCGTGTGTTTGATTTCCGAACTTCCGATGTTTGATCTTTTCACAAGCGATTTGGTCTCTTGCGGTCACAGCTCGCTCGCCCCCGCTTCCTTTTTACCGTTCCGCTCTTTTCTTTATCGGCGGCCCATTTCTCTCCTCCGCTTCACCTCTTAATTTCCTTCCTTTCCATTTCCTTCCTGCAGTCGATTCCAAACAAGAGTGCAGCCACCCGGCCTTCCGTTTCTTTGCCTTCCATCGGCCACCGTTCTGCGCCGGTTACGAACAGGTTCCTTCGCCGCTCGTGTAAGCTGCCTTCGGTCTCTGCCCCGAAAATTCTCCCCGGACGCACTCCTGGTTGACCACGTGATCCATCGGCTTAGGGCATCAATTGATGTCACTGCGGTGCCTCTGACTGGGAGCTCCTAGGGTTTCAGTCCCGACGGTGGTAGGATTTTTGACACTAGTTACGTAGTTAGGTCGAATGGAGTCGCTGCAGTCTGAGGGAGAATCATAGCAGCCGGATGATCTGATCGGTAGTTTTTCGTGGTTTCTCCGATCAACACCAGGCTAAGTAGTACCCTAACAAATGCGCCACAGACCGCGCGAGATCTTTCCTTCCTCTTCCTTGCCCTAGCCTCACCACACACACACACACACACACACACACACACACACACACACTAACATGCACAACACTACATACATGCCGGGAGACAGGTCGGGAGCCTAGAGCTTATCCCGTCTGGGGCGGTGCCCTGCTGGTGGGAGAGTCCTGATTAGGGGGAATCCCCGCTAACCGACGCTAGATTGGCGCTGGATCTCGCCGTCCAACGGGGGAAGATGACCGCCATCTCCTAAGGAAAAAAGCATATATCACACTTACGAGACAAATGACCTTAGCAGTTGACGCGCACTGAATCACCAATAACTCATTAATTCAATCAATCAATCCTGATCCCTCCGCGGGCCCCACCTAGGCTAAATTGGGAGATGTTTAGGTTAGAGCATTACTTTCCAATGTAAAGGGATGTCAGCATGTACGATGCACAAGTGCAACCCGACGAGGGTGGGATAGGGTTGATAGCTTGAAGGTGGGATAGGGTTAAAAGGTTGAAGGTGGGGTAGGGATAACTCTTAGGCGTATGAAATCTAATGACTTTTTAGCGTAGATATAGTGACTTTGGAACAGGTTTTTTGAACCGGGAAAGCCAATATTCGTTCCCTGACGTTTGAGGATTTTCCACACCGACTGAATGCACGATGCGTCCAAATACCCGGTTTGCCGAGGTGGGCCCAACAATTATGACTTACGAGATTCGTCGTTGCAGCTAGTTGGCTGTAGGCGGTAGTTCAGACAAGACATGTTACAAAGTTTGTGGCCTCTCGATACTTAAAAGAGTACAGCAAATGTTCGATGCCGAAAGTTCCATTTATTTTACTGTAGTATACCTTTGGATCCAATTGTTCTAAGGGTAAATATACACTAGCTGCAGATGACATGATTCGTGAATTCTCGCCGTTCAGGATTAAGTGGTTGGGATTGTGACCTTGCCTGGCTGAGAATGTTATCGATCATCTGCTCTGATCGGTCGCTTCCGAAGCTTTCTCCAGTCATTGCCACGCGGACGCCGAAGGAAAACGTGGAACAGCGGACATGGAAAGCCGCGATCTTACCTCCCCTTCATGTCCACACTCCCGTCCGTAGTACCGGGAGATTGACTGATTCCCCATTCCCATACCTCTTATCTACAAAGTTTCCGGTGGGTGTGGCAAAGGCAAGATGGAGCGATAGCTTTGAGTCCCTCGCAAGAATAAGCAATGTTGAATAATTTATTTATTTATTTAATAGGTAATTATTACAGACAAATTAGAAACTTGATCCAATGTGGCTAGGCCGAAGGCCTTTAAGCCATTACAATACCTACATTCTACCGAGTTCTAACCTTTCGCCTTCTGGTATTCACCCCCAATGGTCTCTCCATCGCCTCAAAGCCGCGGAAACGAGACCATAAGGTACGGCTGAGGAAAAACCCTGAAGGGGAAAAACCTGCCGTCAGAAGCCGAGTACATGCTACTCTATCCGGTTTTTAGACTATTTATTTATTTGGCGCGGGCGTCAGGCATTCTCCTTCCAGTGTTTGGCCTCCACCGCACCTGAAAACAAACAGCACCACAGAAAATCGTCCGCACCAACGCCTCTGCCCTAACATTTCCGATTCCCACTTCCCTTCGCCCCCTAATGTGCTTTATTTTAGCCGTTTCCTTTTATTTTATTTTAATTTAATTTATTTTAATTTATTTAACTTATTTTAATTAATTTAATTTTAATTTATATAACTTATTTTAATTTATTTAACTTGTTTTAAATTAATTTAATTTTAATTTATTTAACTTATTTTAATTATTTTAAGTTAATATATATATATATATATATATATATATTTTATTGACTTATTTATCTACTTATACTTAACAATTGACTACAATTTATAACTTTTATTTTATTTTTATTTTTTTTTTTAATTTATTTTTTTGTACTGTTTACTAACCTAACAACTTACTGACTAACTTAATTATTGTTAGTTTATTGATTTATTACATATTTCTCTCCAGTCTAGGCTCTGCTCGTACTAACCACTGCTGTTTTCCCACTCCTTAATTTCCGTTTCTCTAGTGGTCCGAACCTTTCCGAGAAATTTTCCTAATTCTTTCATGAAGTTAGCTCTTTTATCCCCTAGAATGTTTTGGGCGAGCGTTACGTTCCTATGTTGGAAGTAGTAATTTCCCATTCCCATCCATTTTCCTCTCCAAGTTTCGGTCGCACTGCAAATTAAAAGGATATGGATCCAGTCTTCCCCATCACCGCAAAGCACACAGATGCCATTACCATTCGAGTCCTTTAATCTACGTTGCATCCACCCCCCGACCCTGAACCAAGCGTATCCCCCTCTTGCGTCCTTTTGCAGTGTGTTTACGTAACGTTCGCAACCCCATAACGGACTCGCGTGAATTTGCGCAACTAGCGAACGTTTTTCGGCCGTTGCTGCCAGGATCTCTTGCCTTTTAATATCCGCAAGTCTATCCGAAATTAACCGTTCTATGTCACGTGTTCCCCTATCTCCCACCATTTCCGGAGAAACGTCTCCCAGACCTGAACGTTCCAGTAGCAGTTTAATTTTATACGACCAGTAGCGTTGGTTGCTTCCTGTAACTGCACCCGAAAACATCTATTTATAAGTGAGTCAGTCTGTTCACCTGCTAATTTAATCCAAAGTTTAATGGGTTTCATTTTAAAATCTTTCCAAATTCCTACACTACCGACCTCTCTTAGGACTCCGGCATTTGCTGCGAATCTAGAGACTCCGAGAATTAATTTGAAATAATCTGTTTCGACGCTTTCTAGTCGATCTATCCTATCCACTCCCCAAATTTCTGCCCCATAATTCATTGCTGGGAGAACTAGCGATTTAAACATCGTCTCGCACACCTTTAAAGGCAATTCCGGAACCCTGCGCACTGCGCAAACGATTTCTTTGAGCGCAATTCTTCCTTTACTGTGCGCCGCCACTATGTGATTACTCCATCCACCATTCATGGAAAATTTTGCCCCAAGATATGTAAATGTTTTTACCCGGTATGTTGAATAATTATCGAATAAGCATCTTCAGTAGTGTCAATCATACGACACAAAGGTGATCTAAGTCTGATAACTAAAAAAGATATAATCTTATATAACGGGTCAATAAAATGAAAGTAGGTGATATAATTGAAGTAATAATAAAGTATTTATAGCGCGAACTCGAAGCTGATAATTGTAACAAGTCAATATAATAAAATATTACTAATTCGCATAGTTAGTGTAATTTATTTCGTTGATAATGTAGCAGTAAAATCTTCAGGAATTTATAGAATATGTAGAATTTAGTTTGTAGAATACATCAGAAGTGAAGACTTAAATTCCTTACTTTTGCTGTGAGTTTTGTAATAGTACGTATGACATATTTACGTTTTCCAGGTTTATTAGAACTTTTCCCGGGCTTGAAAGGTACAACATCAGTAGATGCAGATAGCACGACAAGCAGCGATTATTGTTAATCGATTAACTGTCGAACTGCAGATTTAACGAATAGGATACCGTGTGCTCAGTCGGTCACATCAGTTTTGTACCTATAGCTTGTCTCAAGTCGTAATATTTTGGCAAATACGTCCATGCCTTAAGCTATCATTACTCTTGAAACGTTAATGTTCAGATTCTGAATTTCAGATTCGAGGGTCCTGGCGTCAGAACACCAATACTTATGAAGGAAACTGACTACACATATATTCACAAATACCCCATATCGTCAGGAAAGAGATGCGTACATTTGCTACAAAATAAACAGCTCAGTTTGCTAAGCTCTGCAATTTTAGGGAAGCCAAATCTCAAGCACAGTACGATGCGAGAAAGACGTTTAATTACACATTATTATCCACCAAAATCACGAGACAATCGTTCATCTAGCAGCCGATCATTTTAAATCAGAGCTCAAGTAAACAGAGACCTTGATGAGTCCTTATAAGAACCGATTTGGCAATGCAATTGCAATCACTTCGTGCCGAGCGGCAGCGCGGCGTTTGTGTAACGGTTGTGAGCGGTGGGCGGAGACGGCGAGCAGACGGAGGGCACAGGGTAAGTTGCGCTGATCAGTAACCGTGACCCGTGCCCCCCCTGCGGCCGAGGTTCAAAGGTCGCGGAAAGTGCGGACTCGGGGTTGCCAACAGTATTCATGTAAAAGGACACTCGATAAAAAACAACAACAAAACGCATTTCATTTGTAAGTATTTAATTTAGAGTAACATCAGTTCTATTTTGTTTCTTCTTTCCATTTGCGATTCAAATGAAAAGTTCGTTCACAAAATGCAGATGAAGATGATCTGAGCGTCTTTTATTTTAGACGCTAGACAGAGACACTGTCAGCATGCGTGTGTCATGTGCGTGTGTCAGCGTGCAGAAAAAGGAGATCCGTGTGTTGTTCTAATTTAAACAATAAACGATACATCGTAGCAGATGTTAGTCAGATGGTAAATAAATGGCAACAAATGTTAAAAAAAAACCGACTAAAAGACTGTAAAATCATGGAGGACGAGAGGACAGTAGTTGACGTCAATGGAGGACGGTTTTCCTAAATGGAGGACGGTTGGGAACCCTAGTACCGGCGTGAACGAGTACGCGTGTTCTACTTTTGCGACCGTGAGTGAATCGACTACAACGACGTCAATCATTTCTCGACTGGGCTACATTGTTTATTATGTTTCTAGTACGTAGGCGTGTGGTCACATTTTAAATGGTTGAGTGAATTTACGTATGTTAATTATGTTTATTTATTTAAGCCTGTGAGGGATGGTCTATGGTAGATAAAACAATAAGATGATATGAACAATGATGCAGAAATGATGGATCGAGAGAGGAGAAACGGTAGAAATCCGATAAAGCTTGCCCCTGTTCATCATAAGTTACTCATGGATTGCTGGTCCTGAGGTGGGACAGTAATCATTACACCACGAACCCTGGATAATTTTGATATGATGTAATTGATGGTGGAACGAGCCAAAAGAAACGAGAGAACTCCGAGAAGACCTGGGGCGAACCCAATTTTGTCCATCACGAATTCTGCGGTACGGCCGTCTTCGCGACAAAAGCAGAAGTGGCTAATGGCGATGTGCCGTCTCAATATCCCATTTTTGATATATGTTCATAAAAAAACATAATAATAATAATAAAGAAGGCCGTGGTCATCTCAACAACTAGAATAGTTTGAAAGTATGTGGGTCTAGGCTAGATGTGAATTCCTAACAAAAAGACGTTGATAAAAATGCTTTGGTCATGGATAACCTGTGTATTTGTCCTTCTGGAAAAAGAAAATAAAGAAAATTACGAAGATAATGAAATAATAATAATGATGAAAATAATAATAACAATAATAATGACAATAATAACAACAATAATGATAATAATAATAATAATAATAATAATAATAACATCTCTTAGTAAAATCAGTTTAGACACATTCTTCCCGTTTCGACGCTCTACTGTGCCAAACACTTAGGTTGCATTGATTGGAATTTTGTGGATCGTCATGTAATTTGATTAAACAATGCCAATTCTGCTTTGTTGATTTTTTTAAGAGATTTTGTGTTTTTCATCATGTATGCCCATCTCTCTATTGAATTTGTTATTATTTGCCTATACTCTCTACTTTCGAGTTTTGAAAAGAAAACATGACAAGGATTCATGAAATGTTCAAGGCGTAAAACATTCATTTAGAAGTCCGAGCGTAAGTGAGTGAAGTACGTTCAAGGCTTGGAAATGTCTTTTTCAGAACTATTTTTCTCTTGTCCTGATGAAAATTAGCTAACCACAAAGTAGGAATGTCTGGAACTTTATACCAAACACCTAAAGACAATTTTAGAAAATGGTGTAGTAAAATGAAGAACCACGAAAGTTACTCTAGATGGAAAAACCAAGGCAACACAATTGAACAACTTTAAATCGCTTTTTCTCCCAAAGACGTTTCTAAACATTTTCATGTATTCAGAATGCTTCTTGCATTTCAAATTTCATTAATTTTGTCTGAATTTTTTAGCAAGAGAATGTAAGAAAAAGGCTAATAAACTTTCTTGATATAAAAAAAAGATTAAGCAAGTTTCTTGATATAGCTATTAATGTACATATAATTAAATCTTTTGTTGGAGTTTCCCTTAAAAATTCAAAGAAAAAATCATATCAATATTTGCAACTTTTTTATAAACGAATGAATGATCATTTCTTAAAAAGCTATCTATCGGTTTGTTTATTGTGACCTTATCCAACAAAAATAAAACTTTGAGATTCAAGGGCTTACAGATTCATCGCTTAGAGCCTGTTGGTCAAATGATTGAAAATCATTTTATCTTCTGAATGGTTAAACACAGAGTTCTAATTTTGAATATAATATTGCTGTTGTCTTACTAAAGTTTCGGTAAAATTCCAAATTAATAGGTTAAGAATGGCAAATTTTAGCATTTTCAATTTCACCCTTAAAATATTATATTGTTACCTCCCATTTAATTGAGCATTTTATGCATTCTTGCGTCTTCTTCACCTTCAGCGAAGTGAATAACTCGATGATTAAGATGCGCGAAGACAATGATGAAGCGGAAATGACATGCTACGTTAGTAAGCGTGAGGTTCCTTGCATCATATACCTTCTGCTCGCAACTACTAGACATTTCCTTTCTGTAACCGAAGATACACGAGAATGCTTACATTCATTGTTGTCAATTAAATGTTGTTTCCGCAGAAACAGATGCTCCGCAGAGTCGTCAGAATTCGCGGTATCTCTGCTAGCGTGACCACGACATCGTGTTTTACGCTTAAGTTTTTTGTAGTGATTCCTGAGCCTTGTGCGCGTGGAGCTGTTGTGACGAGAATTCGTAATCGAGTTACCCTGCTGATGCCGCCGACTTTACACCCCTGTCACTTCTTAGTTTTTGACGGTAATTGGATGAAGTATGTGACATTACTCTGTCATTTTTATAAAAAAAGGCTTTTGGATCTTTTCTGCTTTCTGCTTTGGTTTTTTTATCCTTGCTTAATTTCATGTAGTTCGTATTTAAATTGCGGTTTATTTTTATTTATTTATTTATTTTTACTACAATTGCATTTGTAGGTATATTATGAGTAAGGATTGGACAGGAAACAAAACACCACGTTTCAAAACATAGAAGTGTTCAAAATTAAAACGTCGATTTAGTAATACGTTTTAAACCACGATTTTAATCATTTTTTCAAAGTGTTGTTAGAAATGTTAAAAACATCGATATTAAAAAAATCATTGATAAAAACATTTGCATCCCTATTGATGGGAGACTTCTCTGTTGCACATTTCATCTCCTTTATCGTGGCCCGTTGACCGCAATTTGATGTTATCACGTTTTCATTCTCCAGGATGTATGCTTGCCCAATATGGCGCAACACAGCGCCAACCAACCAACCCATTTTGCAGAAAATTCAAAACAAATATCTAATAGAAACCTTGAAAGCCTCCTGGTTCATTTCAAACTCACAAATTCACCGAGAGCTTCAAATACCTCTCCTCTCAGAATTCATCTCGCAACACTCTCAAAATATTACTCTCTCATCCCAGCATATCCCAACACTCCAATATTCAATTTCGGTCAAAACGCTCATCATCCTTCACGCATTAGATCCAGATTCCAAAGACCTCTTTGTCCTCCCTAATTCATAAAAATCATTCGCCACAATTTTCACAAAACACACCCCTCCACTTCTAAACAATAATGCAAACTTCCCGAAGTCAAGTTAACAATGTAAATTTAAAAATTGTGACGGGTTGTACCGAGACCTGAGGAGGATGTATCGCTGAACCAACCGCGCTCCAGTTGCCCCTCTCCTTGGGCGGTGTTGCCTTAGCCGTCGCCCTCATCGTCCTCTCCGCTCCCGCGTGGTCCATTCCGCAGCAGGACACGAAGGCCAGGGGCGTGCGCCGCACGCGCCACTGCTGTTTTCGCTCCCAGCCGGATCTGCCCTCTGCGTTGGCGGGCCGCCGCTGATTTGTTGGGGCAGTAGATCTGACACTGAACGTCCGGATTGCTCGTTTGTTCGGTGTCTCTTGTTTATCGGTTTACAAGTTTTGGTACTGTTGGTTCATTAATTTACTTTCCGTTTGTGTTTTTTTTGTCGTACCGGTTTGTTAAAGAAATGGGCCGTGGCAGCAAAATGGTGAAGATTAGGGGGCGGATTTTGATGCCCTAAAACAGCGCTAAAAATGATCAATAAAATGCTCTTAAAATGCTTTAAAAATGCCGTAAAACCAAAGAAAAATGACTTAAAAAATCGAATCAAAACCAGTTCGGATGAAGAACTCAAGCTGTTGAATACGTTGTAATAGAGGTTTCTTCTATTCGTTCGAGTGAACTCAGCTAGCAAACTTTTGGTTTGGAATGATATACGTCACAAAAATTACATACTCACAAGGGCTGTGAAAACAATTTCTGAACGAACAAAAAGAATAGGCTACTGAGTAATTCTGTGAAGAACATTTGTTGCATCTCGTAAATATGATTTGAAGCAAGTACCATTAAAAATGACATTAAAATCGATGCAACCAGCAAAAAATGCATTAAAAATGACGGAAAAGGTAAAAAAATGACATAAAAATGGATAATTCCTTTTGTCATGACATAAAATGAATTTCTATACTAAACGGCATTGTTTCAAAGTGAGAAGAAAAAAGGCATTGCATTAAAATCCACCCCTAGTAATGATGTACATTTGCTAACCTGAGGGACAGCATAGCTGTTTTCTCCTGTGATGTTCTATTCAGGGCGGTCCTGGTCTTGCTTTACTCCTCCAGACCTTCCAGGAGGTCCTTCAAATATGCTTTTCAAATGAGTACCCACTGGCTTTATTAGAAATATTTACTGTTAAAATATTGACCGAATTCCTCTGAAACAAGGATGTCCCCGACTCCCCAGTAGCCAACGTCATCTTTTGGCCAATATCGATGCAACAGACGTCACCGGAAGTCTTGCAGTCAACGTCTTAAGGAATTGGATAATTTTTTAATCATATCAATTGGACACAAACTGTTGGCCAGAGCAAAGACGTAGGGGCAAAGACATTAGGGACGTAGCAAAGAGTAGGGGAAAGACATTAGGGACGTAGCAAAGACGTAGGGGCAAAGACATTAGGGACGTAGCAAAGACGTAGGCAAAGACATTAGGGACGTAGCTGTAGATCCAGCGCATGTGGTAGTCGCAACACGAACGCAGAGCCCAACCTGCAAAATAAAAAGCAAATATGCGTGTTGTTTGTTGAGTTGAACCGGCAACCCTAATCAGAGCATCTGCACACCGTCCTTCTGACTGCTAATCCAGTTTTCGCCTGCCACCCTTTCACCCTGTGCTAGGGAGGGCGGTGTCTAATCAGCAGAGGCGTAGCTGGGGATGCGGCGCATGCGACGGTCGCGCGCCACCCGGCAACAGGTCGCGTTGCCCGCGCCGGGAGACGGCCCATCGGGCTGCGGCGCCGCCGGTGGATCGGCGCTAATGCCGCCTTGTTAGCGCGCGCCGTTCCGTTGCCGCTCGCTGCCCCGCCCACGCTGATCAGGTGTACGGCGGCGACGGCCTTGTTTCCTAGAAACGTAGGAGGAAAGTCTTGTACTACTTAGGGATTTCCTCTAAGGTCGACCGGGAGCGGTAGCTCAGTGCATCAACTGATGCCACTGCAGCGCCTCTGATCGGGAGGTCCTAGGTTCGAGTCCTGATGGGGTCTCTGCCAGTCTTCCAACCCGCTTCAGCTAGCCAAAGTATGGACTACGCTATACCAAACGGGCCACGGACCGCGCGTGGTCTTTCCTTCCTCTTCCTTGTTCTATCCTATCCCGTTACACACACACACTTACACTAACATGCACTACACTATCACATATTCCGGGAGACCGGTCGGGAGCTTAGAGCTTGTCCCAGCTGGGGCGGTGCCCCGCTGGTGGGAGAGGCCTGGTTAGGGGGAAACCCCACTAGCCGACGGTAGGTCGGCGCCGGATCTCGCCATCCAGCGGGGGGAGATCACCGCCATCTCCCGAGGGAAAAAAAGGAACTACACTAACGGGACTAATGACCAAAGCCGTTGACGCCTCCGGAAACACGAAAAAACCAAACCCAACCATCCTCTACGGTCGAAGTGGAGGGGAAGGGTTAAGGGGGCTGAGGGATGTGCAGTACGGGAGGGATGTGCAGATCGGGAGGTCCTAGAGTTTCAGACCCGTCGGATTTTCGACTCTAGCTAGAGAGCTTGGTCGAATTCAGTTCCTACCTTGAGGATAATGCGCGTAGTTTTCCGCGTTTCTTCGGATCAGTACCAGGGGATTGCCGGAGCAACATCCTAGCAAACGGGATACAGACAGCGTGCGGCCTTTCATTCTTTCTTATCCTATCCTCCTTACTCACTTACATTGACATACATCACAGTACCACATATGTCGGCAGGCCAGTAGGGAGCTTCCGGTTTGTCTCGGCTGGGGTGATGTCCCGTTTGAAGGAAGTACCTGGATGAAGAAAACTTCGCAAACAGTTGTGTATGTTGGCGCCGGATCTCACCATTCAATAGGGAAGAATACCACCACCTCCAACGATAAAAACATGCACTGCACTTACAGGATTATTGACTTTAAAAGTTGACGCTGCCTAAAGCACGAAGTAATTGAAGGTGTGTTAAAAAAGAAGATAGATCAATATTCGCTTATCGTGGGGGCTCTTCATGTTCCTTTTCTCCGACTTCTCTTGAGCTTTTTGTAAGATCATTCTTCTCATTTCTTCTTTTCTTTTTCCGTTTCTTTACGTTTCTTTTTTTTCATTCTTTTTTCTTGCCTTTAGTTCTTTTTATTCTTTTACTCTTTCTGCATTTTGGCTCCGGTCTTGATATTGTGGGTTATTGTGAAATTCTGTTTCTTTCTTCCCTTTTTTCCTAAGCATGTTTATACTCTTTCTGGAAGGTTTGGATATATTATTCTTTTTTGCTTCATGTGCACATGTGTCTTGTAATTTTCCATTCTCCATTTTTTTTGATGTTGCGTTTCAGTGTAGTTCTAAAATTGTCCAAAAGTCTGCCTAATCAAAACTATGCTGGATTCTTTATACATCGTGGAGGATGCACCGTATGGGAACAACCTCTCCAGAATCAGCGGACTCTAGAATTCTAATCCATGCTGTGGCATAATCCGACATAGAAGTGTCTAAAAGCTGCTTAATCGTCAAATGTAAAGTCTACGAAGTTTGTTGCTCTTTACTACATAATGAACACACCCGGTTCTTCCCTCTGCTATTCCAGTATTTTCGCACTGCCATGCTTTCAACCTCGTCCGGTAAATCCTCATCCGTTTCCTCGCGCCGTTAATTCATCTTCATGCCTCAAGCCGGCAAGTGCGTTGTAAATAACGTGGAATTGCCGCCTTCGAGTCGGCTCTAAATAAACAGGGCGTAACGAGTTTGGGGCAGCGGGCGGCGGCGGCGGCGGCGGCGGCGGCGGCGGCGGCGCGCTCGCCAGCGAGACGAAGAGTGGGCGGGGCGCCACGGTATTACGTGCGGAGAGCGCAGAAGATTCCAACAATTATCTCTCTTTTTGCTCGTCCTCTTAACGTTCGCCACTTTAGCTTCGATACGTGATTTGCGAGGAGCGGGCGGGCCGATGTTGATTTATGTCGGGTGTTGGGCGTTTTTTTTCTTCGTGTGGTTGGCCCAACTGGTTGTTGATGCGACGGGCGCCCATCCACCTGTTCGTGGCGGCTTCTTGTGCCTCCGGAGAAAGGCCGCGGCGGCGTCCTTTTCCCCAGTTGTTGTCTGTGGGAGGTCTGCTCGCTTTTCTCCCAGCGTTGCGTCACGGGAAATACTTTCCTTCCGCGCCGAGTCTCGTTCTGCGTGTGATCTCTCGTTGCCGTTGATGCGGAGTCGGATTATTGTCGTACGGGGACATTAAGCATGATCGAACTATGGGACATTTCAAGTATTTTTAACAATTCAATGTATGTAATAAAAATGAACGTAAAACTACATAATTTTTGGAGTTCAAAAATTAATGTAAACGTATTTATAAACTAATATAAATTTTTAAAAATATTGGTTCTTTTCAAATATGAGACCTAACTGTGTGTATTTTCTGCTTTCCCTCCGTTGTTGGCGTCTTGTTCATTTGAGGTCCTGCATAGATAGGTTGGAGATCTCTGCTGTTTGATCTTGATGAGACGTAACATTAAGAAGAAACAGGAATGTAAGAGAAACGAAGAGAAAGTGTGGGCGAACATGGGAAACATAAGGGATTAGAAAAATTTGCTAATGCAGGCAAGAGACATTAAACCAAGTATTATAATACGCTTAAAGAGAGTAAATGTGTGTGGAAATAGTTTGAATTAGTGAAGAGCCAAATAGGTAACTACAGAAGGAGCTGAACATTCTCAGTTCCATAACTAAAATTTTCTTTTGGAAGGAGTTTCGGGAGATAACAATTAAACAACGAAAGCTAACGTAACCCACAATTCTCGTCGCGTCACCAATTTCACGTCAGCACCTTGTGAAATGCTCTGATTTAATTTATTTTCTCAATTTTTATCATGTAAACTGTAAACATAAAAATAGTTTTCTAACTCACCTATGACTTTATTTTCATATAATTTAAAGAACAATGGGATATAAAGTGAAATATAAATAGAATATAAAGTGAACAAAAAAAGATACTTGTGATTTACCTTAAGCAGGTAACAGAAGTGATAAGATTGAAACAGGATATGATAAAAAGGTAATGAGTATGGTATTTGAGTCTGCTGCTACGAGATTCAAGATAGAGCTAATAAACCCAGAAGTCGTGACCTTCCTTTAAGCCCTCTCTTTCGTGACCCGCATCTCTCCTTCGTGACCTTTCAGTGTCGTAATGTCCTTGATCTTCAGCTGGTTGTCTGCGCATCTTTTTTTCGCAATATCATTTTTCGGCTGCGCCATTCATCCGGTGAGCTTCAGCCTTGTTCCAAATCCCCGCTGAGCTTGTAGTCATTCTTTCGAAAGCGTTCCGCTGTCACGCTTAATTTACAAGTGAATGAATGCATGCTGATGAGGATTTGGGCTTCTATTTACTGGTGTTTTGGCAAAGCTCTGGTAATTTTTATGCGGTGGACCTCATTAATTTCCGAAAATCCCGGCGCTCACGATCGCGCTTGTATGAGTTTCTCATTACCCAACGCTCTGCTACGCTTTCGGTGGTCATGTTTTATTAGTTTTGCTTTTTATCTATATGCAAAATGTAAAACTTTCTCTGCTACAAGTGTGCGTGAATGTGTGGATTTGTGAAGGGGAGCAAAACATATGGAACCCAAAAATGATATTTTATTTGCACGGCCAAACTATCCATACACTCTTTTTAACCTTTTATAATCGTGCCACGATTACTTTTGCTACCACACAGACACATAATCACTGCTTTCGTAGTTTATGTAATTACTAATTTTGTTTTTACATTACTTTAACTAATGAATCATCTGAATTAAATAGTTTATATTTTAATTTGCCTCATTATACCCATTTATGTCAACCTTTTTTCTCATTAACTTTCATTTGAAGTAGATAGGGAGATTTTCCATCACTGAAGTTAGAACATTGTCAATGAATTTAGTTTGTTACATATTTTTATTTTCTCTAAGTTTAATACTGTAGCAGGAAATACGTAAAACTATTGACCAGAGAATTGCTATCAATTTAATGTACAAATCCTCACTGGCCAAAATTTGAAATGGATTTATCCAACGGAAGCGACATACATGAATATCCTGGCCCTGCTGATGAAATATCTCTTCCAGGCATCAACGTAACGCATTATTATTATTATTATTATTATTATTATTATTATTATTATTATTATTATTATTATTATTATTATTATTATTATTATTATTATTATTATTATTATTATTATTACTATTATTATTATTATTACTATTATTATTAAGGGTTATATGGCGATATATTATATTATTATTATATAATTAAGGGCGCATCAACATCTAGGTATTAGCGACCACTATTGGAGTTAACAGTATGGTAACTATGAAGATGAAACGAAATGGTGATAATAAGGGGTGATAGGACGAATGTACTCGATGAGAGCGAGGAAGTCGATTTGATTTGAATTGATTTTTTTCGTGTTTCCGGGCACGTCAACTGCTTTAGTCAATCGTCCCGTTAGTGTAGTGCTTGTTTTTTCGCGGGAGATGGCGGTGATCTTCCCCTGCTGGATGGCGAGATCCGGCGCCGACCTTCCGTCGGCTAGTGGGGTTTCTCCCTAACCAGGACTCTCCCACCAGCGGGGCACCGCCCCAGCCGAGACAAGCTCTAAGCTCCCGACCGACCTCCCGAATATGTGGTAGTGTAGTGCATGTTAGTGTGAGTGTGTAAGGGGAGAGAATATGACAAGGAAGAGGAAGGACAGATCGCGCGCGGTCCGTGGTCCGTTTCGTAGGGTACTGCTCTGGCATTCGCCTGGTGTTGATCGGAGAAACCCCGGAAAAGTACCGATCAGAGCTGCCGGTCGCTAGAATTCTCCTCCAGACAGTGAGTAAATTCGACCTAGCTGAAAAGATAGTGTCGGAAATCCTGCCGCCGTGGGGAGTGGGAACCTAGGACCTCCGGGTCAGAGGCGCTGCAGTGACATCAGTGCGAGGAAGTGGAGCTGCCGCTGGCCCCTCGTAGCTTCTCGCGGAGCCCACGCGTCAGCCGCCTTTCACCGGAGCGCAGCGCCGGCGCCCGGTTGGCTGCGCAGGCGGCCTCGGGCCGGGGCCGGGGTGGCCTGGAGGCGGTGGAGATCGCGGAGACGCCGGAGGGATGCGGGGACAGGTTGGTGGAGGCATGACGGTGGAGAAGCTGCAGGGGGGACACAGCGGAGAGGGAGACATACGAAGAAGCAGAAGCAGGGGATGGCGGGTGATGGCGGACGCGATGGCGGACGCGATGGCGGACGCGATGGCGGACGTGATGGCGGAGGCAATGGCGGAGGCGATGGGGAGGCGATGGCGGAGGCGATGGGGAGGCGATGGCGGAGGCGATGGCGGAGGCGATGGCGGAGGCGATGGGGAGGCGATGGCGGAGGCGATGGCGGAGGCGATGGGGGAGGCGATGGCGGAGGCGATGGCGGAGGCGATGGCGGAGGCGATGGCGGAGGCGATGGCGGAGGCGATGGCGGACGCGATGGCGGACGCGATGGCGGAGGCGATGGCGGACGCGATGGCGGAGGCGATGGGGAGGCGATGGCGGAGGCGATGGCGGTGGCGATGGGGAGGCGATGGCGGAGGCGATGGCGGACGCGATGGCGGACGCGATGGCGGAGGCGATGGCGGAGGCGATGGCGGAGGCGATGGCGGAGGCGATGGCGGAGGCGATGGCGGAGGCGATGGCGGAGGCGATGGGGGAGGCGATGGCGGAGGCGATGGCGGAGGCGATGGCGGAGGCGATGGCGGAGGCGATGGCGGAGGTGATGGCGGACGCGATGGCGGACGCGATGGCGGAGGCGATGGCGGACGCGATGGCGGAGGCGATGGCGGAGGCGATGGGGGAGGCGATGGCGGAGGCGATGGGGGAGGCGATGGCGGAGGCGATGGCGGAGGCGATGGCGGAGGCGATGGCGGAGGCGATGGCGGAGGCGATGGCGGAGGCGATGGGGAGGCGATGGCGGAGGCGATGGCGGAGGCGATGGGGAGGCGATGGCGGAGGCGATGGCGGAGGCGATGGCGGACGCGATGGCGGACGCGATGGCGGACGCGATGGCGGAGGCGATGGCGGACGCGATGGCGGAGGCGATGGCGGAGGCGATGGCGGAGGCGATGGCGGAGGGGATGGCGGAGGGGATGGGGGAGGCGATGGCGGAGGCGATGGCGGACGCGATGGCGGACGCGATGGCGGACGCGATGGCGGAGGCGATGGCGGACGCGATGGCGGAGGCGATGGCGGAGGCGATGGCGGAGGCGATGGCGGAGGCGATGGCGGAGGCGATGGCGTAGGCGATGGCGGAGGCGATGGCGTAGGCGGAGGCGATGGCGGAGGCGACGGCGGAGGCGACGGCGGAGGCGAGACGATGGCGGAGGCGAGACGATGGCGGAGGCGAGACGATGGCGGAGGCGATGGCGTAGGCGATGGCGTAGGCGATGGCGGAGGCGATGGCGGAGGCGATGGCGTAGGCGGAGGCGGAGGCGATGGCGGAGGCGATGGCGGAGGCGAGGCGAGGCGGAGGCGAGGCGATGGCGGAGGCGAGACGATGGCGGAGGCGAGACGATGGCGGAGGCGACTGGCGGAGGCGAGGCGGAGGCGATGGCGGAGGCGGATGTGGTGACGTATTTGTGACGGCGCCGGCGGTGGTGGAGACAGACGGTATTAATGGTGATCTTGGTGACGGTGGTGGTGGTGGCGGCAGCGGAGGTTGTGGTGATGGCCCTGGAAGTGGTTGGCGGTGGCGGTGACGGCGGCGGCGAGCGGGCGGGTCACGAGAAAGCGCGCCGGCCCCGCCCACTGCCGCCGCCAACCTCCGAGTGCGCTCGCCGGCGCCGCGGACTGGACGAAAGCGAAACGTCATTATATTTGCCCAGCTGCTGTTGCCGCACAGTGGTTGGAAATACGGTGGTTCATTGGTGTGCACCGGATTTCTTCTTGAAATTTTCGCAGTCGCTTAATCAACAAGAAGTGAGCTAACTTGCGCACTAAAAAATCGATGCCGATGATTGTTAATTGATGTTCATACACATTGGAATTAATGTTTCGAATATGTAAATTGAGATAATCTTCCCTCAGTAGAATCTAAATTGTGGCATTTTGTGAATATTAAGAATCCGTTTATTTAAAATTACTTTAAGTGTTTATCATTTCCTAGTATAGGTAAGCCGGCTTATCATAACTTATTCCTTTTTGAATTATTTATCATGTTCTAATTACATTTATTGATTTAATTATGTTTTTTTGGATGAGATATTTCTAGGCATATTGTAAAACCATACTGCGATTTTCATTGAGTTCATATAAAAATAATTACTTTTTATTCCATTTAATTCTCTTTACAAAATGACGTTTCATATGCAATCGCTGATTATTTTATTTTTAATAATGTGTTATGTTGAAGACAAACCTTACTTTAGTGTCAGATTTTTGTTTTTTATTCATTTATTGGTTTCCGTTTATTTCTGCTTTGCAAACGGAACCTCGCCTCCGATAAAGAGACGTTGCAATCGGGTAATATAAAACACGACATTGAAGCTGGTGATCAACTCTCACTATATGGAATAAGTATCGCTCACTTGGGACTCTGTGGCAAGGTGTCACTGGCTTTTTGGAGCTCTGCGATCTCCTGATACGACAACTTTGCCACGTTTCATTTTAACGTTACAATAAATGGAGGTGGTGCTGGACTCTGGCGGTAGTGTGTGCTGACAGCAGTACATTCTCGTAATGACACATCCTCTTGATTCTATTTGCCCGACTAGATCTGTCTACCAATATGACGAATTACGAAAATAAATTTAGTAGCAACACTGTCGCTATAGTTACAAACAAATTTCAGGCATCGTGATCACGTCACGTGATGCCACAGGATAATCTTGGTAGTTATTTCTCCATATAAATATCGTAGCGTTCAACTTCACGCATGTACCCGAATGTTCGTGGGTTCATACGGTACACGAAATATTGCTTCACGCAGTGAAAAAATTCTCTATTTTAAAGATTTAGCTCAGTTATCGCGCCCCTGAATTTAATTCCATATCAACGCGAGCGACCGCCACTACGGCAATCACCATGTCTTCATTTATCGCCACCGCCTCCGCCAGCGCCACCACCGCCACCGCTACTGCCACCGCTTCCGCCACCGCTCCCGCCACCGCTCCCGCCACCGCTCCCGCCACCGCTCCCGCCACCGCTCCCGCCACCGCTCCCGCCACCGCTCCCGCCACCGCTCCCGCCACCGCTCCCGCCACCGCTCCCGCCACCGCTCCCGCCACCGCTCCCGCCACCGCTCCCGCCACCGCTCCCGCCACCGCTCCCGCCACCGCTCCCGCCACCGCTCCCGCCACCGCTCCCGCCACCGCTCCCGCCACCGCTCCCGCCACCGCTCCCGCCACCGCTCGCCACCGTCCCGCCACCGCTCCCGCCACCGCTCCCGCCACCGCTCCCGCCACCGCTCCCGCCACCGCTCCCGCCACCGCTCCCGCCACCGCTCCCGCCACCGCTCCCGCCACCGCTCCCGCCACCCGCCGCCGCACACTGGTTGAATCGGGCCTAAAACTTGGTCATAATTGCAAATGTCAGTGGATTTGCGTAAAAATTGGTATCAAGGGGTTTTTGAGGTCGCTGAATTAGAATATCATTACGAAATTTCAAAATTGAAAATGGCGCCTTCAAAATGGCGGATCGACTCATTTAAAAACAAAGAAAAATGCATATAAAAATATACATATGGGGCTCTGAAGGTCATTGATTTCAAATGTCATAATGAAATTTCAAAATTCATAATGGCGACTTCAAAATGGCTAACAGACTCATAAAAATGAGCCCAATGTGCGTAGAAATATGTATAAAATGGTTCTCGAGATCGCTGATTTCGATTATCGGAATGAAATATCAAAATTCAGAATTGAAGCTTGAAAATGAAGCAAATATAAGCAGAAATATGGTTAAGTACTATTTTTGAAGTCACTAAATACAAACAAATTCAAAATATCTGCTTCAAAAAGGAATATCGGATTTAAGGAAAAAATCGATTGTAAGTAAAATGTTATTTAAGACAGTTTTTTAATTTCTTGATTCATTAAGATTTATTTAACATATAAAAAGTGAACAATGGTATTGGTCGAAAAATAAAATCTGCACCAGTTTTCTTGAGGTCCAGCATCCCTACTCCTTCCTTTTCTTAATTTTTAAAATGAATGAAAAAAGAGTTTTTGGTAAAATTTAATAACCAGAGTGTTTGGTAACATTTAATAACAAAAGATACTCGTGCGCGTGTATTAAGGATCCATCTCAGTATTCTCTCAATGAATGAAGAGAATCTGGTAGAAAAATCTGATTCAGAGGCTTTTGACCCAGAAGCTGATACACATATATTTTTTGTTTATATAAAATTTTATGATTAATTTTTTTAAAAATAGAAGACATGATAGTGGCATTTATGTCATGTTATCCTGTCCGTTTAGCACTATCCGTACAAAAAAATAGAAAAAATCTGAAGCCCTTTCCATATATATATATATATATATTCAAACAAATGTCACCCATCTGTTGGGAACCCAATATCTATGTATACAGATCTAATTTCGTCGGCACTTATTGAATAAACAATATTTCATTTAATATTTAATTATTAATAATTGAATTAAAAATTAGTCAACAATACTTTGAGGTGACCACATTGAATTCACTCTTACACCTTAGTTACCCATAGTTTTGTTTGTTGCGTCAAGAAAAGGAGAATCCTTAAAATACACTAAAAATCTGAAAGTGCTCCGTGGCTTGGGTTATTATTTTTTAATCCCTCCAAAAATTTATATTATTAATTTTACTACTAAAATTAATTATCAGAAGGAGAAATAAAAAAATTTATTCCAAGAAATCAATTCCCTGTGGCATCGAAGAATCCGTCGGGGGCGATCTAGTGTTATACCTTCCTACGCAGCATTGTAGTATAGTCTCTTTAATACAAAAAGATGCAGATATGTGCAGCTAAATTTGTGTTATTCTGATTAAGGACATTCTACTTGATAAATAAAAATAATAATTGAGACAGGACTATGCAGGACAAAAAATATAATCTACAATATAAACGACTAACTTTGTTACGCTACAAGGTTTAGAATTCAACAAAAATAATTTTAAAAACACTAACTTTAGCAAAGGTTTAATTCAAACACAAAAAATTTTAAAAATATTAAACCCTTTTTTTAATTTCACGAATATCGTTGGCAAGAATCAACGAATTCGAGCCATTCGAGCAACGGTAACTTTACGACACCGTGTGGAAGACAAAAATGATTGAAATAAATTTCTGAAGCTGAGAGTATGTCAATGTTTTGACGAGATTGATCTCAAATCAACGCGCCTGATGCAATTGCCAGTTTGCAAAAGCCATGTGCGCCTACCGCCACCGCTACCGTACCCACGCTACGCCACCTTTACGATCTGCCACGTCCGCAGTACGCACCGCTACGCGCCTACCGCTACCGCCACCGCTACCGCCACCGCTACCGCCACCGCTACCGCCACCGCTACCGCCACCGCTACGCCACCGCTACCGCCACCGCTACCCCACCGCTACCGCTACCCCCACCGCTACGCCGCTACCGCCACCGCCTACCGCCACCGCTACCGCACCGCTACCGCCACCGCTACCGCCACCGCCACCGCCACACGCCACCGCCACCGCCACCGCCACCGATACTGCTACCGCCACCGCCACCGCCACCGCACCGCCACCGCCACCGCCACCCCACCGCCACCGCCACCGCCACCGCCACCGCCACCGCCACCGCCACCGCCACCGCCACCGCCACCGCCACCGCCACCGCCACCGCCACCGCCACCGCCACCGCCACCGCCACCGCCACCGCCACCGCCACCGCCACCGATACCCCGATACCGCTACTGCCACCGGTACTGCCACCGCCAACGCCATTTCTGCTACTGCTGTTGGGTTCCATAGTCGCCCGCGTTCCCGCCTTGTGCTGTAACCACCCCCACCCTCACCCCCTTCGTCGCGTCCTGCGCCCGGCGCCGCTCGCGTCCTGAGAACCGGATTGTGGAAATTGTTTTTCCGCTACTAAAACAATCTGCCGCGACCGTTGCTGGTGGCAGCCCTCGGAATGCAGTTCAGTAAGCCAGATGCGTATGTCCGTGGTGCTCCATTTCTCTTCATCGTTTGTACGGACTCAGCGCCCGTTGCGGTCTGTTGTTGGCGCTCAGATTTCATACATTAAATAAAAGAGATACACGTGATATTAAAGAGAAGGCGCTGTTATTTTTGGTGGTTGACATCTAAAAGGGAAGAAAGGAATTAGAAGAAAAGAAAATGGACTAGGGAAAACAGTTTCATGTTTAGCCATTTAGATTTAAGATTCTAATTATTTCGAGGAAAAAAATGGCGGCGAAAAAATAATTTCACAAAATAATAAGGGTGCTTATCCAATCTGAATTGTTGGAAAATAAGGGCATGATTTATTCCTTGTATTCGTTGATTCTATCTACTAATCTGATGAGATTTAGTGTAGTTGTGTGTTGTGAGTTCACAGTAAAAGCTTTGCTGACGAAGCAATTTATAAGTCTCTATTCGGCGAGGAATATTCCAAACAAAGTAGCTGGCTGGGACGATGCTATTTCCTGAATGAACATTGTAGGAACCGGCTATTCTCATTGGACGTTTTCATGGTTTATTCGAAAAATTCTTGGCGGAGAAGGGCTGCGCGCCATTTTTCTTTCTCCATTCTATCTCCACACCCATTCGTTAGGGGCGAAAGAATATCTGTATTCATATCCGCGTATGTGTTAACTTTCCATGACCTAGAGGTGACTACCAGTATGAGGACGATACCGCAAAACTACATTTGCAGAGAGAAAGATGTGGATGAAAAGCAGTCTAACAATCTATTATTTTAATTAAATATTCTTCTGCTTCCTCATCTTTCTTTCTTCTTCTTCTTCTTCTTCTTCTTTTTTTTATTATTATTATTATTATTATTATTATTACTACTGTTATAACTTGTATATTCAAATTTTATTCCCTTTTGAAACTGACATCGAACATTGATTTGACATCACACGGTGATTGCAATCGTTAATTTGCTTATCTAAATCATGCAACAGTCATGTTAATACAAATACAAGTTTTTTACAGACTTGCTTTGAACGATGTAACAAACACCAAATTAAATCAGTCGGCAATGAGCCTTCTTCACTTGAATTTGAGCTTTCGCGCGTCCATCCCATTGGGTGCTGAAGCGTTAATTTTGGCTCGGTGTTGCTGATTGCCCGGCTGTGGCGGTGCTCGCGGAGAAAGGCCGGGCGGGGAAGGGCTTCGGCCAAGATAACGATCATGGAAGAGCAGCGTCCCTCAGGAATCGTAATGAGTTCGGCCAAGTTAGAGAAGCAGGCGCTAACTGGCTCAATTCGGCGTTGATGGAAGCGACTCAAGTGAAATTTAAATCAAATTTGTTCGGGTGGAATCGGTTGTTCCGGTGGATGTGAGAACAAAGTAAACGGAAAGAGGAAGTCGAAAAGAGCAAACCTTGGTGAGATGGGTCAAAAAGTACAGTGGGATATTAATTTTCAAGAATGTAATGCATTTGTTGCAATGGTAAGATGCTAATCTGGATTATTTTTGTTCGGAATTGAAATTAGATTCATTGACTCTGCTTTACCGGTTGTGAAATCTGACTTTGTACAAGAGAATTCGTTACGAAGAGGCAGATGGCTTGGAATTTCATTTTCCAGTGTTCCTCACACGTTAAATGTAATGCCTGTGTTTCTATCTGATGATTTATAGCGTATGTATTTCTATTTAGAGATGTTTTTGTTTGAAATGAGTGTTTCGCTGTAATAATTTGTTGGAATGCAAGCATTATATCCACTTTACCTTTTTACTCAGCATGTAAAGCTAACAAATTATTTCTGGCAAAATGTGTACGTACACATCATTTGATATTGTTATTTCGCAGTTTGAAAGCTGAAATACTTATCGTAAATTGGATTCGGTTGATACAATTTTTTTCGTCAATGTAATTAACTGAGACAAGTCCCATTAATAGAATATTACCATAGTTCTCTTAATAATGGTACACTGTAACACCTAATAATTATTTTAAAATGTGGAATTAAACAAAAGAGAGGAGGCATATTCGTGATTTTATTAATACGTTTATTTCTCTCAAAGGGTATTCCTTGAGGGAAGTCTGTAAAAAATAAAGAAAAGTGTGGAATCTTCGTTTTATTTTAGAATACAGACATTTTTTCACTGTTTTTCTTTTTCGGGATATTCCACCGTATTAAATCCCAGCCAGAATTCCTGGACGCTCGTAACGAGCTAAATAAATCGATGAGGGTCGAACGATCGATTAACTTGTCAAGGGTTAGTCACGGCCTGCCCATCACATCGTCGCAGACGAGGTGGCGTAACATTTGCTCAGACAGCCCGCGAACCAGGTGACGACCTCGGCGGCAGCGGCGGTCGCTGTGATGGCGTCTGTACTGGTTGTGGCGTCTGTACTGGTGTGGCGTCTGTACTGGTTGTGGCGTCTGTACTGGTTGTGGCGTCTGTACTGGATGTGGCGTCGTACTGGTTGTGGCGTCTGTACTGGTTGTGGGGTTGCTGCGGTTGTGTGGCGGCTGTGGTGGGGGCAGCGATGACGGCTCTGGTGGTAGTATTGTGACGGTGACGGTGGCGGTTGAGCTGGCTATTGCGATTATGGTGATACAGTGGAGGTAATGTCGGTTGTGATGATTATTGATGTGATTCCGGGCGGGTCAACTACTGATGTTGTTAGTCCCGTAAGAGTAGGGCATGCTTTTTATCGCGAGGGGGTGGTGATCTTCTCCCGCTAGATAGCTGGATCCGCCGCTGACATACCGTCGGATAGCGAGGTTTCCCGCGGACAAGCTTAATGCTCCTGTACGATCTCCTGGCATGTGTTAGTATAATGCATGTTAGGGGTAAGAATAGGACAAGAAGAGGAAGGAAAGATCGCGCGCGGTCCGTGGCCCGTTTGGTAGGGTACTGCTCCAGCATTGATGTTGGGAGGTGTTGATGGGAGAAACCACGGAAAACCGATCAGAAAGCATCCGGAGCTAGAATTGACCTCGAGACAGCGAATGAATTCGATCTAGCTGTAAGGCTAATGTCGAAAATCCTGCCGCCGTTGGGACTCGAACCTGGGACCTCCCGCTTAGAGGCACTGCAATGACATCAGTTGATGCACTGAGTCA
Source organism: Teleogryllus oceanicus (assembly GCA_964035755.1). NCBI lineage: Eukaryota > Metazoa > Arthropoda > Insecta > Orthoptera > Gryllidae > Teleogryllus > Teleogryllus oceanicus. The sequence continues at coordinate 76,921,246 of CAXIVR010000008.1, forward strand.
CCTCCCCCGATAGGTTGGTTGTGATGGTGGCAACGCAGGTGGTGGCGCCGGTGGCGGCGGCGTTGACGGCGGCGTTGACGCTGGTGTTGGCGGTTGATGTTGGCTTTGGCGTTGGCGTTGGCGTTGGCGTTGGCGTTGGCGTTGGCGTTGGCGTTGGCGTTGGCGTTGGCGTTGGCGTTGGCGTTGGCGTTGGCGTTGGCGTTGGCGTTGGCGTTGGCGTTGGCGTTGGCGTTGGCGTTGGCGTTGGCGTTGGCGTTGGCGTTGGCGTTGGCGTTGGCGTTGGCGTTGGCGTTGGCGTTGGCGTTGGCGTTGGCGTTGGCGTTGGCGTTGGCGTTGGCGTTTAATGTGGTTGCAGCGGCTGCGGTGGCGGCGGCGTTGGCGTGGTGATGGCGGCGGAACACGGCCATCGGGGCGTTTCATCGGGTCGGCGTGGACGCTTACCTCCACCACCGCCTCCGCCGTTGCCTTTGCCGCGGCCTGCTGCCCGAGTCGCCGCACTCGCGGAGCGCCTTCGCGAAAGGGGGTTCGAGCGAAGCTCAACTGGGCGCACTTCCCACCGTTCATTTAAAGCAACGGAACCCACTAGGGGGCGTGACTTGCCACGTGAACTCTTGCCTTTTGGCGCATTCCTCCCGCGGTTTAGTACGGCGGAAGTGTTGAAGTCTTTTCAATTCCAAGCCAATCAAATATCGAAGGATGTAGCTTTTGTCAGAATTTTGTTCGTCTTTGATCCTCTAGAATCTATTGCTTTGACATGTTTTTGTATTTGCAGTACAAAAAAGATCGTACGAGCCATTGTTCTTCCTAATAACAAGTAAGTTTAACACTGGTTAATAACAAGGTACACTGGTTTCCAATGTGTTTATGGACACTTGTATTTATAAATGTTATGAATACGAAAATTGCTCTGCAACACCGAAGCAAATTTTGGATGAAGGATGTGTTGAGCTGTGCACTTCTTAGAAAACGAAAGGCGCCTCACTGAAGTCAGACGATACGGATGAAAGCATGTTTTGATATAAAAGAGAAAATCCAATTTTTAGAAATATTTTTATTTTTTATTTTTCAGAATTTAACGAACCAATTTTACATTCAAAATCTAAAAATTAATGAAAGATGTCAATGGCTTTCATATCTCGAGGTCAAATATTTCGCTACCGTGTTTTGGGATCTGTTTCGGAAATACATAACCGTCAGAATTGTTTTGAATGTCAGGTCCCATGTTCTTTTGTCGAGCTTGCCTTGAAAAAAAAATTTCCCGAGCCGGCACTAACTGGGACCGGTGATTACTTTTCCTGAATGTGCATGTGGCACGCTGTGTTTATCGTACGTGAGATACTGGCGTGACATTTTAGTAAGGAGCTTGTGTGTGTGTGTGTGCTTTAATGCAAGGTTTATGTACGTATGAAAATGATACTCGTAGAACTAGAGACCTTTATGTGTATTCTTGTTTTCTGCAATTATATTCTTCTAATTTAAAATGAATATAAATTTATTTCTTCGACAAGTTATGAAATATGGTATGCAGAAGATTCAATTAAATTTGACACAATAAAAATAATTGAGCATCTATAAAATGAACAATCAAAACCAAAGACTTATTAAACATTGCGATGTCAAAGTTTTCTTGGAATGTAGTGAAGTGTTGACGTTCCTTTCGTTTTGTGCGTGTGTGCTGGTAATGGTGGATTTGCAACCAGTGTTTTTTAGGAGTAACTCTGTGACTCATATCCATCGACATATTCTTCCTTCAACTTCCACCTCCTTTCGCGCTCCGGCGCGGCGGGGCGGCAAAAAAATTGCAGGCGTGACGTAAACACGTTTCGCTTCCCACAGCCCCAGCCGTCTTGCTCGGACCCACCTGTTCGCGCAACGTTTACGCAAAGCCACGTGCCAACTCCCCGCCGGCTCTTGTTAAGCATCCTTTCGCCCGGCGAGTGGCAAACGGCTGATGAGATCGTTTATCAGCGCCGTTCAATTGTGACCGACTTCCAACCCCAGCCGTCGCCCCTGGTTCAACGGGGCCGCGGTCAACTAACTATACTCCGATTAAAATGTAGTGACACTTCAAGGTTACGACCTGGAATGAGAGGGGCGGGGAGGTGGCTTTGCGCATGGTTCCCGACTTCAGCCAATGAGCTTTAGACACCAGTTTTCGGCACAATATTAGCGTGGATTTTAAATGCAGCCAGATCTCAACATTATCACATCGTTATAAACCATTGAAACAGATTTATGAAGCATTCCTCTTAAACATTGCATGTTGTACACCTTCACCGCGTTATTTATGGTTGGTTACCGTTGAAAATTGTCATTTCGTACCACTTTGAGAATGTTTCTCATCACTACTCGCTCTACACGCAACATGGTGGCCAGCGTCTGGGGTGGCTTTTCAAGCGAATTGCCCGTGCTGTGATCACGTGGTGCGATCACGTGCTGTGATCACGTGGATCAAACTGGTGGTGCGCAGAACGCGCAAAAAGTGGTGCGCTGGAGGAACTCGCCTATGTTATTCCATCGTGGAGAGGGGGACATTCAGTTAATAGTTAATACCTTATTTTTAGTTAATACCTTATTTTACGTGGTGAGACTCGGGCCATCAGGCCCGCTCCTCCATCTAACCACGCAAATTTCGCTACGCTCCTTTCACCATCTAGCGGAGAAAGGAGGTATTATCTTGGGCGACGAAACAGGCGGAACTGAATTTTGCTCAGAGGCTTCATTTAGGCTTGACGATCTTTTACATGCAGTAAATCTACTACATGGGACAGCCGGCTTTACTTCCCCTCCGAAGGAAGGCGTACGAAGGAGTTTTTCGCTCTTAAAAACCCACGGCTTCGATCGGGTTTGAACCCGCAAACTCGGGTACAACAGTCCGATACGCTAACCGTTATACCACACACATTGTCATTCAATCAAGACGTCTAATTCTAAATATTTAAGTCGAAACGAATGTCCCGATTGAATGACCCAATTCCCCTGGTGAGGAAGTGCCGCTGTGTTTAAATGGAACTATACGTCGTGGGTGATTAGCTGGGGGGGGGACCTGTGTCTGTGACTTACGGAGCGGGGGGTCACATCCCCGCGAACATTTTCAAGTGGATCCAATATTTTAATAATTTTATTGTTATACTAAACTAATTTTAATAATTTAATTTTTTATTTAACTCGCCAAGCGCGACTAAAGCGGCTTCAATTTTTGGTCGTGAAATTCGTGTTTGAGGATTCTTTTGAACTGTATCCTTGCACACTCCGGATTAAGGCCTCTTAGTACTGTTCAAAGGAGACGGCTAAAATTAGTGCACGGGACTGGATACTGGTAAATCGCAGGTTGATATCACACTATGTTTTATTTTCTTGCACTGAACCTGAACGAGAAATTTACTAGCAAGTGGATGCAGACAATTGAGAAAACATATTTCGTATTATCCAAATATCCCACAGGAACTTGATGTACGAGTTCCTGATTAGCTGAAGATAAACAATAATTTATCCTGATTATTAAGACGCCGTAATTTTCGTTCTGCCGGTTCAGTTTGAACCAAATCTGCTTTATATCTGGAACTATGGTGAGAACTCCCACAATATCCTTAATAACGTAAAATTTCTTATCCATATTCAACTTGCTTTTAACATCATTATAACGATTACTTTAACACCTAACCCTTTCCACCTCTTGAGCAGCAGCCACCAGTACGCTCACGAAAGGCGAACTTCATCAAATAGATTAGCTAAGCTCTAAAAGCAAGGGTAGCCGAGCACCTGCCAAGGACGTCGCCAGCATAGCGATTACCAGCAACGGAAGTCCCCAAGCACCGGGCCGGCCCGAAGAGGCAGGGCTGCATCGAAAAGTACGGCTTCCCCCGTCCCTCCACCTCCAGATTCGCGGAACTTCACCAACGGCGACGTGTGTAGCCTTGTGTCTGGCGTCGGCGGCAGAGGGAGTTGATTAAGTTGTTTTCGTCGTTGAACGCTGCAGCGCGCACTCGCGTTCGCTTCTTCCCGTCTCAACAGAGTTCCAACAGTCTCAACAGAGTCGGTGCTCCGTCGCTCTTCCTTCCTCCCCTCAAAACTTGTTTCGGGGGGGGGGTTAGGGGGCGTGTCTGTGTAATGAAGCGGGGCGACGGCGAACAAATAGCGGGAGCCGGGAGGAGAGGGAAAAAAAAATGCTGTGAAGGGATCCGAGGAAGGCGAAAACTGTCAACGGAATTAACCGCCCCTGGAAGATGAATGGTGGTGGAATGAAATGAGAGAGGCGCTCCCAAAGGACGGAGAAATGTGGGTCTATGGGGGTGGAGTGGGGGGGGTGTGTCCCGGCGACAAGACTTTACTGTGCCATCAGACTTCTCGGGTCTTCTCTGTGCTCCCGTGTTGGCCTGGCGTGTGCTGAAAAAAATAGTGTTTCACCGAGAGGGCTGTATTCATGAAAGGAACACATTGTTGTGTCGAAATGTTTTGTCGTGTGTTCACGCTTATTTGAATTACGTCATTAATATAATAAGGTAGATGTACCAAGCTGTTAATTCTTTTTGTCTGTTTGTTCATAAGTGTGTTCATCAGCTACGGCATCACACATCTTTCCTCGGTTGCTTACATATCAATGTTATCATTCACACGTATGTTAAAAATAGTGGAGTTTGGAATTATTGTTACTACTAGGGATTTTTATCGATACTGACGATGTACTGTGTACTATGTATTCGTAATTATGTGCATGTATATTGAAATATTACAGCTTTACCTACGATCGAAAATTCTTAAAACAGTAAATCTTATGTTATTCTCTACTATTACATCGACATAACCTCGCCAAAAAGAAAACAAAATGACTCTTTCAGATCCGGGTAACACCCGGTGGGGAATTTTACAGTGGTTGTTCGGGAAGTACAATCATAATAAATGAGTCGTCTCTAAAGATAGCAATATAACATGCAAGAAAAAATATTTCTCATTTTTATTATTTTTTTAAGAAGGTGGAATTGAGAGATATATTGAACGACACTGGCCGATATTTCAAATAACGGACTTGGATGGTTATTTGACATACAGCAACCTAGTGAGAAACCTATAACAACATAGTGTCAACATAACTTAGAGCGGTTGTTAGTAAACATTTCGTATTCACATAACATCTTGCATGATGTCGGCAGACTTAATTGCTGACATCATTCAAAATGTCTCTCAATGTTCGGGGTCCGAAGCCTTGGAGTTTTACTTACTATGATTTAACGATACGCTTTTACGTTCCCTTAAGGGTTCTTCTGAAAGGCGAGAGAGAATATTAACCACGAGACGTTTGTGTGTTTCGCGAGCGCGCGCGCGCGCGCGCGTGTGTGTGTGTGTGTGTGTGTGTGTGTGTGTGATAGGCAACCCACAATACACACGTTTTTCCTATCCGCATTTCGGAACAGTATTGATTGCCAACTATTATGATACACTACTATTGCCAACTACTATGGTAATTAGTCCCGTTGGTGTAGTGACTTTTTTATCCTGTGAGAGAGCTTGTTCCTCCCCCACTGGATGAAACAAAATATTCTTTTTACTTTCACTAAAGATACGAGTTGTTACGAGCGTTTTAATTGTACTAGTAGTATATACTTTTTATGGTAATTATTACGAGTAAATCAGCTTTTCAAAAAATTCACTTCCTCTCTACCACAAAACCGCAAAAACGCCAATATTTTAAATGTTTACATAAGTAATTTTGCTTTGTTATTTTGCCTTTTTATCCATTACATCAGAAAGAATAGAAATAATAGCCAACATGTAGAACTGGAGCTGGTGTGTATAGAAAATCTAAACGGAAGGTGAGAGAATCCAAGTGAAATGACACAAGTAAAAATAAATTCATTTAAATTATTTTCTGTTGTATGAATTTCAGTTTAATAAATGTCATCAATATATCTATATACCCATGGCCAAATAGTTCTATAGTAAAAATTACTGTTAAGAACTATTTGGCCATGTGTATTCATGTTCAAAAAAGTTATTGCTTTATTTCCGACATTCCTGCGTAGTTAAAGGTAATTATATAGATTCTTTCTCGTGACGAAAACTATATTCAACCAAAACTTTATTTTCATATTTTTGAACACACTTTTTTTGGCTGAGCTCGCTGTTTAAACTATGTACGAATTATTTCATGAATAATTACTAATCTCTTTGTACTCTGAGGGAACAAAAATCTTTGTGTATGTTAATGACCAAAAATAAATTTAGGTACCCAACTCTATTTTGTGAAATTAAAAAAGAAGGAAAGACCAATCTCGCCCTCTCACACATGAAAAACATTTGTGCGTAATATACCGTTCCATCATTGTAGCTTGCAATGTCAGTTTTCATTATTTTCGTTGCGGAGGTAAAGCAATTACACGAGTAGTTGGAAGATGAAAATAGACGTACATTAATTTTATAAAATGAAAAAACATTCGGAAATGGCAGCAGCGAAATGAAAACTCATTTAACGATCCTCCTTTTTCGTTCTAGCTTTTACAGTAATGTAGGAAAAAATCTGTTTAGTTCTGAAAATTTACTTTCTTTCCTCCCATTACCGTTATGGCAGCATGTGAGCATTTGAGAAATGTAAACAAATACGTCATTTGCTAACATCTAATTTTGAAAACTAACATTAAGTTTATTTTGCATTTGATAGATGCAAATTTTGGAAATAAATTCACGTTCAATATGTGGAATTGTTAATGACAGATGATCAATACTTGAATATTATTAAAGGAAATGTGAAATAACACAACTCGTATAAAATATACGATTATTAAGTTTCTTTAAGCACATTGTAAGAATGTTCATAGGCGAAAATCAAAATTGTTACACAATTCAAATAACTCTTTTCTTAATGTGCTAATAATTCAAACTTCCTTTGTTAATGTACTTATGGGTTCGTTTTAGTGACAGTGTATTTATTTTGCCCGTAAAGTTTGTTTTTAGTCTTTATTAAAAATTAATATTTTCAAATGATCAAGCTTAAGTAGTAATAGTTGCTTAGAAATGTTGTAAGCTTTTGTCAGTAATTTTAATTGACCGTCGTTTACTTATAATTTTCATTGTATAATCGCACAAGAAGAATGAAAAAATTAAAAAAAGTAGCTTTGAATTACCCAAAAATGGAAAACGTGCTGGGTAATACTTTTTAAGTGTAATAGAATTATCTTCGATGTTCTTTTTTAGAATAAATGACAAAAAATTAATAATTATTCATTGTGAGCAAACATTATTTGAAGGGAAACAAAGTAATTTGATTTTGCAAAAATTTGGACTTTTCGTTCGCAATCTGAGATTAGGTCGTTATTATCTATATTTGTAATTTTGGAGCTATCCATAAATTAGGAGGGGGACGGGATCAAACGAATCTCACTTTATTGTACATGTGGTAGAGGGGGGATCTCAGGAAATATCAACTTTTTTCGCTAAAAAAGGGTGCTCTGCATATGATTTTTTGCGACCGTTTTCTGCCGTTCCCTATCACTCAGGTTGATGGGCATCCGACGGTCCCCGACCCGGGAAAGCATGACGGAAAATCATTTGCTGCTTTGAATGGGCTTCAACCTTGACACGCCTTCATCAGCATGTCCTATTGCCTAAGTGCACGTGGTGATCTAAAAAAGGGATGCTGCAGAGCATGCGGTATCTACGTTACGCGGTAGCTCAGTGCATCACCTGATGACCTAGCTTTTCAGCTAGGTCGAATTCAGTACCTGTCTGGGCGAGAATTCTAGCGGCCAGCTGCTCTGATCGGTAGTTTTCCGTGGTGTCTCCGATCAACACCAGGCGAATGCCGGAGCAGTACCCTACCAAACGGACCACGGACCGCGCGCTATCTGTCCTTTCTCTTCCTTGTCTTATCCTCTCCGCTTACACACACACACACACACACACACTCACACACACATACACACTTACACTAACATGCTTTACACTACGACATATTCCGGGAGATCGGTCGGGAGCTTAGAGCTTGTCCCAGCTGGGGCGGTGCCACGCTGGTGGGAGAGTCCTGGTTAGAGAAACCCCACTAGCCGACGGTAGGTCGGCGCCGGATCTCGCCATCCAGCAGGGTAAGATCACCGCCATCTCCCGAGAACAAAAATGCACTACACTAACGGGACTAATGACCAAAGCAGTTGACGCGCCCGGAAACACGAAAAAACCAACCAAACCAACCAACCGACGTGCGGTCGCAGTGTACCAGCTGCACCAGCACGCAAAGTGCGACCCTCACGGATCGTAACACGTGGAACTACTGTGTGCAAGCGACAATGGTTGAATCGTAGTGAAGTTGAAAGAGCAGATGAATTTACGGAAAATATTTGGACATGTTGGTTCCAGTAATCACTCTTGAGACCGAACATGAATCCCCGTGGACTGAATTACAATGAATTATTGCACTATTTTTAGAAGTGCACTACTATTCATTATAATTCAGTCACTATTTTCTAATACTTGTCATATCTAGTCTTAAATAATATAATTAAGGAAATTATGTTTTTTTTAAATAAATCCAATCCAATCAACCACAAATTAACGCATTTACATTAAAATACTCATTTTGAAAAATCTCACGTGAGATTGGAAGGGAGAAGGAGGTCGAGCGAAATGTCACGAAATCTCACCAAGGGAAGGGGAGTAGAAAAATCGCCAAACTCGCCTGACGTAATTTATGGACGGCCCCTTTGTAGCCATCCAATTTAATTTCACTTCAATGCGTGCTCGGTATCATGGTATTTAATGCGAAATATTGGAGGACAATACCAATCAATAAAAGTGCATTGCGTTACAACATAAAATTAATCCGATTTTATTAGTATTTTGTCAGGGTTGGGTATTCGTGTGTTGTGGGTGGACTTACCATCATTTTGCATTCGAAATTTTCTCTTCCATCTAGAACGGCACGCTGTTTAGTCACCCAGAATGACTTGGACTACTACAGAATAGTATATTGTTTAAATCTAACAGAATTTGCGTGCACAAGCTTTTGCGTTTTCCCTTACCACGTTACTTCAATTAGAACTTGCAACGAAATATTTGAAATGTATCGTCTCCTTTCGAATATGGATCGCAATCTAAATGCTGCCCTCGTGGTTCTCCTTCGCTCCACGTGATTCTAACGAGGTGCAGAGTCCCCTGTGCTGTGCGGTAATGCGTCGCAGTTCGACTTTAGTGAAGCGCGGCAAGTGGCGATGGTGGGGGCGGTGAGGCGGCGTGGCGTGGCGTGGCGTGGCGTGGCGTGGCGTGGGGTGGGGTGGGGTGGGGTGGGGTGGGGTGAGGTGAGGTGAGGTGAGGTGAGGTGAGGTGAGGTGAGGTGAGGTGAGGTGAGGTGAGGTGAGGTGAGGTGAGGTGAGGTGAGGTGAGGTGAGGTGAGGTGAGGTGGGGTGGGGCAGGAAGGGCCCACAAACTGTTGGGCGGGCGAAAAGAAGCGAGCCGTAGTGGGTGAGGTGATGGAGCCGGAAGAAGCGGTGCTGAGAGAGCAGAAACTAGTCGAAGAAGTAGAGTTGGACGAGCGGGTAGAAGGGGGACGAAGGTTAATTGGGGAAAAAAAAGATGGGTAGAGGGGATGGAGTGGGTAGAGGGGGGGGGGGAAAAAGGCCCAAGGGGAAAGGAGGGGAAGGGGAACAGCGCAGTGGAGGGGGCGGGTCGAAGGAACGAGGAACGGACATAAACTGGACAGAAGCGGAGCGGATCAAGCAGAAACAGGACGTAGCATGTAGAAGCAAGGAGAAGCGACGCGAGCACCCAGGAGCGGTGCGGAGCGCGGAGAAACGAGGCTAGCGCTGGTCTGGGGCGGGGTGGAGCAGAGTTCACAGGGGCGGGGAAGCGGCTCGAGTTGTGGCTGCGGGGAGCAACGGGATGCACGGGGAAAGGGGGCGGGGGTGGGGCGGGGTCCGCCGCAAAGCCGCCCCTCGCACCGCTCCCCGCGATAACAGCACGCGCGGCTAATGCGGCGTGGCACGATCAAAGGCCCCGCCGATGCTGCTCGCTTCGCTCCGCTCCGCGTCGCGCTGCGCCGCGCCGCGTCGACTACCTGTTCAGTGCCTGAGCGCGCCACCGGCGGGTGCGGGAGCAGCAATCGAAAACTCGCCCGATCACTTGAATGTCGACGGACCCTCGTCGCTCTCATACATCCTGCCACCAGTGTTATCAAATAAACTCTCTGGTATTTCCATGGCCGTACACTGTTGTATTCCCGCGACTACTCGATCGAACAATCGACTCGATCGACCACTCACTTGAATGTCGACGGTCTTCCCATGTTATCAAATAAACCTCTGGTATTTCCATGCCGTACACTGTTGTATTCCCGCTACTCGATCGACCAATCGACTCGATCGACCACTTACTTGAATGTCGACGGTCTCTCGTCGCTCTGATACAAAGTTCTACTACCACTGTTATCAAATAAACACTCTGTTGTATTTCCACGGCCGTACACTGTAGTTGTATTTCCATGGCTACTCGATCGACCAATCGACTCGATCGACCACTTACTTGAATGTCGACGGTCTCTCGTCGCTCTGATACAAAGTTCTACTACCACTGTTATCAAACAAACACTCTGGTATTTCCATGGCCGTACACTGTTGTATTTCCACGGCTACTCGATCAAACAATCGGCTCGATCGACCACTCACTTGAATGTCGACGGTCTCTCGTCGCTCTGATACAAAGTTCTACTACCACTGTTATCAAATAAACACTCTGGTATTTCCCCGGCCGTACACTGTTGTATTTCCACGGCTACTCGATCGAACAATCGACTCGATCGACCACTCACTTGAATGTCGACGGTCTCTCGTCGCTCTGATACAAAGTTCTACTACCACTGTTATCAAATAAACACTCTGGTATTTCCACGGCCGTACACTGTTGTATTTTCACGGCTACTCGATCGAACAATCGATTCGATCGACCACTCTCTTGAATGTCGACGGTCTCTCGTCGCTCTGATACAAAGTTCTACTACCACTGTTATCAAATAATCACTCTGGTATTTCCATGGCCGTACACTGTTGTATTTCCACGGCTACTCGATCAAACAATCGGCTCGATCGACCACTCACTTGAATGTCGACGGTCTCTCGTCGCTCTGATACAAAGTTCTACTACCACTGTTATCAAATAAACATTGTTGTATTTCCACGGATATACACTGTAGTTGTATTTCCATGGCGACTCGATCGACCAATCGACTCGATGGACCATTCAATCGAAAACTCGCCCGATCACTTGAATGTCGACGGTCTCTTGTCCCTTTGATGTCTGTCGATGGCCACTCGATCGACCAATTGACTCGATCAACCACTCAATAGAAAATCGCCCGATCACTTGACTGTCGACGGTCTTCCTCACTCTGAAACCCCGATTTTAAATAAACACCTTTGTATTTCCATGGTCACTCTATCGACCAATCAACTCGATCGTCCACTCAATCTAGAACTCGTACGATCACTTGAAGGTCACCATTCCGTCGATACTGATACAACATCCTACCACCACTGTTATCAAATAAACACTGTTGTATTTCCATGGCCATACATTGTTGTTGTATTTTCATGGCCACATTTGCCAGCATAGATACATTTTTTGCATTCGTTATCGCCGATTTTCTTGGACTCTGCTTGATTATGCAGTTGCACGCGAGTTTTGTATGTTATGTGGTCTCCGCAATCTTCTTCGCTCGTTGTTGTACGTTACTTATTTGACATGTAACTCCACTACATCAAATAAATTATTTTGCAGAGTGTACAATATTATTCATTACATTACCGTGGAGATATAGCTCACTAATTTGTTCATACCGTACTCATTTTTAATATATTCTGACTTCATTTTGTCAAGTCAATATTTTCATAACATCAGTTCTACATGGCCAGTTTGTAACACCGAATTTACGTTCTTGCCTTCGCAAAGGGTCTGCGTATTTTATGACAGGAAATACAATTTGGGACGTCTGTCGTCATTATCCACGCAACCACCAGTTCGCTCACGCATATACCATATATGTACATGGCACTGCTTAGTCCTCTAATACTTACGTACAACGAAAGCTCATCCGACCAATCGCTCTAAAATAAAGCGGCAGTAATTCGTATGAGTTATTACGACTTTCTATGTGTTCCGTTGCTTCTACAGCGCCATTGCTCGGAAAGGTATGGAGTTCGAGTCCCCACGATGGCTAATTTTCGATACTACAGGTCTGAACCGGATTCTCCATTGTGTATAAGAGATTTCTAGCGCTCGGCTGATCTGATCAGTAGTTTTCATAGTTTTTTCTACGTATCATGCACTATCCTTAGGGGACTTGAGGCTATAGTAGTTTAAATACTAAATAGCTCACTGATTGAATCATCGAATTCCTTAAATATATTTAACTACTATTCTGGAGACATGATATCAGAAATGTAACATTCAAGACCTCAAGATTATAAATTAGAAATTTCTATGTATTAGGAAAATATTGAACTCTACGAATTAATATAGTAATTTTTTGTCTCGTGTAATGTCTGTATTAATTTCTAATAATGTTCGAGATGTTGTACATATTATGTTAAGAATTGATTGTTAAGTCTGAATAATAGAATAATAAAAACAATAATAAACAGGATTATTAATAATAGCAATAATAATAATAATAATAATAATAATAATAATAATAATAATAATAATAATAATAATAATAGTAATAATAGCTTAAAAGTGTCGTTAAATTGTGAATTAAATGAATTTTCGTTCATGAAAAATCAATGCCTGTCCTTAAGCGATTGCTCTCCATTATTGGCATGCAACCGAATCAACCCATTGGCGGCCAGACGCCGCCGTAATGGTGCGTGCACCGCTCGCCGTCCATCCTCGGAAACGAACCCTGACGCCGCAGTCTGCGGTCGCCACACCACCTGCCGGGCGCCGCCGCCCGCATCAATTGGCCTGCGTCACAACCCCCGCCCCCCCGGGCCCCCGCACGTGCACGTGCTCCCCGTGCGGCAGCACCACGGCCCGATCGTGCTCTCTGGACGGTCGGGGCCCCCCCCCCCCGCCACCCCACCGCCACCGCCATACCCACCGCCACCCCACCGCCACCGCTACCACCGCCACCGTTACCACCGCTACCACCGCCACCGCTACCGCCGCAACCGCTACCACCGCCACCGCTACCACCGCCACCGTCACCACCGTCACCGCCGCCGCCGCCACCGCCACCGCCACCGCCACCGCCACCGCCACCCCACCGCCACCGCCACCCACCGCCACCGCCACCCCCCACCGCCACCGCCACGCCCCACCCCACCGCCACCGCCACCGCCACCACCCACCGCCACACCCACCGCCATCACCACCGCCACCGTCGCCGCCGCCACTGCCGCCGCCGCTGCCGCGGGAAGTATGCCATGGTGATATTAAAATTTCTGCGGCCGCTGATTGGTTGTAATTAAACGGATGCTATTCACGGTCACGTGCTCCAATAGAGGGTTGGAGCCCCGATTAGCATGCTGTCGGGCACTGGTGTGGGATTGTTTTAATTGTTGCGGTGTAATAGGTATGTGAGGGTGAATTCTTGCGGGAATTGGAGGGCAGGGATTTTATAATTGATGAATTCGCAAAATTAGAAATGAATATGGCAAAATATTTTGTTTCATGGAAAGAAAATGTGGAATGAAATGAAATGTAATCATGGAATGAAAATGTTTTTCAAATGTGGAATGTTCGCCCATATCTACCTAGTTTGTATGACCTAATTTTTTTGGGACTGTGGAAAGAAATTTATGTTGTAAGACTGGTTTCTTGAAAGATGAACAAATAATATACGATAAATATGTAAATGATAAATGATGAAGGATATATAAATGATCAAAGATAAAATGTTTTATCTCCAACAATTAGAATTCGTACAGATGTTTAGTAAAGATTTGACAACGCTGTAAATATCATGTACATAGGGATGTACGCCAGGTCCGAAGGGATTAAACTCTTAAAGTCAATATTGACTGTAGAAGCGATGTAGAGACTTCTGTGTCTGATTTTTATCAGCCCTTATGCCGAGATAGAAAAGAATGTCTCTTGTTCGAGAGGGCAAATGATGCATTCCTGCCGTATGTTCTTTTGTTCTTTCACTCCACTCGCGTATTATTATTCAACGAACATCGGGGGCGGAGCGCCTTCGGTAATTCGATTGTTGCCCGGAGCTTCCAACGAGCGCCACGCGGTGCGCTGTCGCCGGGCTGGCGCCTCTTTTCGCATTGTTAAGTAAATTAGAGACTCGCATCTCATTAGGGCCGCTGGAGCCGGCGTGGAGCGGCGAGGTAAGTGGACGCTGGAGGAGGGCGAACTCCTGGGAAGGGAGGAGGAGGTAGGGGAGGGGAGAGGAGCACAGGCGAATGTTTCGGAAGGTGAGTAAGAGTGTAGGGAGAGGTCGGAAGCTTGATGAGCATGAAATAGGGTTGAGAGGTCTAGGTTGAGAAACAGTAGTAACACAGTAGTAGTTTTTTTGTTGTTTTTTTAAAACACTGCCATTATCAAATCCACCTTCCTTTTACTATAATAATAATAATAATAATAATAATAATAATAATAATAATAATAATAATAAGTAAAAGAAAGGCGGATTTGATGATGGCAGCGTTTAAAAATATGTTAATTAGTTTGATATTGAGGGTTTTTGTATAAGTATATTCACTTATATATATATATATATATATATATATATATATATATATATATACACATACTTAGGAAACTAAGTATATATATATAACTAAGGAATATTAAGAAAACTAAGAAAACTAAGGAATATTAAGTATAACTATATAACTTAGGAAAACGTTACTGAAACAGACAACGCGGTCAGAGGCCGCTAGATAGAAATTATTTTCCATTTGACACGACTTTTCAGATAAGAAAAAAATCCATTATAGTAGACTGCTCCATTTTCGGAGCAGTGGACTTATGAAGTTACGTGGATACAGTGGATTACATACTGTGGATTACGCGTAGAAGAGGGAAAGGTGAAGAAACAAGGAGATTAGGAAAAGATGACTCGATAGGGATGAACAAGAAACAAGAGTAGTACCGGAGGAGAAAACGCCGCAGAGGAGAGAGGGCGCGACACAACAATTGAGAGTAACAAATGACCGGTGACGTGTTATACGTGAACGAGAAACTAAACTGAAAATGGAGGGAGAGACGGGGTTTGTGCGCTGGAATGTAGTCAATTCGATAGAGAGGCCAGAACAGTGCACGGGACGCCAGACCAGCGTAGCAAAGAGAGTGAGATGGAGGTAACGGCGCCAACCTCCACTGGCTCTATTGGGCCGTGAGGAGGAGGGAGAAAGATGGAGTGAGGCATTGGGGAATGCTGCAACTGTTGGAGCGGGAGGCAAAGTTCGATGCGCACCGAGGTACGTTGGAAGCCCTGGCAGAATTCTCTCGCCGCTATCGGGTGGAGGGGGGGGGGTTGTGAACTGAAAGTTGGCAAAATATTCGACCTTTGAGAAACAGAGGGAGTCGCTCTAGGGAAAAATGTACGCATTTCTATGTTGTCTCTCGCGATGCTGCAAGCTACAATTCTGTTTATGAAGTTCTCAAAGCCGGTTTCTGTAATGTAATGAAGTGAGGACAAAGCAGCTATGAATTTTCAAAAAAAAAGCAATGAATTTTAATTCACAATTGGTTTGCCTCGTTGGCTCATATACTGTGAAACAGAGACTGATGAAACGTAAACAACTAGAGGACATGTTAAATTATCATAGCTTAAATAATATCATGCCGTATATCTATACTAATAAAAGTGAATTCAACGACATGTAACCATCATCGATACCACAAAAAGTAGTTTAAGAATATATGCGAAATTTTTACAAGGTTCTCTTCAGGATTGTCGCAGTGCTTTTACAAAGTTTGCTAAAGATTAATATAACAAAAATAGGGAAAAGAAATAATTTAAATAATGCGTTGGTAGATGCACCACGATCATTCTTTTTCACCTGTCGCGAAGAGCAGATTGGTTCTTAATATATTCCGCCAAATGCCAAGCACTGCAGCAGATCCTACGAGATTCGCTAAGGGCCAGTAGCAGTGATGAAGATTTTATTATTTTTGTTATTATAATTTTTTTACTATTACCAATGTACTGCAAAATAATATGAAATAAAGTTGAAGTATTTTATTATAATTTGTACCAATAGCATTGAAACTAATAATCTTAAACACCGTCGTTTATATAAAATTGATCTTTTTCCTCTTTGACAAGGATTCGATATCAAGAAATCCTGGACCACGTCGGATATTTAACTAATATTTAATAATAACCTGCAAAGCTCATAATTTGAGGAAAACGTACTTATTGAGTACTATGAGATGAAGGGGCAGCTGATGGTTCCTAGGAAGTGTCTGTTCAAAGAACGCAGTTTGACGTTCCGGTTAATTGTGCGAGTGAATTACTTTGTTCCGGTATCATCACTAAAAATAATTAAAACATGAATTGATACAAATCATGTCGACCAGCATGTGAGAATATTAAAATTAATTATCCTACGAAAAAACGAACATTAAAGGCATGCACACCAAAGGTAAACGGTTAGCTCACAATTACCCAATAAAAAATAGCGGGCGCGCATTACACTTTCACTTGCATTACACTTTCAATTAAGCTCGCAAATATTAAAAAAATCAATCAAATAATAACTAATGTAAATATTTTTTTAAGAAAGTTTTGAAGTACACTTTTCGTATTTTCTAGCAATATAAATTGTTTTCATTGGAACACTCTTCGTTTGTTTGTCAAAAGAACAGTAAAGCTACAACCCCAGTACACTTTACCAGACAGGAGGTATCCTAACACAGATTTTCGACACACTCGATTTTCAGTTAGGTCGAATTCAATCGCTGTCTGGAGGAGAATTCTAGCGGCTGGCTGCTCTGATCCGTAGTTTACCGTGGTTTCTCCGATCAACACCAGGCGAATGCCGGAGCAGTACCCTATCAAACGGGCCACGGACCGCGCGCGATCTTTCCTTCCACTTCCTTGTCCTATCCTCTGCCCCTTACACACACACTTACACTAACATGCACTACACTACCACATATTCCGGGAGACCGGTCGGGAGCTTAGAGCTTGTCCCGGCTTGGGCGGTGCCCCGCTGGTGGGAGAGTCCTGGTGAGGGGGAAACCCCACTAGCCGACGGTAGGTCGGCGCGGGATCTCGCCATCCAGAGGGGGAAGGTCACCGCCATCTCCCGAGAAAAAACATGCACTACATTAACGGGACTAATGACCAAAGCAGTTGACGCGCCCGGAACCATGAAAAATTCAATCAATATTAGATGTAGCTGAACAGCGCGTAACATTGTTCTCTGTTTGGCGCTACGCGCGTGGAATAATCCGGATGATGATGTTCCGTTTCCTTCTAGTAGAATTTCGAGTATGTGATCTCACTCATTCTTCGTAAAGATCTTCCATCAGTGCTGTTTCTTTTAATTTGTGTGTAATTTCCATTCCCCGCCAATTATAACTACGAACTTGCATACTCTTTTGAGGAAAGTTTCATTTTCTTTTGTTTCTTCCACTGTAAAAATTTTTTTTTCAATTCCCGATTCCTTCCGTCCTTAATCCTTACAGAGCCGCGCACCAAAGGCTTTTTGATAGTTAATAAAGCCGACCGTGAATATTACGTCGTCAAAGACGCCGAGAAAAGAATGCGAGCAGAGTTCCTCAAAGATTAATTTTAGTCACGTCCTTGCCTCTCTCCTTTCTCACAAATCTCTTACAAATCCCGTCCGCTCGCGGCTTCCATTGTGAGCAGAAGGCGCGGGTCGCCGGCCTCTTCCCCAACCCCAGCGCCAGCCCCCGTGGCGAAGGGGCTGTTGAGGGGCTGTTGAGACGCCTCTTGGCGACCCCACCCCTCCCCCGCTTCCGGCCCCGCCCGCCCTTCCCCGCCCCGCCCCGCCACGCCCCGCCCCGCCACGCCACGCCCCACCCCGCCACGCCCCGCCACGCGCCGCCCCGCCACGCCCCGCCCCGCCACGCCACGCCACGCCACGCCCCGCGCCGCCCCGGCCACTCGCTTCGGTCTCTCGCTCCGTCCCTCCTCGCTCGCTCCATCCGTCCGCCCCGCTCCGCCTACTCCGCTCCGTCCCTCTGTCCTCCCGCCCGCAACCCGCTCCGTCCGCCCCGCTCCGCCGGACCGACACCTCCCTCCTCACTCCGCCTGCCCTGCTCCCCCCATCCCGCTCCGCCCCCCCCCTGCTCCTCGCCCGCTTCTCACCCGCTTCCCGCTCCGGCCACCCCCCCCGTCCCCCCGCCCCCTCCGCTGCGATCGGCCCGCTTCGTTTTGCCCGCTCCGGCCGTCCCGGTTCGAATCCCCGCTTTGGTCGCCCCACTCCGTCCAACCGTTCGTCCGTCCCGCTTCTTCCGACCACCCGCTCCGCTTCTTCCTAACCCCTCCTTCCGTCCCGATGCGTCAGTCCCGCCCTGTTCGCCCGCTTTGCCCTACTTGCTCTTCCTATCCGTGCTATCCAATTCTCGCTCTTTCCTCTCCTCTGTTCTCTCCGTTCTGACCTTCCTCTCCGCTCTGCCTCCTCTCTGTCCTCTCCGTTTGCTCTCTCTCTGTCCTCTCCTCTCTGTCCTCTCCGCTCTGACCTCTCCGCTCTGACCTCTCCGCTCTGACCTCTCCGCTCTGACCTCTCCGCTCTGACCTCTCCGCTCTGTCCTCTCCGCTCTGACCTCTCCGCTCTGACCTCTCCGCTCTGTCCTCTCCGCTCTGTCCTCTCCGCTCTGTCCTCTCCGCTCTGTCCTCTCCGCTCTGTCCTCTCCGCTCTGTCCTCTCCGCTCTGTCCTCTCCGCTCTGTCCTCTCCAGTCTATCTGTCCCGCCCTGGTTGTCGTATCTTGCTGTCTTTGGCACGGCGTTGCCACAAGGTAGATTTCACTAGTGCACTTATTGGGTTTCACTCTGCTGGTTGTTTTTTTTTTTTAAACTGCTTCTGTTACATGTGCCTGAGCTGGTTGTAACGTTGATGTTCCAGTTCACTGTGAGGACTATATAAACTATTTTATCTTACCACTCAGCAATCAAATATCAGATGTAAACTCCCATGATTTTCAATTACTTACTTTCGTAGTCTTATATTATTTTTTTTCTCCACGTCATCTCACCAGTTCATATATCTTTTAAGAATTATATCATTTTTTTGTTTTAATACATTTTTTGTTATTCCGTTTTTTGTAAGTTATGTTTAATTATGTGTTTTAATAATGTGTTAGTGTTTTTGAATTAATTTTAACTTGTGCCTTTTTTCATACCATATATTACATTTATCTTGAATTATTTCCCTTTTACCTCCTTCCTTTCTTCAGTCATTTTTAGCCATTTCCTCTGCTTTAATATTAAATTATACTTTCGCTCAGTCTCATATTTTTCAGTAAAATCGTGGGTGCTATCTTTCTTCCATTATCTCAATTTCCCCTTTTATTTCTAACCTTTTAAATATTTCTCTGCGTTTTATTTCTCTCACTCCTGTTTTTATTTTATATTAATCGATTGTTGGAATTATTTCTCACTTTATACTCGTCTAGCAAAATTTTCAATCGTGTGTTAACATTCTTTTTCTATTTCCATGTTCTGATGATTCCTACCCTATCACTGTAGTAGCCATTGATATTTTGTCATCGAGTGCTGGGTAAAGACAACCTCGTAAGAAATAAAACGTATTGTAAGGCTGGCTTTTAATATACGGAAGGTAATTTTTCCTTGCACACTGCCCTTAGATCGATACAGAATGATGAATAACTATAATCCAAATTTGGTTAGCGGGAATTGGGCTCCTGTTGAACACCATGGTGAGAAACATGATATCGTGATGAAATGATATATTTAATATTCTCACAAACCGTAGCGTTCATTGAAGTGTAAATCCTGCGAAGCACTGTAGAGATCAGAAGATTTAAAAGATTCGAAATACGGAAGGATCGCAGATTTTATTCTTCGAATTTCGTTTTTGGGGTGAATATTCATGGGATTCGACTGCCTCGTTCCTTTTCCTAACCGCAATGTACGCACTTTAATAAGGCGCCTCTGGAGTGCATCTCGCAGTCCTTCGCGCAGTGACCAGCCGTGGAGTGGGCGTGCCCTCTCTCGGCCGCCGCCCTGCACATTTCCGCCCGATTTCCCGCGCCTGCGGCTGCCACAGCCGACCCCCTCTCCCTCTCGGCCGCCCCCCCCCCTTTGCCTCGTCCTCCACCTTTTTTGCCTCCGCCTTGGCCCCGCGCCCTCCGCTTCCTTCCCCCCCCCCCTCCTTCGGCTCCTCCGGCTCATTCTCCTCCTCCGCCGCCCTCCTTTCTTCTTCCTTTCCCCCCCCCCCTCCCCTCCCCGCCCTTCTCCTCCTGTTCTCCGCCTCCGCCTTCTCCTCCTTAACCTCCTTCTTCATCACTGCCTCCTCCGCTCCCCCTTCTCCGATCCCCCCCTCTCCGATCCTTCCCCTCTCCGCTCTCGCCTCCTCCTCTCCCCTCCTTCACCTCCACCTCTACATCCCCTTCCGCCTCCTTCACCTCCTCCACGTCCGTGATCAACAATACCACCGCCATCATCACTTCCCCCCCCCCTCTTACCACCGCTGCCACCACCGCCACCGCCGGTCGATGAGCCCCACGTGGCCATGGCAGCCCCAGCGGCGGGCGTTGGAACTGGCCCTGCGTGTTTTGGCTGGTGTACGTGGCGGGAAACGGATCAGCTGGGAACGTCCATTAGGATAAGAGTAGCCTGGAAATGATTGTAAGAATGAGCCGATTCTTCAATTCTGTTTGTCCACTTATCACACAATCGCTGTCTGGGATGATTCGAAACGTGGGTTTCGTGGAATGCTTTCGAAAAATCTTTCCGCCTTCTACTCTTCTCTTGGTTTATAGGTTATTTTAACCGTTTGAAGACCGGTAAGTGATTACAAATATCTGTTCTACTTGGGCTGAATATAAAACTACGTTGAATGCGAAATAATAGTTGAACTTTCCTTATTCATGTAGTTCATGAAGAATAACCTTACTAATTTATGTGCGTACACAATGGAAAATTATCATGACGAATGATGCAAGTAAAGAGAAGTAAATAATTGAGAACTTACGGTTAATAAAAGACGAATGGTTCTGTGACAAACGTACCAACTGATAAGTTAAAATAGCCATGAGTTAAATGGAACTGGAACGGTATCGCGTTCGTTGATGCTGCACGAAGTACCTGCATTACCGAGACTAGCTCTATTTATTTGTAGTTCTCCGCGAGAGCTTGCGGCGGGGGACGGGGGATGGTGGAGTGGTGGTCGTGGTCGTCGTCGTGGTGGCGGTGGTGTTGGCGGTGGAGGTATTGGCGGTTCGTAGTGGTGGTGGCGGCGGTGATTGAGGTGGTGGAAGAGGATGGTGATGGGGGGCGGGAGCGGGGGCGGGGGCGGGAGCCGGGGCGGGGGCTGTGGCAGGAGCGTGGCGGGGCGGGGTGAGGCAGTGCAAGGTGGGGCGAGGCGTCGCTTGGTCGTTGGGCACTTCGCCGCCGCCGCCGCCGCGTTTTTTTTAGCGCGGGCGCCCGCGAACGGTGCGGGGGCGCATGGCCCATTGTACGGCGCGGGGGCTGCTTTCCATTGTGCGTCTGAGTTAGGGGCCCCCCCCCCCCGCCCCGGCCCGTGCCCACGCGTCGTGCTCTCCCGCCCCGCTCCACCCGTCCCGGTCCCCGCTCCCGCCCCCGCTCCCGCCTCCACCCCGCCCCCCACCCCGCCCCCCCCCCCACCGCCACCCCGCCCCCCCCCCCCCCACCACCGTCCCCCGCCACCGTCCCCGCCACCGTCCCCGCCACCGTCCCCCGCCACCGTCCCCGCCACCGTCCACGCCACCGCCCCACCACCGTCCCCCGCCACCGTCCCGCCACCGTCCCCACCCTTCCTCCACCACCGTCCCCGCCACCGTCCCCGCCACCTTCCTCCGCCACCGTCCCCGCCACCGCCACCGTCCCCGCCACCGCCACCGTCCCCCGCCACCGTCCCCCGCCACCGTCCCCGCCACCGCTCCCCCGCCACCGCCCCCGCCACCGCCCCCGCCACCGCTCCCGCCACCGCTCCCCGCCACCGCTCCCCGCCACCGCTCCCCGCCACCGCTTCCAGCTCCTCGCCCCGCCCCTTCTCCCCCCAAATTCGAACGCGATGATATCGTGAACCGATGGTCCTGGGGTTCAAGTCTCATTGGTGGCGGATGTTCGATACTACCTTCACAGCTGGCGTCGAATT
Organism: Teleogryllus oceanicus; assembly: GCA_964035755.1. Classification (NCBI taxonomy): domain Eukaryota; kingdom Metazoa; phylum Arthropoda; class Insecta; order Orthoptera; family Gryllidae; genus Teleogryllus; species Teleogryllus oceanicus. The sequence goes on from CAXIVR010000008.1 coordinate 76,943,512, forward strand.
CACTCTGGAGCAGAATTTTCCCTTCCTGCAGATCTCATCGCCATTTTTCTGTGGTTTCTTCTACCAATACCAGGCAAATGCCGGATTGCTAAACGTCTAGATACAAGCCGAGATCTTCGCGCTTGCCCCGGTTAGAGTTGCAACTTCGACAGAAAAACATTGATGTTTCAAAATATCGATGTTAATGATGCATTGCCCCCAAAACATTCAGGTTCTCGAACTGGTTAAAATTTCGTCTCGAACCTCTAGAGTTCTTAGGCTAAGTTTTGTAACAGTGCAGTGATAATTTTCACTAGTATTTTAACAGAAAAAAAACGAGAGCAGAAATTTTGTTTACTTACGAAGTGAAACATTCTCTCATTCTCAGTGAACCACAAAGTATTTATATTATATTCATTTTTATTAACATGTGCTTTTCCGATTCTCAGTTTGGACTTGTGAGAAATATATGTACGGCAGGGGGATTCTTGAGTAAATGCATTAAACATGACATAAATGCAAATTGGTTAAAACTGTACGATGCTTAGATCAACTGACATCGATACCAAACGCTTGGCGAAACCAATTTGAATGCCGGTGGGGGAGATAGAAGTTAAAAATAGCTGCGTGATGGAAGCCAATGAAGGAGATAAGTTGTTAGTATTTTTTTTAGAGCTCATGCACAAGGGTTTGTGTTGCTTTATGTAGCCAGTTATAGAGAATTTTCTGACTTTGTAAATGCGCCCCCTTGCATCTGAGTCATTTTGATAAATTTACGTCAAACTTTTTGAAGATTAAGGAGTGTGTCATTTGAACTGACGGAAATTAATACTAGCGGAGCCCAGGGCTAATTATAATTATTAAGGCAACATATTTTTTATTGACTTTCAGTACGGTGTTGCATTACAAATCAATAATGATGTAATTAGATTGGTTATTTTAGGAAGAACACCTGTGCAGATTTTAATGAAATTGAGTTCACAACAGATACTTCGTAGGTGGAACGAAAATGGAGAATTAATGTTACCTATACAAGCACGAGTTCTCACTATGAAAAGGAACTATTTGTCATTTTAATAAAAATGCATTCTCATAATGAATACTCTAAATACATTTACATAATAAATATGCATATAATTGGGCTATTCAGATAGGTTATAATGGTTTGTGTGAAGAGTGCTTCCGATATTTATGGATTGTACTACAATGACACCGAGTAAATTTATTGAGAAAAATACGTTTCAGAGATTTTAAAATCAATTCTGAAAAATACTTTGTTGATTAAAGAATACTTTAATTATTTTAGTACTATGATTTCAGTTTTATTAAGTTTATTTGAAATTTTGCGTATATTTTGCGATGCAGAAAAGTAATGTCTTGTTTTTCTTTGTTTCAGGTGAGTGTATGGTGTACAGATTCAACAACTGTGGAATTAGGAATATTATTGATTTCCCAACTTAAGTGGTGAGAATATCAATATTATTAATCTAAAATTGTAGTCGGGCCACCAGTAGTAATGTTCTGATCTTGCATGCTCTATAGATATGGTACACCTCTCAGTCTATCTTCTATTTTATAAATATTCTACTGTAGTGTGCACTTTATTGATGGCAGTATTCCAACATGCTAACGCCCAGATATCTATTTACGTGTTAATTAGATTCCCTCGGATTTGTAGTTAAAATATATTAATTTTCAATGGAGATAGTACTTTTCTGGAAGAAAACAGTAATATTTATTAAATTGGATTATTTAATAAGTGTATTTTTTATATTTCGAAAATTAAACCACGTTTATTCATTCACATTGGTAGTAGTGTGATAAAATTCACAGAAATCGGTACTCGTTTTCAATTTTTGTACAGATCCCGCAGTTTTTACACAGATACCACATAACCTTTGATTAGTATGTATTCCGATATCAGCAGTATTGAAAGAATGAGTATTGATACTTCAAGTAATTGCAGCGTACCTTCTTGTAGCCTTCATTTCTGAGCTGTGCACTATCCCCGCAAGATAGTTTCCTTCAGCTAATCAAGCGGGTCGTGACCTGTAGATTCGATCAGTTGGTTCGACGTTTCCTCGCAACGACCTTAATTAGCGGAAGTCGTTTCCCGAGCACCCACCCTCCCTTCCGTCAACCGCAGCGCAAGCGACCGCGGGCGGTTGCCTGTCAACCGTTGTCGCCGCCATCGATTTCCGATGTCGCACACCCTTTTCTCTACCCCCTCCCTTTCTCCCCCTTCCCCACCCCGCCAACCCTCACGCCCCCATTCCTCCGACGGGCGTTAATGACGCCATATATTTATAAAATTTCATTATCTCTTCGGAGCCAGGGAACTTTTCCAATCCACTCTCACCCCCTTTTGCACGAGAGGCGTGCTTAATTCGCCCGAGGAGCGGCCTTCGACTTCTCGTTTCGCGCAGGCCCGCCAACCCCTGCCGCTCGGTAGGTCGAAAATGGAACAAGGTTTTTAAAAAGTTCAACACGGAAGAGTTGGTGGCTTCTGTGGTTTCTGATGCAGTTTGGTATTGTCGACCTTCACCTTAAGCAGTCTTCACCTGACGTTTCACAATTAGTCTGACTAGTTTCATGAGCAATTAGGATTCTATTAAGGAAGAAGTGGGGATATTTGTTTTTTTGGTAAATGATTATTAGGATATTCAGTCTGTCTTGATATTCTCCATGGTACGAACGTTTGTTTCGTTTCAGTTGAGGACTTCAAGCAATTATAAAACTATATTAACTTTAATGTTTCAAAATAAGTTACATCGAATGCCTCATTATAGTGTAGACAATACCTCGTAGTTTTAAAGATCATTTGGAATATTTTATGGATTGAATCTTTACTGATGAAATATATTATATAAATGGAATGTATCATTAAAGTAGTTTCCATATCCAATATATAAAATGTTATTTATTACATTGTTAGCTTTTATTTTTTAATTTTTAATTTTTATTTAACTGCCACCGGGTTATACCGAATTGCAGTTCAAATGTAAATGTAAATGTAAATGTAAAATCGTTACTGCTATTTAACCATCAGACATCTATAATAATACATTTGTAATAATAAAGAGATCAATACTTTTTAAAGCCAGGTAACTGGAGAAATGGAAAATAGCAATTCGAAGAGTGAGTTCCAGTATACGCGAAATGTATTCAAGCGTGTTTATTTTCCAAAAGACTTGGTCACATTTCATTGTGGCCGAATTTGAAATTGTATTCGGCAGGTGAACAATGAAAATCAATTAAGATAATGCTGATTAAAGAGTTTCATTAAGAGAAAATAGAGTAAGTAAACTAAAGCACTCTCTGGAGTAATCTACTTGATCAAATGCACTTTGCTCGAAGTACTGGAAATGAAAACTTCTATTTTAGTTCAATGAAGCCTAGCAACGTATTGAATAATCTCATATTCTGAATTTATTTCTTCAAATAGTTCATGAATATTTGAATGGCAAGGAAAAATATGCGTAGGAATTTTACGTTTTCTATTTTTAACGGTAAAATAAATATTGTGAATGTAAAATCTATAACGTAAACACTGATTTTTTTTCATTTTATAAGATTTTTAACAACGGAGTAGCAGTAATAGAATTTTCTTCTTTCACTATTTTGTCTACAAAAGAAGGTAAACAAAAACAATTTCGATTTTGTTATTTTTCAAGCATGTGTGTTCACCTGTTGACGAAAATTTAAAGTAGAAACCTCGTTGAGTATCTCTCTCAAACACTTGCCGAATACAGGGGTGATATTCATTACTATACATCCGATGTTTAGGGAAATGCCTATTTTTTCTAGAGAACTTATTTAAAGGTTGATAATATATGTGCACAAATCATGACAAATGATGACATATGACGAAGTTTTATAATGCTTATTTTAGCGTAAATGCGTATTTTTTAAATACCTTTTTTAGGACTTTTTTTGCTTTTTATTTATTATATTTATATACAATGATAAGATATCGGAAAATCGTCGATGATCCAACGTGACCATTCATTACAAAATCTTCAATTCACGTCTTGAAATTTAAAATTACGAAAGAATTCCTGAAAGTATACCAACTGATTTTTTCTCCATTTCCCTATTTCATAAATACCGGCCATGATCTGAGAACATGGTCAATTGACAATACACCGAGGGAACCGAACATTTAAGTGGAAATAAACATAAATTGCCATAAGGTTTCAGTGTTGCTAGTGTTGGACTGCTAAAATATATATATGCCAGTCACATCGTTCAGATATCCTTCTCCGCATTCAAACTGATTTTGTTTTCCAGTCGTCGCAAATTTGAAATTGTGATCCTTGAAAAGTTACTGGTAATACGTAAATATTACTGGTTAATGGAAACTATTAAGAATAAAATGTAGAAGGATTGTAAATATGTAAATCTAGTTTTACTTTAAAATGTACGAACTGATTTTATGCATTTAAGTTTACAAAATAATATATGCAAAAATTACAATTTTTCCTTTTTATTGTGTATGTAACTTATGACAGTGCCTTTTTCTTCTTATACTTGACTTTTTCAGTGCCTTTTTAGGGGCCTCAAAGACGATTTTTTAGTGCCTAAACATCCGATGTCTATTCGTTACATAATCTATTATTTGGAATATTCATCACCAGGTGGCCATTGAATGCCTCTCCATTTCTGTGCAAAACGCGTGCAATAAAGTGTCTCGTTAGTCGGTACTCGAATAAACCAGGCTACTTTTGCTGTTATTTAGAGGGCTCTATCATTTAGCATATGCCACCGACATGCGTGTTCGTGTTTGTGACAATCGAAACGATGACCACTGTAGTTCACAGAATGAACGTGAAAAATAAATTTCGCGAACAAATAGCGAATGAGGTTTAATCGTATTTTCCGAAATACGATATTCTTGGCGTAGTGATTGAATAAATACACAGCGATATTTTGACGCGTAATATTGGTTTTGTGGAGTTCATTTTAGCGGTGCATTTGAGCGCCTGTTAGAGATTCAATTACCCGTTATTGTCAAGTACTAAATGGGGAAAGAGTCTCTATACATTTTTTTTTTTCATTTTTCTCTCCCCTCTCCCCCCTTACGGCGTTTCGCTTATCGACACTTTGCGCTGTAATGGACTCTGGAACCCAGGGGGTGTTATTCGCAAAATCAACATTTATCTTGCTCCTACGATCTGCTCAATCTGTTTACCCAATTCACAAAGCAATCAGTGCCGATTAACGCTACTGAAGAGCGACTCTTTTTTTTTTTTTTTTTTCGTGGCGCGCCATCTCATTTACGGGAGTGCCACGACGGCGGATACTCGCCATGCGTGGCGCGGGCAGCGTATTATTGGAGAGAGGCGACTCTCGCTTGAGCGATGAATTATTTGACTGAGCGACAGAGAAGAGCGAGTATGATGTTTGGTTCCGGGAATTTGTTATTCGAATCTAATGTATTTCTTGGTAACTGATACCGTAGGATTCGAGTTGAAATTCTCGTATTTTGTTCTCGGAAAGGAGGAAAGAGGAATATTAAGGAAGGACTTCTAGGAAAATACCAATGTCAAAGAGACGTTTGAGGACTGAAGAGGGTAGCATAAAACTGTGACTCTAGAGAAGAGTAACTTTTTTAAATTAAGGATCAAATGAGATTTCTCTTTCCATTAGAGAAATAACTGTTTTTGCTTTTACCGATAATTTGTGAAATTTTTTTCAGGAGTTACTTTGATTACAAGATGATTGAAATCCTTTTTGGTGTACAATTGTGGATTAGTAATTGTACTATTAATGCCTCTAAAAGTGAATGGGAGATGTGTGACATATTTAGGGGTTTGTGGAAGAGACAAGATTTTGTATTTTTAACGCCAAGAGTGAACAATTCATTCCATACCTACTTGGTGCCACTAGGTTGAGTCAAGCGCTGATATCGAAGAACGGGTAATATTACAATTCAAAATATCTCTGATTGGTGAGGCATTTGGCCATCTAATATACAGTAAGTTTTTCTAGAACAATGAGTTTATTTTTTTCTAGGCTTAATAACAAGGCTTAATAACGAGGCTGCATATGGATCTTTTCTTGGCTAAAACTTACGACGATTTTGATAGTTCGATTGACAGAAAATCGAAATGGTGACTCCAGTATCTTTATGTGCCTACTAAAAACAACACTTGGTTGAATTGTTGTTCATGAAATTGGTTGCGAGATGATTGGAATTAAATTTCAGGTTTTGTTGAATCTTAAGCTATACTGTACTAGTATATTAAGCTGAGGTTTTGTTCTAAAAGAGTACTTCTGTGATATTAGTGACTTGAAGATTTTCGTTCAGAAATTTATTCGGAAGTTGCATTGGCTAATTTGAGTATTTTTTCTGGAAGCGTTGCAAACGTTTCCTTCGCTGGATGCCAAATTCGCTGTCCACCAGAGTTCCATTATCATCAATAAGGATTTCTTTTCTCGGGGATAGTTGATCACGAGTATTAGGAAACATTTGTTTACATTGATAATTATTTTAAGAAAAATCTTTAAATACTCTGAACAAGAACAGCACTAGCCAAATGTATGAGCAACGTGTGTTTAGATTACAACCTGATTATGATTTTAATGTGTTAATTATTATATATACATTTGGGTGACAATGAAAAGTCGTTTATTTTTTCACTTCAATATATTACAAAAAGAAACATCAGCTCATCAAAATGAAATTATTTATCAACTATGTAACTTAGAAAATACCTAGCAGGTATATGAACAACCTGTATGGAAACTGGCTCAGGTTTTTACGGTGTTCATTACTATCATTATGTGAACTTGATTAAGGAATGGTTACAAAAGAACTGACGACACGACTGATTTTGTAGAGACTTCTTTCGTTTTTCTGATAGCTGCAAAATAATAGTCATAATGATTTACGTATACTTTTAGAATGAATTTAATGGAAAAACATTTGGAAAATGGTATTTGAAATTGTGAAGCTCGTCCGTTAATGGATAAATGAAATGTACATAAGTGAGATTGTTTTATTATTCGTTCTCGGAATCAATTACAGATTTTCATTCATATTTCATCCATTATACGAATGTCAGATGATGAAACAGGTACATCAGTTAATTCGAAAAGCATCTGTTACGGTAAAATAATAGGACTGGGTCCCGTGAATGCATTCCATTCCTTAAATTAAGAGTACGAAGAAATATCTAATATTCTTGAAACTTAGTTTACACATCAGTTTTTAATATGTCCTGATTTTGAAACGTTTGAATATTTTACTTGTATTTGAAATATGAGTTATGCTATTTCAACTCTATTACCTTTTAATGGGAACAAATGGCACAATTGATAACGCAAGAAACACCACATTTAAATATCGATATTCAGTACGGAGTCGTGCCGATCGCCACTAATTATGCAAAAATTATGAACACCCCTAAAAATGGTTTTCAAGCATCAGTTTAAAAATTTGAATACCCTAAAACATAAATATTGATCTACATCGATACGTATTTGGAATATGGACGCTAAAGACAAACCATTGCATCTATTAATTATCGCAGAGCTGTCGCTATCTGCTTTATTCAGTACATTTGTTTTACATAATTGCTCAGGAAGCCCATTCTATTCCTTGCGGGAGATGTAAAATATGTTTTAAAATGAAGAAGTAAGACGTAAACGGAATGTTGCCATCCCTTAGAAACGAACATCTGTCACCCGCTCGATGGACCTAAACGGTTGTCACGAGGCGCCGGCTGGCTGCGGCTGGAGGCACAGGGCGGCGAGGCGAAAGGGGTGTAGGGGGGGGCGCTGAATTACTGCTGCCAACGCAGCGGCGTGGCGGCGGGGGCGGCGGGGGCGGCGGGGGCGGCGGCGGCGCTGGTTCTGACTCGGAAGCGAGATTTATTTGGAAACGCTTGGCAGAAAAGCAATACCCTCCTCTCGGAAGAAATCCAGCGCCCAATAAAAGGCGGATAAATTTATCTTCGTGGAGCACAGCGCTTCGGCGCCGGGGAGAGGTGGAACTAATCGGCGACGAGCGTCGGTGTGCGCGGCAGGTCGTTTGGGCGTCGTTGCGTGGGAGGCAGCCTGAGCGTATCGACACGCACGCTCGGGAGGACGATTGCTTTCGCAGGAACGTCGATTCTGTTCACTGTAATGAGTCTGATTGTATCGTGCCTCAGTGACGACATCCGTTGCCGCTGCAGCGTTTCTGACTTGAAGGTCCTAGTGTTCGAGTCCCACTGTACTGGATATTAGACACGCTTTTCTGACTGGGAGGTTCTAGGGGTTCGAATCCCGACGATACTCGATATTAGACCCAGCGTTTCGGACTGGGAGAACCTAGGGTTCGTGTCCCACCGGTTCTGGTTATTGGGGGATAGGGTTCGGTCCCGTCGGTAGGAAATTGCAGGTTCCGCCGGTACTAGGACATAGCGTTTCTGACTCAAGAGGTCCTAGTGTTCGAGTCCCGCCGGTACAGGATTTTAGACACTAGCTATATAGTTGTGTTGAATTCAACCACTGACTAGAGGAAACTTCTAGCGATTGGTGGCTCTGATGGGTAGTTTTCCATGGTTTCTCCGATTTAAACCAGGCGAATGCTGGAGTAGTTTCCTAACAAACGGCTCACGGATTACTCGCGGTCTTCCCTTTCTCAACATTGACTAATCCCCTACCCATATGAACACATATACACTTACATGCACAACACTACCGCACGTCTAGAGCTTGGATTTTGTTCCGGATGAGATGGTACCCCGTTGGAGGGAGAAACTTCGAGGACAAACCTCCGCAATCTGGAAAGTACATCGGCATCAGATCTGACGTTTGCAGAGATCACCGCTCCCTACTGGGATATAACATGAACTGCACCAACGGGACAAATGACCGTTGTAGTTGACTCTCTCAGACAAAACAATACACTCTCACCCGCGCGTAGGAGTATGTCTCGACGCATCGTCTGCCCCTTTGGGGGGGAGGACAGCTGTCGCAGTTACGCCGACTCGGCGCACGAGAAAAAAAAACAGAGCTTCCAGATGTGGAGTCTGGAATTATGGAATGGAGGAGATGAAATTATGTTACTATATAGTATGATGGAAAACTACTAAATTATGGTATAATTATGGAACATATTGCCCATGTATGTGTTGTTATAAGAATTCGCTTGAAAATAAATGGTTTGATATTATTATATGATAAATTGTTTGATAGTAACGGTTTTGTGATTAAAGCATAATCCGTTATGGCTTTTTCTTTAAAGTGTTTTGGTATATAGCATCTTGTGTACTCGCCTTTAGATTTCACTCAATAGTCACTTTTGCTTCCTCGTGTTTCAAGTTTTAGCCTGTATTCTATGTTTTCGATTCGAAGACTTTTGTGTCAGAGGTGAGCGATCTACAAGTTTCACTAAGAGGGAGTGAAAACTATATATGTCCAATCTTCATATTTAGTAAAAAATCAGAAATATCTTTTAAATATTTTTTAATATTCGACTCTGTTATAATGTTCAATTTCATGGTGCAATTCTGATTTAATGGGGCTGTTAGGTTTAGAGTTATAAATTATGGTACGATTTCATAATTATGGTAAGATGTTGCAACAATGAAAAAGACCCTTATAGCGATCTTGGCATGTGATACCAGAATTGAATTTTAGTCTTGTTTTCCAAGTTTTCCGGTATTATTAATTACTGAAGAACTCTTTAACAAAGGCGGTTTATCATAGCTACGTAGAGAGAGGTTCTGAGTTAACCAATAAATTAGGAACTGCGTACCGACAATTCGATTTATCTGCAGAAACGTGATATTTATAATCAGTATTCCACGAAATTTGAGAGATTGGCTAATGAAAGATTATTCAAGAATAAAGTGAATTTTGTAAATGTTATTGAATATTGACTCAAGTGCGTCATTTCATCGTGATAGTAGGATTATTGCATTCACTTAGTACGTGGTGAGTGAAGGTAAAAACAGAACTTTATCTATTGAATAAGTCTTATTGCTTACGTTTTCTTGAACTCAGGAATATTCACTCTCATCTCTTTAATAACATTTCTTGAATTAAAAATAAAAAATTAGCAACGAGGATTTTTGATGAACTTATTAATAAAAAGCTTTCGCTATCGTGTAATATAAATAATTCGCATTGAAAAACGAGCAATTCGCATTGAAAAATTAGCTGTTGCCAATTTTTTAAGAATACAAGAACTTCATGTAACGGCTTGGGTGGCTCAGGGCATGAACTGATGTCACTGCTGCGCCTCTGACTTGGAGATCCTAGGGTTCAAATGCCGACGATGACAGGATTTTCATCACTATCTTGTCAACCAGGTCGAATTCAGCCATTGTCAGGAGGAGAATTCTAGCGGCCGGCTGCTCTGATAGGTGGTTTTCCGTAGTTTCTCCGATCAACATCAGGCAATTTCCGGAACAGTAACCTAACAAACAGGCCACGGACCGCGCGCGATCTTTTCTTCCTCTTCCTCGTCCTATCCTCTCCCATTACTGACACACATCCTTTCATGACCTCCACTACCACAAGTGTGGGTGACCAGTCTGGAACTTCGGACTTGTCCTGGCAGGGTCGGTGCCTCGCTGATGCGAGATATCTTGTTGGGGAAAACCCCGCTGGCCGACGAGTTGGCTAGATCTCACCTTCCATCGTGGAGTGCCACCACCCTAGAAAAACACACATTTCACGTACGGGACTAATGACCTTAGCAGTTGACAAGCCTGAAACTTAAAATAATTAATCAGGAACTTACAGGTATAATATTATTATTATTATTATTATTATTATTATTATTATTATTATTATTATTACCATCATCATCATTATCATCATCATCATCATCATCATCATTGTCATTATCATTATCATTATTACATAGAAACTCTTGACACTGAATAATATTATTTTAAATATAATATTTTAGAGGTAATCATTCCGGTTTTGATTGCTTTTACGACTATGGTTAAAGTTCTGATACGTTATAGATTCTCTAATATTTATCCTTTGATATATAGAATAGTACCTCCGACTCGGAAGTAAATCGAGTTTATTTTTTATTTTCAGCTCTACTCAGGCTCAATTTCTTTCTTATGCGATCTTTTATATGTGAGTTATTACGTGTCACTTGCATTCTGGGATTTCAAACCCGGGCGTGCATGTCGAGTGGCAGAACGTGAGCACGTACTTTGAAAGAGGGACTATATTTTGTTTAAAAAAAGTGTTGCGTGAGTGGTACGAGCACCGACAAATTCCTCGTTTTTCCTCTATATAGTGGGAGTTGAAAAGCTGAATATTGAGTTGGAGCCAAAAGATGTATTTCTCTGCGTCTTTGCGGAGATGATATGCCAGTTTTATGCATCGGAGTGAAGAAGTAATAAAACGAAAGCATTATTGAAGGAAAATGAAAGTGTCAGTACAAGAAAGGAATACTTTGAAAGGAAGGGTAGCAGAGAGAAAATTAAAGAGCTTTAAATATTGTGAAATATTTGGAGATGGTGGAAAGAACGACTCGGGGTTTCGCGAAGAAAACGTAGTTCATTAGGGAGATCTATAAGTGTGCAGTATTGTTAGCAGAGAATAAAACCCGCGAATATTCCAACAAAATTATTTTTGTAATACAGAAAAACTTTGTCCCTACTGTTGTTTTGTTACGACTTTAAAATGTTTGTGGAAAGAACATCTAAAAAATTGGGGACATTTCTAGAGCCTTTTGATATTACTTTTAAAAAAGTTTTCCGAAGCAGCAATTTTATTAGTTTGAGGGCAGAAAACCGTTAAAAATTGAATGTTTCATTCATGTGAGCGGGTTGTTTTGACAAATTATAAATGAAAACCGTCACGATGTTTAGACTTTTGACTTTTCGTTCTGTAATATTATTCCTTTGAACTGATACTTGAATTGTGATTATGAACTGATCCAAAAACTTTAGGGTAATTTTACCTCTTCATCATGATGTTATATTCTGTGAGAGTAAACCTAGGGATAAATTCAAAATGTAGATTAAGAAAACTCGGAAATAAATTGGCTAGAAGGCTGAAATTATTGATGCCTATTTTAATATGGCTTTTCTTATACCAAAATGATGTAATTGAGAACAACAATGCTTTAGAAAGCAAAGAACACAGTTAATGTGAGGCAAATAAACTTGCCTAGCAAGAAATTTATTGACTTAGTTCAAATTATAAGAATTTTAGAATGAGAAAATGAATATCAATGTACCTGAGACCTCAATACTATTTTAATACACAGATTGTTCTTGAAAAAGTAAAATAGTTTTCATGGTGACGATGTTTGATTCTCTTTTTACTATAAATCTACGATGGTAATTATTTCTTCTTTTTAAAAATTCCTCGTTTTTTAAATTAAAATATTTTACAGCGTACGCGTTTTTTGCCATCATTGAGTATGGTAGCTAACGAGGTCGCGACGATTCACCGCTGTGCAAGTGCAGCAGTTTTTACTGCGTTTTCTTCCTCGCGGGCGCACTGCGCTCTGGTGGCGGCGGCGCGGAGTTTCCCGCGAAACAAAGGCGAAGCGTTTACGAGGTGTAAATTGCCTTTTATTGCGTTTCGCGAAACGCTCGGCTACCCCGAACGTGCGGATTTAGCATACTACACCGTCCACCGCACCTGGCTTTCGCCATTTTCAATCTTTCGCCTTTTAATGCCCAATATTACCCTCTTTAGAACCCCCCCTCTTCCCCCTCCCCCACATCCCGCTTTCGTTTCGTTTGCAAGGCTGTCGTAGAGGTATGTTGCTAAGAGGGGATTATGAAATGACCTATTTCGTTAAGTCGTGCTTGGGGTTGAGGCTTGGTTGCTGTTAAAGAGTAGAATGAGTGTTGCAAAGTGGTAGTGTTGAAGTTAATGGAAATCGAGATGAATGTCTTCGAACTACGAGATTTATGAGATTATACCAGCAGATATTATAAAAGCTCAACAACTGCGCGAGAAAATAAAGTTCATTAAATCTGAAAATTGTTTGTTTTTCTCTCTAAATTTTATCTCCACTGTTGTTGAATTATTATAGTTTGTTCAATAGAGTCAAATTTTACACCTGTTAATATTTCTTCGGGATTTCCTTGCAGTTTGTTTGAATGCTATTCAAACATCGTACAAAACTTATTGAAGTTAATTTTATTGTTGTAAAGAAGCAAATTAATGTTAGAAAATGACCGCTTTATCTTCAAATACTCCAATTATTACACGAAAGTTATAATCAACTCGAGATATTGTACAAACTTACAACATATTTACAAATATAAACTCGAAAATTACAAATACTCCAAATATAATATTTTACTCGCATCAATTTTTATTTTCTCGTCACGATAAAGTAATGTAATGCTGCGGAAAAACTCGGCGATTTTTCGACCCAAATAATAATATTGTGGGGTTCTGGTAACGAAAAAGTGTACAAATCTTGTTCCTTTAGCTAATAAAATACTTAAAACGTTGCTTAATCCGAATCCGCGTTTTGTGGGCTTTTGATACTGCAAAACTGGTTAACGTCTATGTCTGTCATTCTCTGGTCAGTGTTTGCCCCTAATCGTTCAGACGATTTTCTTCGAAATGGATATTCTCCGATTGATCGGAATAAATCTCTTGATACTGCAAAAGTTTCTACGTATTTTCTTCTTGAATGTATTGTACATTTTATTAAAAAAAATTGTAGGTGTTTTCCTCTAAGAGTGGGAGGGAAGTTTAAAAATGGCAAAGGTCTAATTTTCGTTCATCATTCAGAGCTCAAACTTTGCCGTCTCGTATATTGTCATTTTTATTCCATCATTGAAGAGAATGAACAGCACAAGTAGAATGAAGGTAATTTGTGATTATGTGATCCAAGAGCAATATATTATGTACAGTGTATTAAACTCTTAATTGTTAGCACAAGAACAACCTGTGTTTGTAAATTTTGTAAGTTGTCTTCCAGAAAGTAGTTCGCAAATCCTGTAATTTTTCACAATTCATCTATACACATCCTTTTTCTACTTATACACGTAAGGCATTTCTAGGAGTTCTTTTATTTTTTGGGGTGGGGGAACTCTCAAACCATAGATTCGTATGTCTGGACGTTATTTTGGAGACAGGAACCATTCAGTTCATAGAAGGCACATAATATAAAAAGAAAACTTCATTGTTATCGTCTATAAGATTCTGTTTAAAATATCTAAACCAATCAAACGTTTAGAACTGAACTTAATCAGTCAGCATAATATGTGAGAATATAGCAGTGAAAAGAATTCGCGTGTCCTGAGTTATTTTCATTCTTCACTATCTATGATTTCTCAATCGACTTTTGCACTTCTTTTTGCTTGATACAGTCTCCCTTCTCTGCATCTCTTCGCTCCACATTTTTCAAATCTACTAAGCTTGCGAGTCGCGTTCCGTCGTTATTTATTCGGAAATCGTCTCCCAACCATCACAACCATTCATTCCAGAAATGACGGAAAAGGTTAGACCCTGTTAATACTTTGCTGCCCAACCCGCTCATTTCATTACTGTTTACCAGCACTGTTTCGTTTTTTACTTGTGTTATTCTATTCTCGTTTCGCTTCATCCACAACTCTGATGTCTCTTTTCTTCTCTTCTCTAAGTGCATTGCTTATACCTCCTCGCCTCATGACTCCTCCGCTCCTTGTGCCCCGATTTTTTCTCTCCTTTGTTTTCAATTTTGCTACGGTCAAATATTTTCATGTGTTATTAAGCCATTGAGAATTCGAACTGAACAGAATAAAGGATAACTCTTTACTAGAATTCCAAAATGCATTTAAAAACCTCAAAGAATATTTCTTTAAGTTTTTTGTTGTTTCTTTTATCAGATAAACAATGACACACGAGGCTACCGCAACGTAAAAAATGTACAGAACATTATTTATATTTTTCTGAAATTCTAATAATACACACACGCTGCTTCTTTATCTACCAAAACGGATGAATAATACAGTTTTGTCCTCTCCAGTGCATCCAATTAGACTGACTTTCAACCCACAATCCATTATTATTAAAAAATTACCGTCAAGATGAATAATGAGCGATAACTGACATTTCCGCCCCTGAACCGTCCCCTCGGTCATGAGGCTTTGGGAGCTTAATGGAGTCATCAGGGGTTCCGCAAGGCCCGGCGAGCGCTGACCCGCGCCTTCCTGACCCTGCTCCCCTTCGGAGAGCGTGCGGACGGACGGGCAGGAAGTTCGCGGCGGGTGGGTGGAGCGGGAGGGTGAGCGGTTGGAAAGAGAGATGGACGCAGGGAAGGGCAGTCGGAAGGGTGGACGATAGGGGGGTTGACGGTCGGAGGGATGGACGGACGGAGGTTTGGGAGAACGGAGTTGTCGTAGGGAGGGATAAGGACGGACGTATAGCAAAGCAGGATAGGGACAAACGGACGGGAGGGAGATGGAAGGGATGGAGGGAAAGAGGAGGTGGACGGACAGGGGGGGGGGGGAAGGGGCGGTCAAGAAGGAGGGAGGGGGATGGATTGGGAAGGAGGCGACCGGTGGGGAGCTTAGAGCTTGTCCCGGCTGGGGCGGAGTCCCGCTGGTGGGAGCGTCTTGGTTAGGGGGAATCCCCGCTAGTCGACGGTAGGTCGGCGCCGGATCTCGCCATCCAGTGGGCGAAGATCACAACCATCTCCCGAGAAAAAAAACATGCACTACACTAACGGGACTAATGACCAAAGCAGTTGGCGCGCCCGGAAACACGAAAAAATTAATCAATGAATCGATCAACGAACGGACGATTGTCGGACGGCGATGAATGGCCGGTTGGCCGAAATATTCGGGGACGGGGGAGACGAAAGGTTGGAAGACGGAGGGATCGACAGAGTGACGGACGGGGGGAACTGAGAACGGGGATTGGGGGGGGGGGGGGGCGGGGGCAGGGGATGCCGGCCGCGCCGGGGCGGGGGGCGTGCGGGCGGGGCGCATCCTGCGGCCGGGCGATCGCCCCGGGGCGGCGGGCGGCGCTCCCCGGCCGGAAAAGGCGCTGATTGCCCCGCAGCGGCCTAACGCCCCCCCTGGGGCGATGCGGGGCGGCCCCGCCCCCCGCGACGCCGGATGCGGCCGCTCAAGAGGGGTCGTTTCTGCGAGTGGGGCGGATTCACGGAGGGGATGCACTCTGATTGTGCGGGCGGTGGCGTGCTTAAGGGAATTTGCTACGATATTATATTATAACCAGATATCGTTCAAGTGTTCGTGTGCTGGAGTGGTGGTGAAATCAGGGGCGACCGGAACCACTTTGAGTTTTTGATCCGGAGCCGCGTTAAGGTATCAAGTTTTAATTTTGTGATGGACTTTGCTTTAGGCAGCGTATCACGGGCTTGTCCTGCCTACCTCCTGCTATTATTTCACCTAAATTATTCAATATTTTATGGTCACCCGGTAAACGAAAATAAAAGTTCTGAACGTTGGTTCATAATATATAATTTCATTGATACGATATTGGAAGAACGATTGTTGCTTCGCGTAAAAAGTAACTTCGAAGACGAAACTTGCCCCTCGAAGCGCTGGAGAAGAGCATTCTACGAACTCCCCCGGCCTGGCTTTATGGTGATGCAAGGGACGTGCTGTAATGCAGTTCAGTTTTTGTGCTAATGCACTGGATATCTAAATCTCCTTTTCCGTCAGCAATGTCCCGTACGTTGGAAATCTTTAATGTAAAATATGGCTTATTACGCAGTTTTTTTCCTCATTTTTCACTATTTCTTGTATGCTTTTGACACTTGCTGGAATTGTTAAATGTTTGTTTTGCTTTTCAGTACTATTTTTAATTTTTGTGACAGTATATGTCGGTATGAACGCGAGAAAGTTATTTTTTAGAGCGTACTTCTTTCATCTGCAAAAAATTGTTTAGTTATTCTAATTCTTGTATAATTTTCATGCCACGTGCTAATGAACTACTTCACTTTATACCGATATATGGAGACAAGCCAATTCAATGAGAACATTATTATTATTATTATTATTATTATTATTATTATTATTATTATTATTATTATTATTATCTCATTTAAATTATCGTTTTGTTACACGAATTTTATGTAGTTACCAACCACTTTAAGGTAACATTATATTTGTTTTACTTTGTATGGAAAAGGTAATGACAAAAACACACGTTGAGTATCCTCTCTTGCACATCTCATTGCCAAAGCAAGTGAGTGACCCATTGCCAAGGGACACGTCCGTCGTAATCAGGCGCAGATTGGCGCGACGGAAGGCATCCCTTGGGACTGCTGGCTCTCAGAGGTCTGCCGGTAACAATCATGAGCACGCCCCCACACGAGGTAATTGTTACTGTACTTAGTTGGTCATTTGAGCACTCACAT
Organism: Teleogryllus oceanicus; assembly: GCA_964035755.1. Taxonomy (NCBI): domain Eukaryota; kingdom Metazoa; phylum Arthropoda; class Insecta; order Orthoptera; family Gryllidae; genus Teleogryllus; species Teleogryllus oceanicus. The sequence goes on from CAXIVR010000008.1 coordinate 76,960,799, forward strand.
TCTCATTCAGCCTCTCACTTCTTTTACTTCGTATATGCATCTTTACACTATGAATGGTAAACCGATTAGCGGTATTACGTAATGTTTTTGGCAGTATTACGTAAAAGCGGTAGCGGTATTACGTAAAAACACATTTCGATAAACAGGAAACACCCTACAGTGAACTGAAATAAAAATAATCCTGGAAATGTGATTAAGATAATGAAGTTGTTTGTTTCTGAACATTTTGCACGCTCATTTTACCCTTGCAGATATGTTACTTAATCTATGACATATTACACTCCCTTCTTTTGCCTCTCCTTCATTTAAATATTCTTGGACTGCATCGGTAGGCTGGACTATCGGCTTCAACATTCTAGATCGTACTAAGCATACATTTCTAGAGATGGATGATTCCCTTCCTGATTTTTAATTCTGCCATATTGCTTTCGATTGCCAAAGTATTGCTTTTTCAAACCACATTCGAAACATATCAGCGTTCAAACATACGATATTCCATGTCAAATTATGGCCAGCAAATCCTTCGCTTTGCTCAATGCAGACTTCTACACATACTTTCGGAAGCACGGACGAAACGTCCCAGAGCACCGTCAGTATCAACCATCATCTCTTGTAAACCATCATCGTACGCAAGGTAACGGGATTGAGGGACGGGCCATACGTGTGCAAAGTCGTAGCGTTAGAAAAAGTTTGATTGATTACATCACATTCGTATGAGGTTGCAACGAATGCGGCGACGGTAAAGGTGATCAGGGTGGTGACTTCATGGCACGCGGCAAAGACCAGGGCAAGACGAGATGCGAGACGAGATGTCGAGAGCGAGATGTCGAGAGCGAGATGTCGAGAGCGAGATGGCGAGAGCGAGATGGCGAGAGCGAGATGGCGAGAGCGAGATGGCGAAGCGAGATGGCGGAGCGAGATGGCGAGAGCGAGATGGCGAAGCGAGATGTCAGAGCGAGATGTCGAGAGCGAGATGTCGAGAGCGAGATGTCGAGAGCGAGATGTCGAGAGCGAGATGTCGAGAGCGAGATGGCGAGAGCGAGAGGGCGAGAGCGAGAGGGCGAGAGCGAGAGGGCGAGAGCGAGAGGGCGAGAGCGAGAGGGCGAGAGCGAGAGGGCGAGGCGAGAGGGCGAGAGCGTGTGGGCGTGAGCGAGAGGGCGAGAGCGAGAGGGCGGAGCGAGAGGGCGAGGCGAGAGGGCGAGGCGAGAGGGCGAGAGCGAGAGGGCGAGAGCGAGAGGGCGAGAGAGGCGGAGCGAGGGCGAGAGCGAGAGGGCGAGAGCGAGAGGGCGAGAGCGAGAGGGCGAGGGCGAGAGGGGGAGAGGGAGAGGGCGAGGGCGAGAGGGCGAGAGCGAGAGGGCGAGAGCGAGAGGGCGAGAGCGAGAGGGCGAGAGCGAGAGGGCGAGAGCGAGAGGGCGAGAGCGAGAGGGCGAGAGCGAGAGGGCGAGAGCGAGAGGGCGAGAGCGAGAGGGCGAGAGCGAGAGGGCGGGGCGCAGAAATAACAGCTGATTCTCGATAAATCTCGTTGGTAACCGTTGCTTTACACGAAAGCCGATAATTTTGGCACTTGACGCCTCCCGCGGACATGGCGCGCAGAAATAACAGCTGATAGATGATACGGGAACACGGGCCGCATGCAAAGGGGGGTGAGCGGCGTGAGAGGGCGCGATGGGAGGGCGGGGGGCGGCAGGGGGGGGAGCGACAGGGGGGCATGGGGGGGGGGGAGGCGCGGCGGCGCGGCGGGGGGGGACGGCGCGAGGGGGACGGCTCGAGGTGGGACGGCTCGAGGTGGGACGGCGCGAGGTGGGACGGCGCGGTTCGGGGTGCGACGGCGCGGGGCGGGATAACCCCGAGGTACGTCAGGATGGGGAATGACAGGGCGGGGCGAGCCAGCACGAAGACAGGACATGAGAAGGAGGGTAGCACTGGGACGAATAGTGCCGGGCGTGACGGCGCGGGGGGGGGGGGGGAACAGGGGCAGGGACAGCGGCGTGGGACGAGTAGAGCGGGGCGACTTTGCGCAGGGTGGGTAGGCGCGGACTGTTGCAGCTCGAGGCGAGCAGGAAAGCGTGTGGTGAGAAGAAGGGTGCTTGCCGGGACGTGGATAGAGAACGCGGGGATGGACAGGGTTTTCAGGCGGCGTGAGGTGGGCGGGGGGAATTGCGTGAGGCGGGACAGTGAGGGCTGGCAGGGCGGGGCGGGAATGTGCAAGGTGGGGTGCGAGGCTGGACAGAGAGAGGTTGTGCGGGGACCACGGCGCGGGGAGGGGGCGGGGAGCGGCTCGGAACACCCATCGGAAAAGTGGTAATCGATGTTGCGCCGCTTGGAAGCCGTCCGTTCGGAGAGGGTGGCATCAACGGTCCGCAAATAAGCGGTGTGGTCTAGCGATGGCGTGCGCGTCACGCCCGAAGAGATAGATACTGCATTTGCAAGTTTATGAAGATAGGAATTGGTGCTTTACTGCAGATCGCGAGATTTTACGGGCCAAAGATTTCAGCGGTTTTTTTTCATGTGTCATGTCATGTAATAGTGAAGTACAACCAACGTGTACTTCACAAAAGTGACGTTCTATAGTATGATATTAATGTAACACTGGATCCTGCTATATATAGATATATACTAAATATCATTTAGTTATTTTATGATTTCCTTACCAACTTTATCGTTCTGTATTCCGAAACAAGTAGTGACACTTCTTTGATTGATTTTACTATTGCTTCCTTCTATGAGAGTAGATCTAGATCCTAGTAATGTAGAATTTATTTGCCTCTCAAGATGTAATAACATGCAGTTAATTCTCAAATAAATCTAGTTTTTCCTCTACTGATGTAAAGCTCTGAAAAAACTGCACATTTTGAACAAGAGTTCTAAAAATACTTGAGTAATTTATTTGATAAATGTTTCAATGTATTTCGCAACAAATACGTGTGGCGGAAAAAAGTAAGGACCATTTGTGAAGCAGTAATTCAATTTGCTTTATAGAATTTTTATTGTGCGCATTTGCGAGCAGTGAGGGCAAAGTGTCGCCACATTGAGTGTAATTATGATATTAATTATATCAATTAAACGTGAGCATTGTAGTAATAGTTTTAGCAGACTTTTCAGCTGCAAAATTTTGGAAAGTAAATAATTATATTGTTGTACAATATCTTTATGTAACCAAATACCCAGTTCCAGGGGTGTGATACGGGACTGGGTTCGACGGGTCGCGGCTGAAAGAGGCGCACCGCACGGAGACTCTTGACTATCGCAACTCCAATGTGTCAACGCTTCCCATACGTCATCCGACTCTGCGTCAAGAGCCAGGTAGCACACCTCTGGTTTCGTGTATTGTATAAATGGACGACATGGTAGAGTGGGCCTTGGAGTTGGGTGAGAAATGTGAGGCGAGTGTAAACGGGACGATGCAGGACGGAGGGACAGAGTGGGGTGGGTTAGGGCTCAACAAAGCGATACGGAAGAGACAAGATGGCATAGGATGGTTTGATTGATTGATTGGTGATTCCGGACACGTCAACTACTGAGGTCATTATTCCCGTGTAGTGCTTGTATTTTTATCGGGAGGTGTCGGTGGTCGTCCCCTACTGGATGGCGAGATCCGGCGTCGACCTACCGTCGACTCGCGGGGATTTTCCTCAACCAGGTATCTCCCATTAGTGGAGCACCGCCCCAGCCGGGACAAGCTTTAATCTTCCGACCGGTCTCCCGGCATGTGTAGTGGTGTAGTGCCTGTTAGTATAGATGTGTGTGTAAGGGGAGCGGATAGGACAAGGAAGAGGAAGGAAAGATGGTGCGCGGTCCGTGGCCCGTTTATTAGGATACTGCTCCGCCATTCGCCTGGTGTTGATCGGAGAAAGCACGGAAAACTACCGATCAGAGCAGCCGGCCGCTAGAATTATCCTCCAGACAGCGACTGAATTCGACCTTTCTCATAAACAAGTGTCGAAAAATCCTGCCGCTGTCGGAACTCGAACCTAGTATCTCCCGGTCAGAGACACTGCTGTGACATCAGTCAATGCACTAAGCCACCGCTCCCGGTGCATAGGATGGGAATGGGCGGGATTGGATGGGCCGGTGCGGGAGAGGGCTTGATGGGACGGGACGGTGGAGACGGAGCTGTTGGATGGAAGGATGAGTCGGAAAAGAACGAGATGGAGCAAGCTCTGCAGCGCGGTGTAGGATGCAGCAAGGCAAGCACAAACAGGACAGGCAGCACAGGAGAGAGGAGAGCAGGCCAGGACGGCAGGGTAGGGCAGCGCACTGCAGGGCAGAGAAGTGCGAGACGAGGCTGGCGGGCAGATGAGATGGAGCGGCGAGATGCGGCGTGGCGTGGCGTGGCGTGGCGTGGCGTGGCGTGGCGTGGCGTTGCGTGGCGTGGCGTTGGGGTGGCGTGGGTGGCGTGGGTGGCGTGGGGTGGCGTGGGGTGGCGTGGGGTGGCGTGGGGTGGCGTGGGGTGGCGTGGGGTGGCGTGGGGTGGCGTGGGGTGGCGTGGGGTGGCGTGGGGTGGCGTGGGGTGGCGTGGGGTGGCGTGGGGTGGCGTGGGGTGGGTGGGGTGGCGGGGGGGCGCGGCGCGGCGCGGCGTGGCGCGGCGTGGCGTGGCCTGGCAGGCCGGACGCCTGACGACACGGCGCGCGCGGCACGCGCAATTAATAGGGCCGCGTTAACCTTAATGACCCATAATTATTATCTCCCGGTACCTCATTCCGGCCGCTTTCGCCGTCCGCCCAAAAACCTCGCTGACGAGCCGCCGCGCCACGCCCCTCTCGGGAGCGCGAGTGTGGAAGAACACGGAACGACCACAACGGATGCACGGAAAGAATCGGAAGCACCCTTACACGGAAAACATTTTGGTAGCAAAGTGAATAAAATGTGCAGGTGCGAACGTAAAGCAAAGTGTTGTAGAACCGAAAATATGAATGAAATGGTAGCGATACAGAATTACGAATACGGAACGATGGTTAAAAAGTTAATCTAGGCCTGACAACTTACTTTATATGGCGGGATAAATGACTTAAGTACCTGGGAGAAACGCAAAATACATTATTGAAAAGATCTGTAAAAAGAATTAAGTAAAGCAGTATTGTAGAAACGAAGATACATAAAGAATTGGTAATTAAAAAGATCAAAGGCGAAAGTACAATAAGTGAAAAAGCTGGAGATTACTGTTATATTTATTTGAACTGCAATTCGGTATGACCCGGTGGTAGTTAATTAATAATAATAATAATAATAATAATAATAATAATAATAATAATAATAATAATAATAATAAAGAATACAGTACAAGACGAGGATGTCATATCATACTATCACTAGTATGAAGTATTATAACAATTATTTCAACTCTGTCATGGTATGTAATAAGTATATGTAAATTTTATGTCATGTTGCTCCTGTTAAATTAATTTAAAGCAAGGAGTCACACAAAGAGTGAACAGGACCGAAGTGGACATGGACAAAATAACACGCAATACAGCAAGCTATAAGTCAAGCTTTAAGGCGTCCGCGGAAGAAAGCGAATAAGAACATCGTGGCCGTAGATGCACTTCCATGGAGGTCCTGGCGCCTGGTTTGGAAAGCTTCAAGGGGCAGAAGGTTCGCCGTGCTCACGGGGGAGTACGAGGTGAGGCGGGATGCAACAAGGTGGAAGGGAGTGATGGTAGAACGATGTTTGTCTCGGTAAGAGAAGTCGATGGGACGTACGAAATCGTTGTGCGTTGTTTGACGTAGTTGTGCAAATTTATCATCTTCTCAGCCAATGAAATGAAATAAAATAGAGTATTTATTTTTAAATTTATCGTATGCATATAATGAAGAAAATCAAGATATACGAATTACAGGTACTATAGAAATACAATTCTCTATAACACACCTAGTTTTTTTTGTTTTTTGGTCTGTTAGGTGGCATTACTTTGCCGCAAACGTTCCCGCGTTCTGAAATAGTCCTAGTGCTAAATACATCATAATTGTTGAATTTAGTACTCGCCGATCTGGATTATGGGAAGTGCTTTTCCCGTTCAATGCACGTTTTCCAACAATTTTTTGCACCACGGAGAAAAAGGCGTTCGGTTGGCTAACTCGGAGACGCCCGGGGTGTGGGCCGTCTCCTCCAAAGAACAACAGGCGTTCGAGTGCCGTCCCACGCCTCGGGCGGGGCGAGCGGGCGCTCGTGCGCACGGGCGTGCTACCGGAGTCGCACGTGCCTCGCATGCGACTGCGGCGAAGGCGACTCCGGGTTCCACGCGAAGACGGTAGCAGGGAACCCTTCCTCGCTGCCCTACACTATCGACCACTAAAAGACGGGAACTCGAGAACGTGGTTGGCATAAGGCAGTTTAGGAGCAGTTGTGACTGAGAGTTGTGTATCACCTGTTGTCACTTGCCACTGTTTATCCCTGCCTTTGTAAAGAAGACCAGGGCTCACGGTGCCCTACCAACCATCTGGTATTCGTTTGTGCGAGGGAGATGCAAGGGTCGCTTGTGCCTCGCATGCGACTGTGGCAGATGCGACTCCCAGTTCCATGCGAAGACGGTGGCAAGGAACCCTTCCTGACTGCCCTACACTATCGACCACTAAAAGACGGGAACTCGAGGACGTGGTTCGCATGAGACAGTTTAGGAGTAGTTGTAACTGAGTGTTGTGTCAAGATGATAAGTGTGTCTCTGTTTTCACCTGCTGTCTCTTGCCTCTGTCTGTCTGTGTCTCTCTAAAGTACAGTAGGGCTCGCGGGGCCCTATCGCCCGTCTGGTAATCGTTTGTGCTATGGAGATACAAGACGTTGGGTACAGACAGTGTAGGAGTGGTTGGCATGAGACAGTTTACGAGACGAAAAAATTCGCAAGCTGAGTGCACTTGAAATAGAATAAGTCTCGAGTACTTCAGTAACATATCCAACAGCTGCAGTTGTTCATCCAAACTGTTTTTTTATAAAACTTTTTACGTAATTTTTCTTTGTTTTTAGAGCATTTTAAGAGCATTTTATTGATCATTTTGGCAATGTTTTAGGTCGTTTAAATTCGCTCCCTAATTATTACTAAGTGGAATCTTCAGAGGGATTTTCTCTCCGGGCCCAAATATCCGTAAGAGGCGTGTCCCGCCCCCCTTGGACTGCGATACAGTTGCGCTCGTGTGTGCGTGGGAGGGCGGAGGCCCGCGGGACGCCCAGGCAGCGCCTCCTTGATGAAATGGCCTAATGCTGCGCTGCGCTGATAAGATCCACCAGCGGCATCCGCCCGCGCGTACTTTCCGCTCTCCGCCCCTTTCGTTCTCGACAGCTCCTTCCGCCTCCCGGCTTCCTCGGCTGCGTCCTCGCTACTTCCGCTGCCCGCCACTTCGTCTGGTGTTCCTCAAGGGCTAGTAATTCCCCGTTTATTATTATTATTATTATTATTATTATTATTATTATTATTATTTACTAGGGCTTTTATCCAGCCAACAGCCGGTTACCATTTACGTCCCGGTGGGACGCATATTCGACCATACACTAGACCACTGGGCGTCTCTGGGCTTCTCTGATCTGGGGTCAGCAGAAAACTAGGCCCTCCGCGACAACACATACAAAGGCAAGAGACAAACAACCATACCCAAGGCGGGATTGGAACCCGCGACCTTCCGAACCGAAGCACAGAGTCGGTACTCGCTCTTAGCTACCTCGGCCATCCAGGTCGGCTAATTGTTGTTGTTGTTGTTGTTTTCTATTTTGTGTGGGCATACACTGATGCCGGAGTTCTCAAAATCACCCATGGCAACAATGGTTTGCGCGTAAAGTGGAACAAGAATATATTTGATTTTTTTATATCCATCAGTTCAGGCTGAAGAATTTACGGACTACATTTGCTGTTCCCAATAATGCAGCTTTTTGAATGATCCGTCAATGCTTTTCAGTCAATTTTAATTTCTTCGCGATCTCTTGTCATTCCTTGGTGATCCATTCGGTGACACCACTAGTGGAAGCACTTCCAATGATGCATGATGTTTTTCATATTGTATCAAACAGACTAATATCTGGCCTATTTGCTTCCACTGTTTGGTCAGTGAAGATTACACTATCCCACAAAATTAGAGCTCGATCATTGCTGATTACTTGCTCAGGTTTGCACTTATAATGCGGTTGTTCACTCTCTTCGAGGTCGTATCTCTTGGCAAGGGCTTGATGGATTACTTTGACGACGCAGTTGTCTTTCTGAAGGTATTTTGTTTGAGCTAATGCAGGGAATCCGCAGCAAATATGCTGGATTGATTCGTTGGTAAATTTACATAGGCGACATCGGCTATCAATTTGCTGACCCATGAATTTTTTATAAGCTCTGGTTTTGACAACTTGGTCTTCAATGGAGAAAAGAAATCCTTCAGTCTTCTTCTTATTTGATTTATTATAATATATGAAACGAGCCATCTATTTGCAACAATTAAGTAGGATCAGCAGAAAGAAATTCAACTATTCCATTATTATTATTATTATTATTATTATTATTATTATTATTATTATTATTATTATTTCCATTAAACTGGTCTGAGGTTAAAATCTACCAACGGAAAGAGTTCGTTTACTATAACCGAAAAAAATTGCAAGTTCTAATTTATCACTTATATCTTCGTTTATTTTTCTGATTAAAGAAACCATTACGCATATGGCACCTTTCACATTCCGCGCAAGACGCAACTTCTTTTTCTCGGAAACGAAGCACAAACAATTGTTTCCTTATTCTTTATTATTCCGCGGACCCCCCCCTCCATATAATTTCTATACGCTAATGTCCACTGAAGCACTCCCTGAAGCACTCACAAGACGTTTCGCACTGTGTACTATGACTGCGTCCAAGAACTTCCCTCATTCAGCCGAGAGCTTTGTCCTGTTAATGAGTATAAAATTGTTGAAGGGCCTATTAAGGATTATTTTCTGAATCCGCCTTGAAAAATACATTAGAAAACTGATGCCATAGGTGTTTAATTCTACAGCAATAGCGCCATATTTTCAAACGTCAGTAGTCACTGCGTACGGTCAGTCCGCAAGTGGCCAAATGTGTATAAATGCGAAGTAACTAAAGGGTAATTTAAAGCTTGTGTTTATGGGAAGGTATTGAAATTACGTGATTCCTATAGTAAAATATATTAAAAATAAAAATAAAAATAATTTCGTGTGGATTGACAGTATGCGCCCGTATGTTGTACGGTTGAAGAAAATGGCAGCACATAAACCTTTCAATTTGTAGGTACTGCTCTGTAATGCTCATTTTCATATCTGGTCACCCTGTTCTAGTATGTTTTGTCTGCATGAAAGGGCAAATTGTCGTACTGTTTTTGTAGGACTCTCTTGTAAACAGAAGAGTATGAGTTTCCACCCTGGAAAAAAAATCCAGCACTTTTTAATTTCTTAGGACGTCTAACTGCTCTTTCCAGCCACGTTTCTTGTCAGTATTCATCGTCATGCAATCTAGCCATCATTTTTCTTCAGTTCCACTTCTGACTAGTGATGCGACTTACACAACAAAATTGCAAATTTTATGTTCAAAATGTTCAATATTAAATCAACGATACATCGACCAAAAACAGTCGATGTTTCAAAGCTGGTTTGGTAATCTGCAACATTGAATTTTTGAGGAAAATTTATTTTAACAATGGCCGTGAATATTAATTTATAATTAAAATTTAAATCAAAATAGTTACATAACGTCTCTCCAAGAAAAAATGTACGATGAGAGACGAAGGAAGTACTAGGATATCAGGATCATCTCGGGTGAGGAAAAGTGTGTTCGATGAAAAGTTATGATGTCTTATTTTAACTTTTACAAAATTGTGATTATGAATATTTTTCATCCATCAACAACATATTGACAACAAAAACATTAAGCTCAAAACGTTGATGTTTAAAACACAACGGATTGAAGGGTATAAATCACAACGGATTGAATCTATCGGTGTATAAATCACAACGGATTGAATCTATCGGTGTATAAATCACAACGGATTGAATCTATCGGTGTATAAAACACAACGAATTAAATCTATCGATGTTTAAAACACAACGGATTGAACATATAGATGTTTAAAACACAACGGATTGAACATATAGATGTTTAAAACACAACGGATTGAACATATCGATGTTTAAAAAACACAACGGATTAAATCTATCGATGTTTAAAACACAACGGATTGAACATATAGATGTTTAAAACACAACGGATTAAATCTATTGATGTATAAAACACAACGGACTGAATCTATCGATGTTTAAAGCACAACGGATTGAATCTATCGATGTTTAAAGCACAACGGATTGAATCTATCGATGTATAAAGCACAACGGATTGAATATATAGTTGTTTAAAACATCGATGCATTTATAGAAAAATCGAGTGTTTGAAAATATCGTCATCGATGTCGCATCTGTCCACTTTCCCCCTCTTCTGCGGCATGTGTCTGCCGGTCGCTGCCGGTTCGTGCCGATCCCCAGGCCCATTCACCGGCCATCGCGCGTCGTCCAACCTTTTTTCATTGTGGAAAGGCCGTCGTCCTTCTTGCGTGCGGCTGGGGGAGGAGATTGGATCCAAATAGAGAGGCAGAGGGTGGGGCTAGAATTGCAGCTTCAAAGGCGTCCAAGAGATTGCCAATATCCGCCATTCGATTGCTTTATAACACCACGCGTTTATTTCTTAGTTTTACATAAATCATGCGAATTCCGATGGCATCGTACGTATATAAAGTATAACAATCTGAAGTATAACTTAGCACAATGCTTCCGAACTCGTTGATTCATATATGCTGCGATATTAGTACATATTCTCCCTTTTTTGTCTATGAAAAAAATGCATTGAGAGTAAATGCGTATAGATTTTCCGTTTCCTTTTCAGATTATGTTGGAAAATAATAATTTGAATTATATATTCAACGATCCTATACATTTTTAAGACATTAAAAGTTATGTAATTGAATTTATTTCTTCAAATAATATTTATTCTTACATAAATCTCCACGCTGCTATTTATTCTTGGCTTTAATGCTTTATCTGTTCCAGAAAAATGAAAGATTTTTCTGTTGATACAACAGTTTGAATATGTATTTAGGTTTTACCTTCAAAATTCAGTTTGTTCGTGGAATATAATGAATGTGAGCGATTTTGATGTATTAAGCATTAATAATTCAAAATTTGAGAGCACATATGATGACGGAAGATTAATTTATACATTTATCATGTTGCTTTTCGCTATTGCAATTCTATATGGGATTGAACTTTACTGATCTCTTTCTGCGAATATACTGTACAAATTTAATGGTATTGAAAAGATCAATGGCGGGATGATAACCACGTAATAAATGCCATGAAGTCCCAGGATCCGCTAATATTTATAAAATGTCTGAAAGTAATAGGATAAAGTATTCAAAACAAAAATACTTATCTTCCTGTTTGTAAAACTGAGGTAAAATTGTTCAAAATCAGCTTATTGAGGATCACCAAAATACTGTAAAAATAATCAGATTTCAGTACAATGCAGTAGATTTTACTCTTGAATATCACGATTGTGCATCCCAGCGTTAAATGCAACATTTCTTATTTAGCAATTGAAAGAATAAAGTGTATCAGCCCTATTCCATTAGATTTTAATTATGAATTTCATTATAGGAAGTACTCATGTTGCCTGCAAAATCCTAGGCGGGAACCAGCAGAGGTGGCTCAGGGCATCAAATGTTGCCCCTGGAATGCTTCTGATCGGATTCTTGTCCTGACGGTGGCAGGATTTTCGGCAAAGAATCACTTACAGGAATTAGCTGCACATTGGGATTGAAGCCTTTGTTTTTACACATTATCTTGTATCTAGTTAATGATCATTATGAGATGCAGGCTGTATTTTACAGTTAATTTCATTATGTACAAAAATTTTTAATTACGTACGATATCAATATTACACCATATGCAAGTTCTTGATTTCACAGATTTTTCTAATACCTTTCATGAGTGTAATTGTTGAAATCCAAACCCGGGAAAGCTAAGTAAAACATCACGAAAAATAACAAGTGTTTGCCCCCCCCAAAAAAAAGCGTCATTTTGAGGCGTTAGAGCGTGATGCCAACTGAATTTCAAGCGTATAGTAAGATAGAATTGGTTTGAAGTAAAGAGGACCTTTTTCAAGCTTTGAATCAAATATCAAAGATAATCTTACCGAAGAGCATTAACACAATGCATTAATTCTGTGTGGGTTTTTTCTCAAACTTTCCTATGAACTTTTTACACCAGACTCATCGTTGGTACATTAGTGTGCCGAGGCACGCGGCTTCAAACCACTCCCGAAACCCATTGGTATCCTCGGGACGCGTTGACGAGCTCGCAAACTGAGGGCTCCCTCGGTCTGCTCTTTAAAGTACAAAGTTTCTCAACGCCATCCTTCCGCTGGTCCTCCGTCGCACCACCCCCTCCCCTTCTCTGTGCCCCTTTTGCCCTCTCACGGCGACGCAGGAGCTCAAGGTGGCATCGTCATACAGTGGGCCGAAATAATACGAAAATCCAAGACCGGGAGCGGTAGCTCAGTGCATCAACTGATGGCGCTGCAGCGCCTCTGACCGAGAGGTCCTAGGTACCCACTCCCCACGGCGGCAGGATTTTCCACACTAGCTTTTCAGCAAGGTCGAATTCAGTCGCTGCCTGGAGGAGAATTCTAGCGGCCGGCTGGTCTGATCGGTAGTTTTCCGTGGTTTCTCCGATCAACACCAGGCGAATGCCGGAGCAGTACCCTACCAAACGGGCCACGGACCGCGCGCGATCTGTCCTTCCCCTTCCTTGTCCTATCCTCTCCCCTTACGCATACTCACTTACACTAACATGCACTATACTACCACATATTTCGGGAGACCGGTCGGGAGCGTAGAGCTTGTACTAGCTGGGGCGGTGCCCCGCTGGTGGGAGAGTCCTGGTTAGGGGAAACCCCACTAGCCGACGGTAGGTCGCGCCGAATCTAGCCATCCAGCGAGGGAACACCACCGCCATCTCCCGAGAAAAAAATGCACTACACTAACGGGACCAGTGACCGAAGCAGTTGACGCGCCCGGAAACACGAAAAAATCAATCAATCAATCAATCGACGGAGAGTTGCAGGTAACGGAACTGTGATTCTCTGAAGTTTGACACGTTATAGACCTTTTTGAAAACTCTGAAAGAACAATTCAACCATGGGTGTGGCCAAAATTGTTGTTAGTGTCCATGACAATGATGACGCAAGGCGTAGTAAATAGAGTGACATAACTTCGCCGGGAACCACTAGGATGCCGTGTTTGAAGGCGACGTTTTTCAAACATTGGCTTAACTGAACAAACAATTCAAGGAAAACTAAAGAAACATTCACGATTTTAGAAATACAAACGCCAAACGCTTGGCCGTAGCTTGTGTGGGAAACAGAAAACTACTTTCTAATTGAAAAGGTAAGTGTTATCGAGAAGAAGTTTCACTATGGCCCAAGAAAATAAAAGATATTTTGGAGATAGCTAGACACCCGGAGAATCTAATGAGCAACCCGATGTTATGTTTTCATGAGGCTTGGGGACAGCAAGTCGAAGAACGAACATAAGGGAGCCAATCCGCCAAGACCGGTCGAACTCCATCCCTGTGCTAAACCACGTTCTCCGTAACGAGTCTTCTAGTCTAAGTACATTAACATCGTTCAGATCTGAAAAATATCAAGCAATAAAGTGTGCGACCGAATAATGGAACAAAAGCCGACTTCCCCAAAATTTGGATTGGACATCATGATTTAGGACTTGTCTCCTGGTATGTTTCATCAAAAGGTTGACACTATATGTTCCATTTTGTTGAATGAGACGTGTGCCTGTCGTGAAACAACGGTACAGTGTTCTACACTCCTTTTCCTCTTGTGTCGAACACGTTTGTTCTTTGTTACAGAACTTACGATTTTTGATGTAAAATATTTTCTTAATAAATAAAATGTTTAGTGTGAGTTGTATTATTTGTGAAGAAATGATTCTCAGATTTTACTGGAATCTTCCTTGTTGTGTAATGTAGAATGAAGCACCAGGACACGGGAACAGTGTATTCAGCGTGAACTGAAGTTTTCTTTCATTGCTTCTCTTTCACAAACCTCAGTAGTGCTTGCCCTGCTGTTTTGCCGCGCCTTGTTTTGATACTTCAAATATTGCCGCGCCATGTTTTGAAATGTAAGTTCAAGGACTGAGAGTCCACATGTAGCCCAAAGTAGGTAAAGGCAACGTAGATAAGTCAAATAACCCAAATTCGAAAGGAGAAGCCGGCTGCCCGAATTCCCCTTCAGACAGCGGCTAAATTCGACCTAGCAATAAAATTAAAGTCGAAAATTCTCCATCGCTACCGAGAGCGGCGGCTCAGTACATCAACTGATGTCTCTGCAGCGCCTGTAACTGGGAGGTCCTAGGTTCGAGTCCCGACGGCGGCAGGATTTTCGACACTAGCTTGCCAACTAGCTTGAATTCAGTCGCAGTCTGGAGGAAAAGAGGCCGGCTCCTCTGATCCGTAGTTTTCCGAGGTTTCTCCAATCAGCACCAGGGGAATGCCGCAGCAGTACCCTAACAAACGGGCCACGGACCACGCACAATATTTCCTCCTTCCTTGTTCTATCCTCATCCTTTACTTACACTTATATCAACATGCACTACACTACCACACATGCCGGGAGATCGGTCGCGAGCTTAGAGCTTGCCCGGCTGGGGCGGTGCCCCGCTGGTGTGAGATACCTGGTTGAGGGAAACCTTGCTAGCCGACGGTAGGTCGACGCCAGATCTCCATCCAGATCACCGACACCTCCTGAGGAGAAAAACATGCACTACACTTACTGGAGTAAAGACGTTGGCAGTTGACGTGTCTAGAATCACTAAGAACCAACCAACCAATTCATGCACATTTCTATGTAGTAGGTCATTATATTGGAGTGTTGGTTGGTACACATCAGACTCTGTTGATTTTTTTGTAGCCGCCAGACATCGCCATGGCTTCTCGTTTGGACCCACTGTGTGGCGAGGGCGGCGGGGGTTGCGTGGGCGGTGGAGGCGGCGTGGGCGGCGGCGGGGGCGGCGGCGGGGGCGGCGGCGGGGGCGGCGGGGGCGGCGCCGGGCGCAAGTAGCGGAAGCCATCGTGTGCACGCGCTCCCAGGTGATCTGGGCGCCTCCGATAATTCAATTCCAACTTTCGGCCCCTCGGCGGCGGGACGGCGACAGCGGTGGCTGGGGAGGGGGCGTCGTCGAGCGATGACGGCGTGCCGCTCGGGGGAGAGGGCGGGGGAGGAGGGGAGGGGAGAGGTGGAGGGTGGGTGGGAGGGGGGAAAGGTGGTGCGGGCGCTCGCATAGAAACGAGGGAGCGATCAATCAGCGACACCGCTGTGAAGCACGTGTCGCTATCACTCCCGACAGCCAGGGGATCAGCTCCGCCCACATCAGTCGCTTCGCTGGTGGCGGCCCACGGGGCTTGGAGCGCGGTGGAGTTGTTTGGTTTCACGGGGTGTAGTATAGCGAATTCATTCGCTTTGGCGTTTTCTGTGAATTGGCTCTTGGAAAATGTATTTGGATTTTGTCAATGACAATTTATAGTTAAGTGTATTCTTTCACCAATTTCTCAAATTTATTTGCAGAATTAGTATTAAAATTAATCTAATCTAATCTAACAATGTGTTTTTTTTGTTTTGCATTATATTTCTTTTCTCTTACTGATACTCTTGTTTCTCCTGTCTTCGTTTTCTTTCTTGTTTTTTTTTTCTTTTTCTTCTTCTTTTTTCTTTCTTCTTTTCTTTGCGATTTGTCATTGTTATTTTTGGATCGTCAAGCTTGAACTATGGTTCGAAGGAAATTGTAAGGATTTCCTCCTCTCCCAAAAAGATACGTGAAAATGCCCAGTAGAGTCAATGCGACTATTTGATATTTGAACAGATTATAGTTTTCTAAGGAAAGTTTGACAGATAGTAAGAAAGATTTTAAGTTTTCAAACTTACGTAACACTGCGTATTGCTTTAAAATGGGCAAGGATCGTTGTGTAAAATATTTAGATTTCTTATTTTACAATATTATTATAATTAAAACTCGTTCCAACAACTGAGTGATATTTTCAAATAGCATTTCACGCTAATATTTATAATAGTTTTGATGAAGTGTGATGAGAAAGAAGTGTGTGTGATGTATATTTTACTACGAATAAATCGTGCTTCGTTTATGGATTTGGGGCCAAAGATTTTATTTCAATTGAAGTTAAAGTAAGAAAAGTTTTCATACAACGTATGGAAATGAAAAGAACGGCAAGATAGAGGATCTGTAGGTTGAAGTACGCAATGGCACAAATATGCACTAATATTTAACTGACCTCCCCTGTTAGACCTTTTTTCGTAACAAGACGAGAATACAATATGTACATTTTTCTCTAAATCAAATCAATCAAAAAATATATACTTCCAAATTTTACATCCTTTCAGTCTAAATCAACCCGAATGGGTCTGTCTCTTAATCGTGACGTCGCGTGCCATATGGTAAAATTGGATAGCATTTGGTTTTGAAATATTTCCGATCGCTACCGTTCTGAAATAGGCTGTGACTAACGCTAGACCGTGGCATCAAGAGACACGTAGTAAAGTTGCACGGATTGTTTGCATCAAACTGTTGAAGGCAGCTGGCGTGACCGGCGTGCTAAGGAGGAAGGTTTCAGGAGTCGTGTTTGTATCCGCGGGCGTGAGGCGGCTGGGGGGCGAAGCAGCCCCTTCGCAGCGCTCCCCTCCGGCGCCGCGGGGCGTCACAAGGGGCGTCGCGACCCCCCCCCCGGCGACGCTCATTCCGGGAAGGTTTGGCCCCCCCCGTCCCCAGACCCCCTGTCGCCCCGCGTCGGAGTAAGCTGGCCCACCGCCTCTGAGGCAACCCTATCTGCCTCGGCCCGCTCCGTCTCGCTAAGACTCGCCCCGTCCCCCCGTGTCCCTCCGTGTCGTCCCGTGCCGGCCCGATGCGGTCTGACCTCTCCCCATACCTTTCCGTCCAGCCCCGCCCCGTCCCATTTCGTCCCGTTCCGCCCGTCCTGCGCCCTCCCGCCCCCCCCCCCCCCCCCCCCCCCCCCCGCCCCGTTCCACCCCGTTCCGCCACGTCCTGCCCCGTCCGGCCTCGTCCCACTCCGTTTCGCCCCGCCCGCCTCTTCGGCCTGTCCCGCCTGCGCCCGCCCCGCCCCACCCCTCCTCTTTCCAGACCTTTTCACCCCCTCTCACCACTTCCTTCTCCATCTTTCCCCACCCCACCCCGCCCCGCACCACGCAATTCTTGTGGCACCCACCACCGCATCCGCCACCACTGCAACACACCAACTTCTCCGGCACCCTTCGTCACCTTGCGCTCATTCTCCGTTCTGCCTTCCGTCCCGCGGTCCTGTTTCGCCTGTTCCTCTCCATACTCTGCCATCCACCGTACTCTACCTCGTCATCCACTGCCTTGCACCGCCTTCTCCCTCCACTGCCCCGTTTGCAACTTCTGCTGCATCGCCACGTCCGTTCCATAGCGCGCTGGCCCGGGCTCTGCCCACGGGGGGAGGCTTCTTTCCCGGAGCTTGATTCCCCTCGGCGCCCGGGCCTCCCGCGCACTGCCCGTCACAGCTGCGACCGACGACGCGACGATCCCGGCGAGGGGGCTGCGGTTGCTTGGGTGCCGCCCCGCCCCGCGCCGCCGAAGCCGCCACCGCCGCCGCCTCCACCGCCGCCGCTTTCCGTGGTTTCTTCGATCAACACGAGGCGAATGCCGGAGCAGTACCCTACCAAACGGGCCACGGACCGCGCGCGATCTGTCCTTCCCCTTCCTTGTCCTATCCTCTCCCTTTACACACATTTACACTAACATGCACTACACTATCACATATTCCGGGAGACCGGTCGGGAGCTTAGAGCTTGTCCCGGCTGGGGCGGGGCACCGCTGGTGGGAGAGTCCTGGTTAGGGGGAAACCTCATTAGACGACGGTAGGTCGGCGCCGGATCTCGCCATCCAGCTGGGGAAGATCACCGCCATCTCCCGAGAAACAAACATGCACTACACTAACGGGACTAATGACCAAAGCCGTTGACGCGAACACGAGAAAACCAAACCAAACCAATCCGCCGCCGCCGTCCCCGTCGCCGCCGCTGCCGCCGCCGCCGTCGCCGCCGCCGCCGCCGCCGCCGTCGCTGCTGCACAGCTGCCACCACCCCGCCGCCATCGCCGCCGCCGCCGCCGCGCTGCCGCCGCCGCCGCCGCCGCCGCCGCCGCCGCCGCCGCCGCCGCCGCCGCCGCCGCCGCCGCAACTCCCTCTGCTCGCAGCATGGTGACACCTCGGTCGCTTGTCGACGGGGCGCTTGTCTGTCCCCCTATGACGCACCCTCTATATATATGAAAATTTCGTCCGGAGGTATGAGGACGTCAAAATGTAGAAGTAAACACTCGGCAATCATTGATAATTAATTTCTTCGTAATTAAACCGTGCAAGTCAATTACAAAATAACCATCGCATTCATAGAAGTTTTGGGAATAACTGATAAAAAAAACTCATTTGTGTAAGATTAACGCAATTAAAGCTATCGGTGAGTAAACATGTTAAATATTAGCGTTAGAAACATGATTACCGAGCCGAATAACGCCGAGCTACTTCTTGAATGGGAAACTTAGCTAGCAATAGAAAGAAAGAGTCTTATGTAAAATTGTATTGGATACAAAGAGACGGAGCAATACTCAATAAGGCTGTGTACTGCAATCAAATGCTCGAACGCTCTATAGTGTCCTGTCTCAAGGGCCACTGCCGATGCTTTCGCTCCAATTTACTGCAATTTACCAAAATACTGCAATTTAAAAGAAAATGTAAGTGACGTTAATGAAAGAACAAATTTTGTGAAAAGAATTTCATTTTAAGAAATAGTCGCTATATGCATTACTGTAATTGTAGCAAGACGACGAAAAAAAATCAAACTTTTGCTATTTCAGAGTCAACAGTGAAAATTGGATCTGTGCTATCATTTATTTCACTCTCTTCTCACAAGAAATTTTAAGAAAAAATGTGGAGCTATTCTTGACAATATTTTGAAAATGACGCAATGGCTTCATGTAAAGTATAATACCCCCATACTTCAAATATTGTGTTTCAAAATCGCAGAGCTTCGAATCGAGCCACATCGATCGGGTAATATTCATTTAGGAAAAATATCATGCGAATAATATAAGCCCTAGTGTTGTTCACATACAGATGGACGGTTGTTTTGAAACAAAAAGACACTTTTTCAGTTTCAGGGGGTCCTAAAACATATTTCCATTGAAATTTCAAAATCAGTTTTCTGCAGCATTACATGACTTTCTCTGCAATATGTATATTAATCCGTTTACATTGTACGTATATGAGAAAGTAAAAATCTTGAGAGGGGAAATAGCAGGAAATTAATTTTTTTAATTATAATTTCTTTGTCCGGTTGGTTCGAGTAGGCTGACTTTGACTCTTCTGGTCATTCAAATAACTTTGTTGTCAATTAATCGCCTTCATTATCTTTGTGCCTTCCGAAGTTTCGTCTATATTGTGTCTCAATTGCTATATTGCGTTTCACTTGCTATATTTCGTCTCACTTGCAATTTGTAACATTCATATGTGCCCTTCATCTTTCAAAATCATCACATCTTCACTACTTTCTAAATCTTCTGCAACCAACTTTTAATAACTCTCATGCAATTGCTTGATTTTTTTTTAAATTGACCCATTGTCTTTTGTTATTTTTACGCAACAACAAATTACACTGACATAGAAATGTTTTAAATGTGCATTTGTAAATCAAGATTAATTTTTATTTTTTGAAAATCGTTTCTGCAAATACTAAAAAATTTGTTTTGCAGTATATGACACGCCATTTCCTGAAGTACACATGCAGGGACAGATCGATGAGGCAATAAACTTGTTAATGGTTACATTCCTGGTATCAGTCAGCCATGAACGACACAATATATCAGTAACAATAGGCTTTTCGCAATGTTGCGGAGACAGTGAACAGCGGTGGTTGAAATGACCTCTTTAATAACTACGTCTGAGCTAGTGATATGTAATGTTCGCTGCGTTGAGTTATACCATTTTTAAAATTTAAGAACATTGAGATACCTACAATATCGTTTGGAACAAGAAATCTCAGATTGCCTGTTAACTAATTAATATTGCTCGGATGTAATTAGTTATAAAAATAGCTCGGGAAAGAATTGTTTAAGAAAGCATAGATTACAAATGCAAAGAAATGCCCATTTTTTCAACGCTATAGAAACATGAATGAAAGCTCGAGAAAAAAATCGGAAAAAGCTATTCTCTTTTCCTAATTTTTAAAGACTGAAACTGTAGGAATGGCAATTTCCGATGCTAATTCAACACGCTTGAGCGCAATACCTGAATATTTTGGCAACTCTTGAATTCTCCAGTTTGTTTCACTATTTATGTTTTGTTACTGAAATCAAATGCATATTTCTGCCTATTTCTCTGTATATTGCTATCCTTAAATTTTTCCCCCTTTGTTTAATGTCCTTTTTCGGGTTCTTTATTTCCCAACTTCGCCTAGTGCAATTGTTCTGTCCCATATTATTTTCTTCACTTCATTTATTTTCTTCCTCCCACCATGTCTTCGTTTGTGACTACTACCCAACTCTCTCGTGTCCCTCTCTCTCCTCTCTCTCTCTCCCTCTTTCTCTCTCTCTCCCTCTTTCTCTCTCTCTCTCCCCCTCTCTCTCTCCCTCTTCCTCGTTTGACCTCTCTTCCATCCCATCTCTTTGTTTTTTCTCCCTTTTAACAGCTCATATTTTCCTTTATCTTCTGCACCAGGAGAGATGGCTTAGAACATCAACTGATGTCATTGCAGTCCCTCTGACCGATAGGTCCTAGGCTTCAGACCCGAAGGTGGCGACCTTGACTTCTCAGCTAGGGCGAGGTCAGTCCCTGTCTGGACGAACATTTTAGTGTCCTGCTGCTCTGATCGGTAGTTTTCCGAGGTTTCTCCGATCAACACAGACGAATGTCGGAGGAGTACCCTAACAAACGGGCCACGGACCGCGCGCTTCTTTTCTTCCTCTTCCTTGTCCTATCCTCACCCTTTACACACACTCTTATACTAACATGTACTACACTACCACATATTCCGGGAGACCGGTCGGGAGCTTAGAGCTTGTCCTGTCTAGGGCTGTGGCCCGCTGATGGGAGATACCTGGTTCGGAAATCCCCGCTAGCTGACGGTACGTCGGCGCCGGATCTCGTCATCCGGCGGGGGAAGATCAGCGCCATCTCCCGAGGGGAAAACATGCTCTACACTTACGGAACTAATTATCTTAGCAAATGATGTGCTCGAAATCACTAATCAGCAATCAATCAAAAACACATTTCGCCGACACTTCTCCTCCTCCCCTTCTGTAACCTCCTTCCCCTCATTTACCACACACTTCACTTACGGGACTAATGACCGTAGTAGTTGACGCGCCCTGAATCACTAACTATTAGTCAATGATCTTGTGCATCTCGTCTACTCCCATGGAACGTCCGCCTGGCCAGCGCCGCGCGTGGTCTCATAGTAACATAACGACACTTCATTGCCACCCGTCGCTTCCGACGGCGTCGCAATGGCGCGCGCGAGTGGTGATCGTGTGGCAGGCGCCGACACCGGAGACGCACGTGCAACCGCAGCTTCTACCTGGCCCCACGACTCCCTACCTTCCCGCCTCCCCACGTCATACTCCCCAACACCCACCACTCAGTCGCTGTCTGGAGTTTGGCCCGGCTGGGGCGGTGCCCCCGCTGCTGGGAGAGTCCTGGTTGGAGAAATTCTCCGCTAGCCGACGGTAAGTCGGCCCCGGATCTCGCCATCCAGCGGAGGAAGATCAGCGCCATCTCCCGAGGGAAAAACATGCACTACACTTACGGAGCTAATTATCTTAGCAAATGATGTGCTCGAAATCACTAATCAGCAATTAATCAAAACACATTTCGTCGACACTTCTCCTCCTCCCCTTCTGTAACCTTCTTCCCCTTATGTACCCCGCTTCTCCTTCTCTACCCGTCTTCTCTTCCGCCCCGCCTTTCGTTCTCCCAACTTCCCCCCTGAGTCTTCTCGCACTCCCCCCCTCACCGTTTCACGTCTCTTCAGCTCCCCTTTTCCCTTATTCTCACCTCCCTCGCCTCTTTGTCTCCCCTTCTTCCCTTCCCCTTCCTTCTCCACTTTTCGTAAAAGCGGAACTGTTCTTTGTTCACAGCGCGCTGGCGTCGCGTTGATGCTTGTCTGTTTCTCTTCACAATGGCCTTGTGATACACAACATGCTGATATGCAATTTACTATGATCTTTATGGAAATTCTGTTCAGAGACTTTCCCATTATCACATAAATCGTCCTATATCAGAGGCTAGACAACTATGGTACCGGTACCGGTAGCTCAGTGCATCAACTGATGTCACTGCAGCCCCTCTGACCGGGAGGTCCTGGGTTCGACTCCTGACGGCGGCAGGATTTTCGACAATAGCTTTTAAGCTAGGTCGAATTCAGTCGCTGTCTGGAGGAGAATTCTAGCGGCTGGCTGCTCTGATCGGTGTTTTTCCGTGGTTTCTCTGATCAACACCAGGCGAATGCCGGAGCAGTACCCTACCAAACGGGCCACGGACCGCGCGCGAACTGTCCTTTCTCTCCAGCGGGGTACCGTCCCAGCCAGGAGAAGTTCTAAGTCCCCGACCGGTCTCCCGGAATGTGTGGTAGTGTAGTGCATGTTAGTGTACGTACTTGTATAAGGGGAGTTGATAGGACAAGAAGAGGAATGGCAAATCGCGCGCGGTCCGTGGCCCGTTTGGTAGAGTACTGCTCCGGCATTCGCCTGGTATAGATCGGAGAAACCACGGAAAACTACCGATAAGAGCATCCGGCCGCTAGAATTCTCTTCCAGGCAGCGACTGAATATGATCGTGTGTGTGTGTATGATATTGTCGAAAATCCTGCTGCCGTCAGGACTCGAACCTAGGACCTTCCGGTTAAGGGCGCTGCAGTGACATCAGTTGATGCAGTGAGCTACCGCTCCCGGTCAGATACGTTCAACTATCTTCAGTTATTTTCGCAAATTGTTCTGATGTCTCTTCTCAGAACGCGCAATGAATGAAATAGGCGTGTCACCTTGAGCCGACCATGGCGTTGCGCTGCCGTATACATCAAGCGTGCCAGTGTGCCGTCCATATACAGGGCAGGCCGGCCCTCGGCATACAAAGCGCCGAGCCGCCGCACACTGGTTCCATCGGGCCTAAAACGTGGTCATAATTGCAAATACGAGTGGATTTGCGTAAAAATGTGTATCAATGGGTTTTTGATGTCGCTGAATTTAAATATCGTAAATAAATTTCAAAACTCAAAATAGCGGCTTGGGAATGGTGGATCTACTCATTTAAAAGCAATCAAAAATGTATAAAAATATTCATAAGAGGTTCTGGAGATCACTGATTTCAAATATCGTTATGAAATTTCTAAATTCTAGGTTTTTGGCCCGATTCAACCAGTGTGCGCCGGCCTGTTGGCATGCGGTTGGCGCAACGGCCCGCGGGGATCTGCCGACGCAATCGCCCGCCCCCGTCCTCGCCCGTCCTCCCTTGTCCTCCGGCGCTGGCGGAAGCGGCGATAGCGCCGCTGGCTTTCGCACTTCCGCCCGCGCTGTCCCCGCCCCCCTCGGGGCGTAACTGCGCCTCGCGAATACCGTTTGTCGAGCGCGCGAGGAAGTTGGCGGTCTGCGCTGAATGACTCCATTTAAGGGCGCGGTTGAAAGGCATGGGGCGGCATGAAGCGTGTTCGTCAGAGAGGCATGCGACAGGGAATACTGTTTGTTAGTTAGTACTTGCAGAATTCTATTCAAGGATACTTGACCCGTTGTAATTATATGTCTAATGGTTCTTGCAAAGGGTCTTTACATAAAATCACTTTACATTGCCAACGTTTTGGCCATATATTCGATCTTCAAGAGGGCTACAGAACTGTGAGAAAACATTTATATAAAAGTGTATGTATAGTGCACTATTTTCTTAGAGCTAAAATTACAGTTGATTGTTTAACAATATAGTTTGTTTGTTTTTTACCTGTAAGGTTATGAATTATGTACGTCCTTCATTCTAGATCTCCCTATTGCCTACATATTTCCATCTCGTATAAATTTGTTGCGTCGTTGACGCAACGCGTCTCAAAATCCTTGTTGGTCGTTGAGCCCTTTTGTTGGAGTAATCTTCCGTTACCATGTAATTACTATCATTAGTTTACTGTTGTGTAATTACTGTGTTTGTCGAGTCTCGTCACGTCGGTGACAGTTAGTGCCTTTTATCCCTTCGGCCAGGGGCTCGACGTCGTTAGATCCCGGGGTTCCTCGCCGATAACCAACCAGAAACCCGCGAATCGCGAATTCGTTTAACCTTCGTAACTTCACGGAGCGTAGTAAATGAATTCGGCTAGCGTCGCCGACTCGAATCATACTGGATTCAACTGTGATATATATTTTTCACGTATTGTGCATTCGCGTCTGTTAGCTGTTTCTTATATTCAGTAATGAAAATGAAGGGATAAAACGTTATTGAATTGAAATTGAGTGATTTAAACATTATGTGTGCAAATACATGAATAGTGTCTGATCGTAAATAATAACCAATAACAGTTCCTCCCTAGTAATCAAGAAGAAAAATACTTGGGCACATTCTTATTATTGTCATCCACTTCTCAATGACTGAAAACGCGAATAAAATGTTAAAATGTCTATATTTTCTGTTTGCAGAACATATTATTAATATTTCCGTAGAAATAATAACTGTTGTGACAAAGAAAGACTGTGACTTTAATATTTACATTGTTTATTCTTAGTTTAGTGTATTATTTTTCTTAAGGAAGAAGGCATTTGTCAAACACTTCCGATAAACATTTGTGATCTTTACTCTTAAATTTACAAACTGCCAATTCACAAAAGACAATTAGATCAACGAATTATTCAGAAGAGAAACTTTATCTCAAGTTCGACTCTTTATGATAGAATCATCTATTAAGAGGTTTAAGATCATGCCACGTAACTGGTTTACAAAAATATTACCTGACCAATATTTGCTGCGAAATATTCAATTTAGTAGTGGATTAATTTGTTTTGTATCAAGCTCTACCTCTTTACCCACATGTAAAATTTAAAACAGTATGTAAACGACTTGTTCAATTTCACTTTCATCTGAAGTTGAAATCTACCTCTTTCGTTGGAATTGCTTTTCCATCTCTCCGCTACCGAGCACTGTATTTATTATTCACCGGTAAACTGTCATCAGCTCTATCTCCGCAGAAGCAGAAACGAATCTCTCGCAGTTATTAATGCATAACTCGCTCACTGCGGGCGCGCCAGACGCGCACCTGTCGGGTCCCTGTCGTTTCGCGCGCTTGTTTCGCCAGCCGCCGCTGCCGCCCGCCGCTTCCGCCCCCGTGCCCCCACTGCACGCACCACCCCCGCAGCCTCCCCCCCCATTGCCACCCCACCTTCCCGCCACCCACCTCCTCGCTACCCTCCTCCCCGCCACCCATCCTCCCTGCCACCCCTCCTCCCCGCCACCCCTCCTCCCGCCTCCCTCCTCCCGCCACCCCTCCTCCCCCACCCCACCTCCCCGCCACCCACCTCCTCACCACCCCACCTCCCCGCCACCCCACCTCCCCGCCACCCCCCTCCTCGCCAATCCACCTCCCCGCCTACCCACTTCCCACCGTCCTGCCGACTCGCCAACCCCAACCCACCCCACACCCGCCCCCCGCCGCTCTGCCACATCGCCACTCCCCTCACCCTCCCTCTACCCCAACACCCGCAGCCCAGCCATCCCACTACCCCACCACTCCACAATCCCACCACCACACCATTCCAGTACCCCATTCCCCAATGCCCCTTACGCTTCGCCGCCTAGCCACTCCGCTGCCCCACGATCCATTCACACTGCCACCTCGCGGGCTCTGCCAATGGGCCGCCCAACCTTCTCTTCACTGTTCCCCCCGCCCGTTTCTTCGCCCAACCACATAGCTGCCTTCTCCCCAAGACTTCCCACGTCACCCCCTTGCCCCCGTCAACTTTCATCACTCCCATACCCTCATCTCGCCGCCCGTTCCGTTCCCCGTCTTCGCCCCCCCCACACACTCTGTCAGTCGCTTTAACTGGGAGGTCCTACGTTCGAGTCCCGGCAGTGGCAAGATTTTCGACACTAGCTTGTCAGATACGTCGAATTCAGTCGCTGTCTGGAGGAGAATTCTAGCGGCCGGCTGCTCTGATCGGTAGTTTTCCGTGGTTTCTCCGATCAACACCAGGCGAATGCCGGAGCAGTACCTTACCAAACGGGCGACGGACCGCGCGCGATCTTTCCTTCCTCTTCCTTGTCCTATCCTCTTCCCTTACACACACACTTACACTAACATGCACTACACTACCACATATTCCGGGAGACCGGTCGGGAGCTTAGAGCTTGTCCCGGCTGGGGCGGTGCGCCGATGGCGGGAGAGTCCTGGTTAGGGGGAAACCCCACTAGCCGACGGTAGGTCGGCGCCGGATCTCGCCATCCAGCGGGGGAAGATCGCCGCCAGGTCCTGTGAAAAAAACATGCACTGAACTAATGGAACTAATGACCAAAGCAGTTGACGCGCCTGGAAACACGAAAAATCAATCAATCAATCAACTAACAATGAATGAATGAATGAATCAATCAATCAATAAATCAACCATGGCCATTCGCTGCCTCTACCACTAACTGACACCATCCCAATCTCCTGGCGGAACTTCCATCACCACGATGCCCTCACCTCGCCGCCCGGGTCGTTCCACCGTCTTCGCCTCCCACTGCGTCTCCATCCCTTCCTCCTTCGCCGCCACCATTGCAGTCAGCCTCCCCCCGCCGCCTCCCTCGCCGCCGCGCAATGTACGGCGCCGGTGCGGCGACGCGCGTCAGCCGCGCGGCCGCGTTGGATTTACGAAGCCGCGCCTTCGAAACGCAAATGCAGGTAATGGAATTGCGTCGCTGCAGCGATTTGTTTCCGCGTCGTTCGCGAAGTCGACGCCGCCGCCGCCGCTGCTGCTGCCACCGCTGCCAATTCGGCTCCCTTACCCCGTAACCGTTCGGCCCACACCCATTCAATTCCTGCCCTGTTCTTGCGCTGTTTTGTCTGCATTGCAGATTCCGCTGCACCCCCAATATGGACTTCCTAGCAGCTGTCTCTGCTGCTTCCAACGCGTTGACGGGACATCCGCTTGCTGTTAATTGTGTTTGGTTTTTCATTTTAATGTTTCTAGGAATTATGCTGCTCTTCATCGTATAGGTAATCCTCATTAATCCGACTCGCCCTATGCCATCGAATTGTAGTTGTATATTATATTTTTTTTTCGTTTAGTTTGCTGTTAATGCTTATTAACTTTTAAACAATGCTAATTAATTCCATGAAAAGTCGTTAAATGTCGCTATGTTTATTTCATGCGTGCAATTAAAACTTCACCGTGCAGTTAAAATTCCACAACGTCCAATAAGAGCTCAGAAAAATTATAAAAATCGTTTAATTATTTCTTTATAACACAGACGTAGCCAAGGTATTTCCAGTCGGACACGAAACGTGAACAAAGATGTATGTCACCTATTGCGTATATCAAGAATATATAATCAATGAACGAATAAAACAAAATGAAAAACGAATAATTATTACTAATCCTTAGACAAACATGTTAATATTTATAGTACAATAGCTTAAATTAGAAACGGTTCCCTGCTATCTGAATGCTCCTAAATGATCTTCCCGTGGCACTCTGCGGCTGCCATCGCTAAGCTGGGTCGTCCAATCCAGCGTATACAGCCCAGTCCAGCGTCTCCCCCGAACATCACGGCCAGCCTTCCCGAGGGCTGTTGCTTCGCGTGGTAGTGTTCATTGTTACTGATTGTAACGAAGAGCTGGCGTTTTAAAGTGCCAGTTTGTGCTAGTAGAATGAAGTCGTGGACCATGTTCCACAGAAACGTCCTCGTCAACTTCCAGCAGTGTTTTTCGACACATATTTTCTTTAAATCCCATTTTTTTCAACTTTTAATTTTTGAACATTTAGTTGTGTCTTTAATTTCTAATTTAACGTTTTTTTTACAAATTATATGATTACTCTTTCAGTAACGTAGTGATCAATACACTGCCTTTCGCATTTTTTTTATCTCAGGTTTGAAATTCTCCTGACACCATTTGGAATTTGTGACAGGAATAACGATTCCACTTCTATTTCCGAGTCTTCTGTCACCATATCCATCTGCATGTTCACACACCGCCTCGTGCATCATTCTCCATTAATCACCGTCCGGGTAACGCCGCCAACGCCGACGTGTTATGGACCCTTGGGCGTTATTTCCGCAAACCATTCCGATGCGAAATAAATGAACCGCAGATAGCAGAGTGTCGCGGTCTGGCGCTGGGTGACAGTACCCTGCAGCTCCAGCTCCGATACTCGTTGACACCGCTCTAAGGTATAGAACGATTTTCCTAAGGATGAGCCAAAATGACAGTTCGCGAAAACAAGTGAACATCACATGTATTTCGGAGAAGTATCCCTCCGCCGCGACAGCTGTTCAGCTACGCACCTTCGTAGTGCTAATGACTTCTGTGAAAACAACCCTATAAAGAAGTCTAAGAGTTTCGCTGAGGTATATGCACGTGCGTGAGTCCAGGAAATATTTAAATTTAATTACGTATGTGGAAAGTCTTTTAACATGATCTCACAATCAGTAAAAGAAAACTGCCACGGATGTAAATAGAAAAATGATTTTAAGCCGGAAACACGTGCATCGGTTCGCATCTGGCATTCAAGTCTCGGTTTTAAAATAAACAAAATATTTATCACACAAAAAGTAAATTCAATGTAATATATAGAGAAAAAAGAATTTTTACAGATGAGCACATTACACTGCACTTTCTAACATCAATTATTTCTCGCAGCGCACTATATTTTTGTCGGACAAGGATACCACAAAAAGAAGTGTCGAAGCCATTTACACGTTAGCCAAATGCAAACGAACGAATGCGGGAAGGGAGTCTAATGGGCTCAAGAGCCCAACGACCACAGAACCTTCAGTTATGTTGCCAGCACTAGCTGTCACTTTGGCTCATCCTTAGGAAAATCTCTCTATAGAGGCGGCCGGCGCAAGGGAAGAACGGATCAATTGATTGTTTCCGAGAACTCCTATGGTTTATTTTTTATTTTTTATTTATTTTACGTCAAAAAACAGTTAAAAACTGCGTATGACGTGCTATGGGGAAAAGTGAATTGTGTGCACATTTTCAAAATTCTGTTATCCCTACACTAAGTCATATAATACTTAAATTTTGGATTTTGAAAGGGAGAAAAAAACAAAAAAACTCCCATGTAGTAAACTCTATTTTCAAGGATAAATAAGCAATAAATTTTGGATTTTGAAAGGGAGAAAAAAAACAAAAAAACTCCCATGTAATAAAATCTTTTTTCAAGAATAAATAAGCAATAAATTATGGCTCTTATTACTTCCTGCCGCGACAACATGGAAACGATAATTTGAATAATTGTATTTCCCACTGAATTCTAGAAGACGTGCACAGAAAATGAAGTTACATTTATGTCCAGAAGCAAAACAAGGGGCCATCTCAGCATTTGCTAAATGGATCAGGGAAACTGGACGGAAAACCTGATCGAGATGGTTATGAACCCCATTAGTGTTGTGAATATTATTCTTTACTTTCTCTCTACTTTCGCACTGCATGGTAATCTGGTATCATCTGGAGTACCTGCTTAGTAGACTGAGTTTTCTGTCTTTATAAGAAGAAAAATCAGTGTCTTTAATTTTATAATTGCAGGAAGACGTCGAAAAAAATTCAAACTTTTGCAATTTACCAAAATTCAGAGTAAACCTTGAAAATCGGAGCTGTGCCACCTCTATAAGTGCATTTTACTCTATTCTTACAAGAAATTTAAAGAAAGAATTTGCAGCCGTTTTTCAGAAAATTTGGAAAATGTTCGGGGGCCATCATGTAATGTACCCCCAAATTTTAAAGAATGTTTTTCAAAATTGTAAAGCTTAATCTAGAACCAGATGGTCGGCCCGGTGGCCGAGATCGCTAAGGCAGTAGTGTCGTAGTGATCTCGGACCGAAGGGTCGCGGTTTCGAGTCCCGCCTCGGGCATGGTTGCATTTGTGTTCCTTTCACCCCTTATCATCACCATATCGTTTCATCTTCATAATAACCATAACGTTAACACCAATAGTGGTCGCTAATGACCTAGATGTTGATGCGACCTTAAATAACCAATAAAAAAAATCTACTCCGAGAAAATTATGTAATGGAGAAACAGGGCGAATTTTTGGCAGAAAAACTCTTATTACAGGGCCTTGTTGACGAAAATTGGATAAATCCAGTTGCTAAATTTAGAAAAAAAACCTCTAACCCGTGGTGTAGTCAGAAATCATATTTGGTGGGTTCTTGATACCCAAAAATCGAATGACGGCAAAACGCCTGTCTGTCCGCCTGTGAGCAACGCTAGCGGGTTAAACCGTTCAGCTAATTTTCTTCAAAATTAATATTCCACAATGAATCTGACTGATGGGAAGATTGTCGCGGTCTCTTGAATTTGAAATCGATATTTTTAATTTTGGGGGCATTTTACATGATCCTGGGACAAAAAAATGGCTCTATCATTTTTGATTAAATTTTGTTGTTGGATAGTGTGAATAACAATTAAGAGAATGGTGCAGTGCAATGGGTGGGCGGCTGAGTGGACGAACGAACGAGGGGGTGGACGGACGGACGAGCGGGTGGACGGGCGGACGGGCGGACGGGCGGACGGGCGGACGGGCGGACGGGCGGACGGGCGGACGGGCGGACGGGCGGACGGGCGGACGGGCGGACGGGCGGACGGGCGGACGGGCGGACGGGCGGACGGGCGGACGGGCGGAGGTGCGGTGCAACGGACGGGCGGACGGGCGGACGGGCGGACGGGCGGACGGGCGGACGGGCGGACGGGCGGACGGGCGGACGGGCGGACGGGCGGACGGGCGGACGGGCGGGCGGGCGGGCGGGCGGGCGGGCGGACGGGCGGACGGACGGACGGACGGGCGGGCGGGCGGGCGGACGGGCGAGTTGGTGAGCGAGCGACGGGCTGAAGCGCGCAGGGGTGACTGCCTGGGGTTTTTTCAAAGACAGCGCCGCGTCCAGCTGACTGATAGCGCGTCCGTCGCCTGCGATTGCGCGCTCTACTGCCGACGTGCGGCCCTCGCGCGCCGTCCCTTTTCTTTCTCGCCTACCTCCTCCCCCTCTGTCCCTCACCCGAACCGCTTCTCACTCTCTTCCTCGCCCCTCTCTCTCTCTCTCCCTCTCTCTCCCCTTTCTCCGTTTCCTTTTCATCCATTTCTTGTTACCTTTCGCCTCTCGATCCCTCTCGCCTATCTCTCGTTCCCTCGCGTGCGTATTCACCAACGTAGATTTTGTTTATTCCTCACTTTTGCATCGCAAGTTACAGTTCGTAGAAGAGCTACCCTCATACAACTATTTATTATTATTATTATTATTATTATTATTATTATTATTATTATTATTATATTATTATTATTATTTAGATGCGGTTCAATTTTCGTCTCTTCATGATCTTTTCTTGAAATAAAAACATGGTAGTTGTGTTTTAGTATTTTGGATCAGTCTGAAGAGTCACTACTAAATCAATCTGCATTAATCGTCATGCTCTATTGAACAAGAGCATATTATTTATTAAATTTATATTATCCCTTATTCTTTAAGTGAACGATAACGCACATCCTTATAGTTAAAATATGTTTCCTGCAAGTTCAGAACTTCGTCCAACTACTCCAATAAAAAATACACGGCCGTCTACTCCACATCATTTCTTGCGCACAAGATTTTACTGAACTTTTTGACACAGAAAAAAAGAATTAAAAACTGTGGCGATAAGTGTCTGCACTGGCGGGAGAAAGGACGTAGCAAGAGTTTGCCCTGTGTGTTCAAATACTCCCTCGCAATTTCTTGGGAGGTAATAAAAAAAATTACAGAAAAATCACCTCCATCAATCATAGTCACTCTTTAAAACTAGAGTGCGTCATAATCGTCAGGAACTAAATTTTAACCCTGCACGTTTCATTGTAATCCCTGGTAAAAAAAAAACCCAGTCGTTTAACCCCTTAGTCCTAAATTCACATGTCCTGAGCCGATCGAATCAGTGGCAGCCCTCCTACCCGCCCCCTCCCCGCCCTCAACGCCCGCCCGCGCGCCCGCCCGCCCCGCCCGAAAGGCCGCCCGCCCGCCCCGCACCTCCCCGCCCGAAAGCCCGCCCGCCCGCCCGCCCCTCCCCGCCCCTCCCCGTCCCACCCACCCATCCCCTTCCCCGCCCCTCACCGCTTCTATCCGTCCCGCCCACCCCTCCCCTTCCCAACCCTCACCGCCCCCTTCACGCAACCGCTAGTGTTGGCCGTGGTGTCGCGGCGGGCCGTCGCGTGCGCGAAGCACGCATTCACGCTCCCCGCCCCCTCCGCCCATCACGCCCCCCCACCCTCGCCCGAGGCTACGCGCCTGCGCGTAATCGCAGCGTGTGCGTGGGCGGCGGGGGCGGCGGCGCCTCTGGAGGTCAATGCCCGCGCCCGTCGCCGCCGCTACGCCTCACCTCCGCGGCCGGACACTGGTCTGAAAAGGATCTAAACGCGCACCGGCAGCGGCAGCTCAGTGCATCAACTGATGTCGCTGCAGCGCCTCTGACCGGGAGGTCCTAGGTTCCCATTTCCCACGGCGGCAGGATTTTCGACACTAGCTTTTCAGCTAGGTCGAATTCAGTCTGGAGGAGAATTCTAGCGGTCGGTTGCTATGATCGGTAGTTTTCCGTGGGTTCTCCGATCAATGCCAGGCGAATGCCGGAGCAGTATCCTACCAAACGGGCCACGGACCGCGAGCGATCTTTCCTTCCTCTTCCTTGTCCTATCCTCTCCTCTTACACACACACTTACACTAACATGCACTACACAACCACATATTCCGGGAGATCGGTCGGGAGCTTAGAGCTTGGCCTGAGTGGGGCGGTGCCCCGCTGGTGGGAGAGTACTGGTTAGGGGTAAACCCTGACCTAAAACATCGTTAAAGTGATGAATAAAATGCTCTTAAAATGTTTCGAAAACGCTCTAAAACCAAAGAAAAATGACGTAACATTTTTTATCAAAACCAGTTCGGATGAACAACTTAAGCTGTTGGATACATTACTGATGTAATCTTGGCTTCTTCCATTCGTGAACTCAGCTTGCAGACTTTTGGTTTGGACTGTTCTTTACCAGGAAATTACTGGATTTTGTTATCCTGAAATGCCATTGTCGGCAATGACAATGATATAGGTCACAAGAATCACATATACCTGTGAAAACAATTTCTGGGGCGAAGAAATAGAATAGTGTACTGTGTAATTTTGTAAAGAATATTTGTTGCATCTTGTAAATATTATTTGAAGCAAGTACCATTGAAAATGTCATTAAACTCGATGAAATTTGCAAAAAATGCATTAAAAATGACGGGAAAAGACAAAAAATGTCTTATTAGTCGAAATCGACAAAATGCAAAATAATGACCTATAAGAATGGGTCATTTCCTTTTGTCATAAAATGAAATAAAATGAATTTCTATACTAAAGGACATTGTTCTAAAGCGAAAAGAAAAAAATGACATTTCATTAAAATCCGCCCATAGTTATGATATGGCTTCAGTGGTTTATACTTGGATTTACTTAGAGCTGCCTCTGACGTAAATAAGCTGTTACAGTGTCATACAATTCGAAGGTTCAACGCCGCCATAGTGACGTCACTGTTGGCACGTGTAAGCTCCCGATTGGATCGCATCGTAACAGCTGACGACATATCAGAGGCAGCTGTGAATAAATCGCAGTACATAGTAAGTGACTTCTGTAGTGTGTCGGTTAGCATATGTTATAGCGTATGTTCAAGTTCTCCGGTTCAACCCGAATCGAAGCTGTGGGTTAGGGACGAAGAAATCCTTCACCTTCTTTCGGAGGAGAAGTAAAGCCTGCGGTCCAATGTTGTAGATGGCATGTAGAATAACTTCAAGGCTTAAAAATGCTTCTGAGAGAAAATTGAAGTCACCTTCTTTGACGCCCTAATATTATTGTCTTTCTCCGCTTGATGATGAAAGAAGCATTGCGAAATTTCCGTGGTTAGACTGAACACTAGGTCTGATTGCGTGAGTCTCGTCACGTAGAATAAAGTATCATGAATTGAATTGCATTAAATTCCATTAAATTGAATTGAAATTTAAATATTTTGTTTTTCTCACTTTGTTTATCTAAATGAAACGTTGCGGAATTGAAAATAGTTTTGAATACATATGTAATACATTTTCTGAAAGTTCATTGTCCCATCCTATATTTGTTTATAACGCGCACTGTGGGTTGAAAGATGCTTCAAGGCAAAGCAAGCAATTTTGTTCAATAATTTAAATCCTTGAACAAGCGGGGAAAATAGTGAATACTTTGGGAATGTCCATAAAGAAACTTACTCTTTAGTAATGCAAACTAAAACACAAAACCATGTCTTGATTTATGTTTTAATTAATGAAGAAAGGAGAAAACCTAATCATGTGCAGTGGAATAGATATTTTTGTAATTGAAATTTCATTTTTTCCAGGACATGGAACTAATAACTATTCATATTCATGTAATACACTAATGATTCAAAAAGTCGTTTTTTACTTCCAAATGTCTTTCGTCGGTGACGCGAACTTTTCAAAAAGGGCTTTTATTTATTTAATAGGTAATTATTACATACAAATTATTAGAACTTGATGCTAAGTGGCTAGACCGAAGGCCTTTAAGCCATTACAATATTTACATTCTACCGCGTTCTAACCTTTCGTATTCTGGTATCCACCCTAAATGGTCTTTTCATCGCACCAATGCCGCGGAAAAGAGATCATAAGGTACGGCTGAGGAAAAAACCCCTGAAGAGGGAAAAATCTGCCGTCAGAAGCCGAGTACATGCTAATCTATCGGATTTTTGTTTTTAAACTATTTATTTATTTGGCGTGGACGTCAGGCATTCTCCTTCCAGTGTTTGGCCTCCTCAGCACCTGAAAACAAACAGCACCACAGAAGATAGTCCGCACCAACGCCTCTGCCCTTACATTTCCGATTCCCATTTCCCTTCGCCCCCTAATGTGTTTATTATTTTAACAGTTTCCTTTTATTTTATTTTAATTTTAATTTATTTTAATTCTCTAAGGGCTTTTATTGTCTCCGGATGGTTTAGATCCGTTTCAAATGAATATCCACAGCCGCCGTAGCTGTACGTGTTGTTACTGAGCTCGTTTACACCGGCTGCCTGTCACTGTCTCGCGACCGCATCTGGTCGCTCGTGGGGCTTCGACGCACAGGCGAGGATGTCGCCGCTCGGGCCTCTGGCAATCCGTCAATGTACACACGCCCTAGCGTCGTATCTACGCGAGAGATGCCGTCTGTCGGGGTCTGTTTGACGGTCTGCACAATTATATCGTGCCGCAAAGGGCATTTGAGATTGAAGAAGGCTCTCAAGTTTCGAGTTTGGCGGCGGCGATGGTGTAACGGTTAGCGTATCGATTTGTTGAACCCAAGTTTGTGGGTTCAAATCCGATCGAAACCGTGGATTTTTAAGGGCGAAAAAATCCTTCGTACGCCTTCCTTTGGAGGGGAAGTAAAGCCGGCTGTATCATGTTAGTAGATTTACTGCATGTAAAAGATCCTCAAGCTTAAATGATGCCTCTTTCTTTCTCCCCTAGTAGGTGAAAGGAGCGTAACGAAATTTGCGTGGTCAGACAGAAGAGCAGGCCTCATGGCTTGAGTCTCGCCACGTAAAAATAAGGCATTCATTCATTCAAGTTGTAGGTTTCCGCGACAAGTTTTTTCGAATACTCGCGGCTACCTGGACGATATCTCATCGCTAGGCAACCATTTGGGTAATTTACATGAGGCTGGTTTTGTTGGTTTCCACGATGAAAGAATTTTCAATAATCACGGGTGTCCCGACGCCGCCTCATAGACAACTGGTAACGTTTGGAGTGTCGATCCGTTTGGAGTATTTCCGTCTTGAAGGCTTTTGCCGGCCTTGGTGGTTAATAACGCGACTTCCGGCTCGATGCTTCGTAAAGCTGCGTGCTGCGTATGTATTTTGTCACTTTGCACAGTTGAAATCGATACCTTTTCCTCGGCTTAAATGCTATATGCGAAGACCTTCACATCGGGGGCAGGCCGAAATTCCGTTGAATTGTCGTTACTAACGCTTGCTCGCTATCACTTCTGGACGTGCGTGAGATTTCGGTGGTGTGGAAATGCTGTTGTAACACTTTCCAGAGTTGGGGCCATACACTGTCAGCATTTTGTGACAATTTTAGTCGCACCCTTTTACCGGTTCTGTTTGACTCGTCCGAGTAAACACGTTTCTGTGACCGCAACCTCCAAGTAAAACTTTCCAAACAAAGGTGTAGGCTTCTGATTTTCTTCACGATGCCCGTGCCGTGTTTTTTCACGTGTGTTAATTGTACAGCTTACTGCTTCGGGAACAGTTTTGTTGTAAATCTGTGAAGGTGAAAGTAAAATGAGGCTGCGGTTAACCCGGAGTGATAAAACAAGGAGCTTTCTTTATGGGCGCCATCGAGATGTGTTACAAGCTAGATGCGCAAATTTGGGCGGGCAAGGATTCTTTACTTGTTTTGTTCCTGAACAGACGGATTCTTTCGGGAAAGGATGCATGCTACTGACTGCTCGCACCCCATCGCGTCATAGTGATTTTCCCAATAATTCTGCTATTCATTCATGACCTTCTTCAGGGCTGAAATGCCACGTGCAGCCCAAATAATCGGATATATTTGGTACAGATTATTTTTTCTATACGGCTACGTTGCCTCTATACTTAATATTCACATCGCTTACTGTTTGCCCTTGTTGATTCAAAAGTTACGCAATCTGCAACTCTGTATTTCCAGCGAGTTTTTATGGAATATTTACTCTCAGATTTTTCTTGTTACTCTTCCCCTTTTCAGTCTGAGGTGTAAGGATCTTACCATGTTCATAATAAGTTTTCAATTATTTTCTTAAATATATTTTCAGTCGTTTCTTTTTCCTCTTTTGTCGTAAATATTTCATCAATATTTTATCTGTGCTATTTCATTTATTCATGAAACTGTCGGCGTGTTTTTCTTCATTCTTTCAGAACTCTCCTTTTCATAGGTTTAATACGTTATTCCACTTAAGTTTTATGTACCTATTCACTAATTTTATAATTACAAAATCGTTCTTTTTCATGTCAATTTCTCTTTCGCTTTGCCGTGTCCCTTTCGCTTTGCCTTTTTACGATTAATTTCTTTCTTTTCCTTTCATTGAATATCATTACGTCTGTAATGCTGCAGTTATTACAACTGTTCACTGTGCTTGTCCAGAACTAAACGAATTCTCTTTGTACAAGAAAAGAGATAGAGGTTTTATGATCCTATGAACTGGGCTTCGTTTCCCTTCTAGTTAGGTAACATATATCCGTTTACTGTTCACATTAAATGAATATTCAAGTATGATCTCATAATTGTATCATTAATTATTTAACCTCTCTGTCTGCATAGTAAATTCAGTTGAACCAATTAATTTCTTCTCTATCCTTTTAAGGCACTAATTTTCCTTTTCTAAATGCCACACTGACGAATTGCTTTCTGTTGCATTGCATTCTGTTACACTCAGGGAATATTATACTTTACAATTGAGTCACGGGTATTTAGACCTCTACAACAGTTATATTTGTTTGTTTTTTGTTTTGCAAGTATTATTAGTGTTTTTGTTTTGCAAGTATTATTAGTGTTTTTGTTTTGCAAGTATTATTAGTGTTTTTGTTTTGCAAGTATTATTTGTGTTTTTGTTTTGCAATTTAATATATTTTCTAATTGATTGTCTAATTGACTGTAGTAGTACAGATGGTGTGAACAAAGAAGTAGAGAGTAGTCTCTATTCAGTTGTCATGTGCAAAAATAATATTGTTGACTTATTTTCTACTAATGTTTAGTCTAATGCGCCAACGGAACACGTGCCGTAGAGCCGACAAACATTTATCTTCTCAAATGCCACCTTTTTTTGTGAATCTCTTCACGCGTGTGAAATGTGTGCTGCAGAACGGTTACACAGTATTTCGCATGGTCACATAACTCAGCACGTGCGAAATATGTGCCTGTTTATGTATGACGCATTCCGTCTTTGCTGAATCATGATTTCCAGAACATGTGTTATCATTCGTTGCAAACGACTTCAAACATTTTGTTTGGAATATGGTTTGGATCATTACAACCGAGCTGTGCAGATCTAACATTTACTGTACATTTGAGGTTCTTAGTTCTGAAATTGAACTCTGAAATAGAAAGTTGGTCCTCAGAGAATGAATGAGAGAAGGATAATGTATCAAGTGATTTAATTCCATAGCATTTTTTTCGTTATTTTTCTTTTCTCTTTTATTGCTACTTCCGCTTTTATGTTTTCCGAAAAGCTTTTTCCGACTAGTATTTAAATAGTAATTATATTAATAAAATTGCTTTTAATTAAAAATTAGAAAGTAACTACGTTTCTCGTCTTCCTATAGGTCGATTTTTTATTTCCGAAGCTGCTTTTGTTCCTTAACTTATTAGATCTTTATTCAGAAATAATATTTTTTGAACTTTTACTAACAATTCATGCTCATTTGTATAAAATTAAATTTTACGCCTCTTCTTTCATGAATGACGTTCTTGAACATATTTTTTACACCTTCAAATATTTATCAGCTCCCAATAATTTGATTCCACATCGAAGTTGCTACTTCAAATGCAAGACATGATGCAAAAAGCAGATCGAAGAAAAAATCTTCGCAACCGAAGCAAAGAATAACTACCCAAGCCCGAAGACGCAGTGGAGAACGGACAGAACGTCAATTTGATATGTGATCGTATTTGTGGAGCGTTGATGCGACAATTGCAATTTCCGTTCAGGAACTGAACGAAGGACCGAAGAAGAAGCTTTCCGCATCACATGCTTCTAACGGAAATTGCTGACTTCTCCGCCGCCGAAACCGACACCGATTCTGTCACTGCCATCGCCACTAATAATGCCATCGACACCGACATTACAACCGCCACCACTCCTACTGATGCCCACCGCTCCGACACCGCCACTTATCTCCATTATCTCCATTGCCTGCATTACCTCCACCACCTTCACCACCTTCACCACCTTCACCACCTTCACCACCTTCACCACCTTCACCACCTTCACCACCTTCACCACCTTCACCACCTTCACCACCTTCATCACCTTCACCACCTTCACCACCTTCACCACCTTCACCACCTTCACCACCTTCACCACCTTCACCACCTTCACCACCTACACCACTTCACCACCTTCACCACCTTCACCACCTTCACCACCTCCACCACCTCAACGACCTCCATTAGCTCCACCACCTCCACCCCCACCCCCGACATCGCCGTTGCCATCGCTCTTGCCTGAGCCAACACAGTGTTCACGCCCTCTTCTCTGCCTTCTGTCGTCTTGCGCGTCACGAACTCACAGGCGACAATAGGAGCAGAACACAGGCCCGATCTTACTGGTCAGAACTCTTTGGAATTTGCCGAATTGTGCAGTTCAGCTCACTCCTCGTAACCTACTCTAATGGCATTGGAAAATTGTATAGTTTGCTACGAAACCTTTTGGTTGAGTTACTGGACTACATGTGAATGCT
Organism: Teleogryllus oceanicus; assembly: GCA_964035755.1. Classification (NCBI taxonomy): domain Eukaryota; kingdom Metazoa; phylum Arthropoda; class Insecta; order Orthoptera; family Gryllidae; genus Teleogryllus; species Teleogryllus oceanicus. The sequence continues at coordinate 77,000,552 of CAXIVR010000008.1, forward strand.
TTTTTAACGTTTTTGTATTGGGTTGCAAGTCTAATTGGATAAATGCTTGTATGATTACTTTCCTAATGGAGTTTTTCTTTTTGTAATTTTTACAGGGCAATAGTAATGTGGTCTTATTGAGAAATGTTTAATTTAGTTTTATTTAGAAACCATCAGATTCTTCAAGTGTAGCGTTCATAAAATTCTGATATGAATTTCAAAAAATGTTGTGAAATCTGTGTGTAAAAAATGTGAACAAAACTATGAAGTGAACAATTATTTCAAATTTAATTGAGATGTTTGTTATTGAGAACATTTGCTGTAAACAAGCATTCAGACAATGGAAATTAATCTTTGGGTTTGCAAATAATTCATAGATACTCGGTAAACTGACCACCGAGAAATATCGTTATAATGGACTTCATAATATAAAGGACATGATTTCAAATACTCTGCGTGCTTGACATAGGATATATGAACAGCGGTCACACATCAAACATTCTGTGGCGCGCTAGACATTCGACGCTAATTAATGGTTGGTATTGTAGACAAAGCCAGTAATTTGACAAGGTACTTGCCACTGTCCATATTGTGTTTCATCATACAATGCTGCTTGGTAAGTACGTACTCACGTATGAACAAACAGTGTAAATGGATCGGACTTCATTTCAGAGGAGGAGTAAGTCAACATATACTAGATTCATCAGAGAGAAGATTACAAAGAGTTCGTTATTTATATTTTCCCATAGTGACTACGTGTGTTTTTCAGATTTCTTGCAAATTATGGTAGTATCTTGCAGTGTCTTGGACAACTGCGAGATCTGTAAGTAAACAGTATGATATCAAAACCACGGTACAAAAATTCATCGAAATATGTTTTTATAATTGAAATTTTACTTCACAGTCCGCATACATATACTTGTTATGATTATTGTTCTTACATCAAGTTGGTAGATTTGAATTTGAATTACCTGATGAAAATTATTCGGTATATGAGATGTAAGTATCAGAATGAACGTTCTTGGGGATTACATTGAACAGTTTTGACATAATGGTTCGTTTCATTGGTTCTTCCTTTCCACGATCATAGAACGTTTAAAAAATAACGAAACAAATAATGATTGTTAAATTTAGTCATCGATCAAGTTAATGATGTCTAATACTGAGTTTAGGAGGTGACTCTTGAATGACAATTAAAGCATGGATACAAACGTAAATTGATCACTGGTGCAGATTGTAGGTTTCGCGTGGGATGCGATGTAAGTCAGAAGACATTGATCATTTGGAAATAGTGCAATTTTTGTAGCTGATGCGCGTAAGTTCTTCACTGCGCTAATTGAGACACTAAACATTTGTGACTGAGTAATTGTCATGCATCAAATTAAAGCAACAGTTTCCCGATCAGATTCAGAAGTTACCTATTGTACGTGTGGAGAAAAAGTCAGAAACCACACGATCTGCGACACAAAGATAATGTCATGTGTCCATCGAATCCAGATTGGACATTCATATGTAGCAATTTCTCAAAGTAAAATATCTAGACAGCAAAATTGGTGGCTTCTAACTTAAAATGCTCGATCGATTACGTAACATTTTCTATTCTTTCAAAATCCATTACACATTCAGGAAAGAACGTTAGTGAATGCTGCACCATTATATGTTATTCTAGTGAGCGAGGCCCAAGTAAACGAGCGTTTTTCGCGTGGAAGATTGGGGCGTTACTGGGTCACTGTACCCGTCCAATATCCCGCTCCTAGAGGCGGCTTTTACTGCCCCAGTGATGTAGTGTTATTGCCACAGCCTAAAGTCGGACTCTCTTGTGTAGCTGCCACTTCAAAAGAGGCCTTTTTTATTCCGTGGAGGTTCCCTTCTCGCTACTGTATATTGCGTGGCGCAAAATGGTGCACGCGGGCGAAGGCGATTTGGTTAAAAAAGCTGAATAACAAATGCCGTACGCCAATTCGGAATTCTAAGACCCTTGCTAAGGAAATTATTTTTTCTGTTTAATATTAAAGGGATTCGTGTTTGTGAGGCAAAAAAGGAGCCATATCTTGATAAATGTACTTGTAATTCGTCTATGATGGACGAATAGAATAATTAACATCTAATATCAACTATTAGATTTAGTTTGGTCAGCGTAAATTTGAAAAGTTGAACACTTACACGTAATTCAAAGTGCTTGATGATTGGTAACATTGCTGTAGTGCCACACGCTGAGCTGGCAACTCGTCTGTTTTCATATTGATCGCTAGTTATTTCTTTGTAATGAGTGGTCAGGTTTTTGATGAGCAGTGTCTTTGACAGATTAAAAAAACAAAAACAAAAAAAAAAAAAAAAAAAACAAAAAAAAAACAAACAAAAAAAGATAACCTCCTTTTGACATGGAATAAAATAACCATTAAAACACAAATACACAGATGCTTTTACACACTCCTCCTCCTTTTACCGTTTGGTCACAACCGTCATCCCCTTGGATTTCAACATTTGCTCAGTACTGTAGCATACGTGTTTTCATTTAACCCGCACGCTTTCATCTTATTGGATAGGCGAATCAGATCGCTGTACACAATATCACTCTTGCTGTAATCTAGATACCCAGTAAGGATTGGATTTACTAGTTCAAATTGTTCAAAGTATTAGTTACCTTGTCAAGTGAGCTAACACTTTGAAATATTTGAGTTATTTGTTGTGCTATTATTATGTATTAGTCAAAACACAGCTTTAATGAGAAGTTAATCCGTTTTTCGAATTCACAAGAACACTAGTTCAAGTGGTCCAAATATCGATCGTGAAGGATACTCGTACGTGTGGAGTAAGGCCTTCCCACCTCGTGCATTGCCGAGCATCCTCACGCAACTTGTGCGCTGTTCCAAATGCAGCCCCGTCTACTTCCGCGGTGGAGAGATAACTGACCTAAGATGCGCCGAGCGCCGCCGGCGACGCGGAGAGTCTGTCTGCGCGCTGCCATTCGCAACCGACGCCAAGTTGAGGCGGCCTCGCTTCACGCCCCTCCCCCTCCACCTCCCCCTCCGGACCTCTTCCGCGAAGCGAGTTGCGGCGCCGCGCGAGTAAAGTTGGGAGGGAAACGACTGGTAGAGGCGGAGTGGGCGGCGGAGCCGTCGAAGGATGGTGGTGGCGGACGCGGAGGTGGGAGAGGTGCAGATGAAAGGGGCGGGGTGTTGGGGTGCTGGTGGTGCTGGTGCCGGTGGTGCAAGAGGGGGGTGGGGGAGGTGGAGGTGGGGAAGGGGGGGGGGGGGGAGGGGAGGGGGGTGGTGTGTGGTAGTGGTAGAGGTGGAGGAGGAGAAGAAGAAGGAGAAGGTGGAGGTGGAGGAGGAGAAGGAGGTGAAGGTAGTGGTCACAGTAATGGAGGCGGAAGCAGAAGCGACGGAGCTGGTGGAAAGGTGAAGGCGCCAAAGGCGGTGGAATCGCCGGTGAAGGTGGAGGTGGAGGACGTAACGTTCGTAGTGCCGGTGGAGTCGGATATGGCGGCGCTGGTGGTTTGCCGCTGCGCTGTTGGCAAAGTACAGGCCTTCCCCGCGCCTGCGACCCAGAGAAGTTTCTGCGAAACGGCGCTTTTTACTTCGCGTTGCCTGTGACGCCGTCGTCGCCCACAGAACGCCGCCAACAGCCACCGCGCATCGCTTGCGACCGGCGCTTTGCAGGAGTAAAACGCGTCGCCTTCCTCTCCTGACATCTCCCCTCCTTTCTCTTCCTCATTGCACCGCGCTTCTACCCTCCCTCTCTCCAACCTCTGTACTGGGACAGAGGACTCAGAGCTTCATCTGATGTAACTGCAGTCTCTCTGACGGGAGGTTCTAGGTTCGAGTCCCGGTAATGGCAGGATTTTAGACACTAGCTTGTCAACTATATTGCGTTCAGTCGCTGTCTGGAGGAGAATTCTAGCGGCAGGCTGCTCTGATTTCTCCGGTGAACGCCAGGCAAATGCAGTTTCAGAACCCTAAAACATGGGCCACGGCCCGCGCGCAATCTTTCGTACCTTTTCCTCGACCTGTCCTCTCCCCTTACGCACACAAACACACACTAACATGCACAACACTACCACATATTCCGGGAAATCGTTCGATAGCTTAGAGATTGACCCGTCTGGGGCGGTGCCCCGCTGGCGGGAGATACCTGGTTGAAGAAAAGCTGGTTAGCCGACGGTAAGTCGGCGCTGGGTACCGCAATCCAACAAGGGAAGAACACCGTCACCTACCGAGAAAGTAAACCTGCACTACACTTAGGGGACTAATGATCCTAGTAGTTGACGCGCCCAGAATCACTAACAATCAATCAAATAATCCAGTCTCACACTCTTCACCTCTCCCTGTCTGGCCTATCTGCCTTGACTACTTCTTTTCCGTCTGTGAAGAAACTATTTTTGCACCTTCCTCTTCCTCTCCTCGTATCTTCCCGCCTCTCTTTTCCTCTCTTTCCCACGCTTCTCCCCGCCCTCTTCCGCTTCCCCCCTTTTCTACCTTCCCGCTCCATTCGACTCTCCATCTCCTCCACAGTTCTCATAGCCTCCGCTTCTCTCTCGAGCTCTGTCTCTATCTTCTCTGCTCGTCACAACACATCTTCCCATAGTCGCATGTTCCCATACGTGACATAACATCCAACCTTACGGTTCCGATCATTTTCTCCCGTCTTTTCTGCCCTTTCGCCTATCTACTCTTGACTTTATACGTTGCCTCGTCGCCTCTGACTCTGTATGACCACTTCCATTTCATGTCTTCTGCGGTTATTTCTCTCACACCTCTCGTTATGTCTACACTACTCTTTTTTCCTCTATGTGACCCATTCGCTACCCGCTACTGCTCGGGTTGCTTGTTACTCTGTGGTCCGAAGTCTCCTGTTGTTGTCTGCCACCCTTGCTTTACTCACCCCGATATCCCAAACTCGAGAGAGGAAGGAACTCCAAGATGCCCAGATATCACATCTCGCCGAAGTGCTCGGCAGCAGCTGCTGCGGCTACCATGTAACAGTTTCTGCAACAGCGCTATCGATTACTGAAGGAGTGAAGCAGGAAACAGCAACCTATGTTAAGTTCCTGTAGTACAGTCCGGGAACATATAGTATATGGTTTCTTAACATCTACTGCAAGTTGCTAATGAGAGAGGTGGGATGCGGGAACATTCTGCCGCGATGGTTGGAGATCTTGATCCCAAGTAATGTCTTGAGTGAGAAATCAGATTGCCAATACTTTTGAACTGAACTGTGGTTTGATTACTTTTTAAATGTAGCTGGAACGGTACACATGTGGAAAAATCGTTGCCGTTCATTTTGGGAAGAAGGGCGTGGACCAATTGAATATTCGTTTGGCTGTGGTAGGCATTTTATTATTAATCGCTGGGCTTTAATCTTTGACGCACATTGTTCGGTCAATTCGTGAGAAATTCGGGGTTGTAAAACTGATTGTGCGTAGAATTCCTGCAGTATCCCTTTCCTCGTTCTCTTGTATTATCGTGTCAACCTCCACAAGTATTCCAATATAATTAATGGAAATATTGTGCTTGACATTTTTATCTACTGATGTATTTTGGAACTATTTACATGTAGCGAGAGTGCTGTTTCAATAATAGTTATCGTCTTTCGTTTTACACTCATTCTCGTTTTATTAAAAGACGTTAAAATGTCATAATTGCATTTGCATAACTGTATGTGTATGCATTGAAATCAGTAATTTATTTAATGAAATTTTTCTTCTATTATATTTAATTAAAATTTTGAAATTTTTTCAGCTTAAAAGCGTCAGAATCAATCAACATCCTTAAAGATGGTCGTTGAAATTAAGTTGAGTAATGCATCTTCTCTTTTGTATATACCAGCTCTTTAAAAATATTAATTAATTATTTCATCAATATCTTAATTACTATGTATTATGGAAGAATGTTTTAAGTTTTGAAAAACAATGAATGTATTGACAATTGACTGCTAACGCAAACTCGTTCCCGACGCAATATGATTTGCCGAACAGATGCTTGTCAGCTCCTGCTTCAGATAAAGCTGCATTATACGTGTGCTCTTCCGCAGCAATAGTACAGCATGTTAGAGCAGCCCGTGCGTTTTCAACTGCCTCGTTCCGGGGTGTAGCCCTGTCATGGCCGATCGCCACCCGCCCCGCCCACTTGTTCGCCCGCGTTGTTCCCTTCATTTTTAACGCCGCGCAGCCCGGCCAGCGCTCTGCTCCGCGTCGCGCCGCTCGTGAATAATTAGTGACAAGGTGTCTGGCCGCCACCGAGCTTCCCGCTCTGCTGTCGCTCCCGCCCGCCGCCCGCCGCCCGCCGCCCCGCCGCCGCCGCCGCCCGCCGCCCGCCGCCCGCCGCCGCCGCCGCCGCCCGCCGCCCGCCGCCCGCCGCCCACCGCCCGCCGCCCGCCGCCCGCCGCCCGCCGCCCGCCGCCCGCCGCCCGCCGCCCGCCGCCCGCCGCCCGCCGCCTGCCGCCGCTTCCGACCCGCCGCCCGCTTCCGACCTGCCGCCCGCCCCGCCGCCTTCATCGCCAGCTGTTGTCACCTCTCGGTTCCACCACTATCTGCTTCACCTCCCCATCGTCGCCCCTGCCTCCGCGCCGCCGCCCTGCCTCCGTGTCGCCCCACCCTCCAACTTCTCCGCCACCGTCACTGCCTCCGCCTCATCCCGCTACCGTCTCCACCAACGTCACTCCCACCATCCCCACAACTACCACAACAATCATTGCCCCCATTATCATTATCTCCACCTTCCACCACATATCGCCACCTACCACCACATATCACTACCTACCACCACATATCACCACCTATCACCACATATCACCACCTACCACCACATATCACTACCTACCACCATCTATCTCCACATACCACTATCTCAACCTACCACCATCTATCTCCACATACCACTATACCCATCCCATCTTCACTTACCACCACCTATCAACCTCCACCATCTACCACCACCTACCACAACCTATCCACACCTACCACCATGTATCTCCACTCACCACACCACCCCCTACCCCCCATCCCCCCACCACCCCCCCCATTTGCCCTTGCCGCACGCAGTTGCCTCCCAGTGCGCCGCCCCAGCTGTCGCTTGCCACTTGCCACTGGCCACACGCGGCTGCTCGCCGCGCCGCTCTTTCATCATCTGTCACGACCTGCCGCTCCGCGCGGACAAAGCTGCTGCGCCCGCCGCGCGCTGGCCGGTCGTCGTTGGCCGCGAGATCGGCTCTTCGCCTGCTGGCACCGACGCGTTCGTTTGACTTGCATATTACAAAAAATGCCGGTATAGAAACTCCAAAATAGAATACTGGTTTTGTCGTTCTATTTACTATTGGAGGCTTAACGCGGATCGTCTTAACAATTTCATCAATTGATAGCATTCTTCGTGATACACATTATGTAGTTGCTCATTTCCTTTATGTACTTTCTATAGGAGCAGTATTTGCTATTATAGCTGTATTTATCCAATGATAACCTTTATTTACAGGATTAACAATAAATCCCAAATGATTAAAAATACAATTTATAGTAATATTTATTGGAGGTAACTTAAAATTTTTTCCTCAACGTTTCTTAGGATTAGCTGGAATACCACGACGATATTATGATTATCCAGATGCTTACACTTCATGAAATATTTTATCATTACTAGGTTCAACTATTGTTTTTAATTGGAATTGTATTAATCTTCATTATATGAGAAAGAATAATTTCACACCGAAAACTTCTATTCGTCATTAATATCAATAGATCCCTAGAATGATATCAAAACCTTCCTCCCTCAGAAGATTCATACTCAGAACTTCGTATTCTATCTCATTACTTCTATGACAGAAAAGTGAAATGAATTTAATCTTCATTAATAAAGAATTTCGTTTTTTAGTATATGGCTACACGATCCAATTTAAATTTACAAAATAGATCTTCTCCCTTAATAGAACAACTTATTTTTTTCTTTCACGATCACACCAGTGATCACTTCCAGCCTGCGGATGTTATGCTTATTAATGTATATATGAGTCCTCGTTGGATTGAAACCTAAATTCTAATCGTCATTCATTAAAATTTTCACGTAATTTTCATTCACAATATGGACACTCTCTAATGGCGCCATGTTTCATATTCACATTCGCCGCGTGGACATTACAACTTAGCTTCTTAATAAGCAGAATCACGACGTATCTGATGATGCTAACTCTAACAGTGAAAAGTCGCTTGGCCGTTTATCCTGGTGCTGCGTGCGCTCGTTCATTATATCACGACCTGCAGCTCAACGCGAACAGAGCTGTCTTATACCTCCTGGTCGCTCGTGATTGGTTGTTGGATTAGTTGCTAGCGATAGTCTGTCACATTCTCATAGTCTTCTGATAGTCTGTCACATTCATTTGACTTGCATATCGCTACTATCAGTAGACAAATCTCACCTTATTGATTGTATTGTAACGAATATTGCGTCATCTTCCGGCGGCCACCACGAACTACCTGTATGTGCGGATTGCTTCATCGGCCGGCGGCCCTCGAACTAGCTAGTCCCAGAGTGTTCTGGCGTTAATTCCAAAGTTCAGAAAAGTCTCGACGGCGCCCGCCGAGTATAAATACGCGGCGGCCGGCGACCGCGAGTCAGTCTTAAGTCTGATGTGGAAGCTGACCTGTGAAGTGTGTGCATCGCGGTGAATAACAGAGCAGTGATTGTGCTCAGTGACGTGAACCGTGGTCAGTGCATCGAACTGTGGTCAGTGCAGTGGACTGTGGCCAGTGCATCTAACTGTGGTCAGTACTTAGGACTGCGCGACAGTATAAGAAAAGTGAAAAGTGTAAATAAATAATCAAGAGAAGTGTAGTGTAAATAAATAATCAAGAGGAGTGTGACGTGTACAAAAATCAAGTGTTTTCAGTGATTGTGTTAAAAAACAAAATAAACGTTTTTGTTAAAATAATACCAGCGTTTTAATTCACCACCTAGAATCGTAACAGTATACATACTGACGTGTAGGCGAGGTGTTGACGGGATAGTATGAATCTCATTGGTTCATAATTTTACCAATATCTTGCTTAGCAATTTTTGATTGTATTGGTCTCGAATAAAAGTCATCTTTTGCCATTTTGAACTTGCAAATGACAACTTGAACCTGACCTCTACGCGGCTGATCTAGTGGTGGTCATTCCAATCTTTCACTTCTCTTGGTGAATATTATTTTTTAACCTAATGAAGTGTCTGAACCAAAAGAACAAATTTATGCACTGCGCTCAGTAGGTGACATGACCATAATTGACCTTTATCAGCTTTTGATTTTTTATCAACAATAATGTTAAATTACAATGCTTATAAACATGAACGTTATGTTCCCATTTTAAATGTTAGTAATCGACACTGCATTCCCCAGCAAATTCCAAAATTACGTATCTCAAAGAGAACAGCTTATTTTTTCTGTCTCTCTTACTGCGTGTTTTGTATATTTATAATCTTTCCTTACCGTAAATTTATTATATTAAATACCTGTAGCTGTGTTAAACAAAATTCATTTTTGCTACTCCGTTCCTCATGAACCAAAACTTTAATATTTTGACAAACATGATTAGTGGTATTGTTTGTTGACCTGCGATGATAAAAATAAAACTTTCACCTTACGAGACTCAAGTTCTTAGAACAGGTTAACGCAATATTCCAACTTTATTCCCTCGAGAAAAATGATTTCTTGAATGGGAAGCCCCGGAGTCGTTTCTTGAAATTGATCCATGACGGAGTCGCGTCGTATCTGAAACACAATCTTCTCGATGCTGGGTCTACTTGGAAATTTAATTTCTGTGGTTTGAATAAGGTTCTCTTATTCGATTTCCTTGGAGTTGATTTCCGAGGTCTTATCATCTCCTTTGTTACATCATTCCTGTCGCTCCGTGCTTCTCAATTTCGCCTCTTTTGACAAACATGATATATGAAGGGTGGTCCATACGTCCGGTGTTATGAAAGTTAGGTAACACATGATTCTTCTACCATAACCGTTGCTATCAACGTATTAACAGAAGATAAACTTGGGTTGAAAACTCCGTTATAACTTTTGCAATTGAGTCGTAATAATGAAGCAGATATGCAACTGTTTCTTTTTATTTTCATGATTTTCTGAGTTTCTGAATTTTTTTATTTATATTTATTTGATAGTGACTATTTAGACTTGTGAAAATACAAAATAAATACGATCATTTGAAATAAATATTTGGATCAATCGTTTGCAAATCAGTGTGGTGTATAGTGCACGAAGTGGATTGTACACATATTTTCTTGAGTTTCTCCCGTTTTCCATGCGCTACGTCTCGTCCCACCATTTCTCCGCCATCGTCCACCTCAACATTCTCCCTACTGCTCGGTGGGTGTCAGTGTTCAGCAGAAGAAGATTCTGAACTCTAGTGAATAAATAAATGATGATTTTTTTTAAAATTTTATTTTACGTCAAAAAACAGTTGAAAACTGCGTATGACGTGCTTTGGGGAAAAGTAAATTGTGTGCACATTTTCAAAATTCTGTGATCCCTACACTAAGTCATATACTACTTAAATTTTGAATTTTGAAAGGGAGAAAAAAAACAAATACTCCCATGTAGTAAAATCTATTTTCAAAAATAAATAAGCAAATATTTAGAAATAAAATGCCCTTTCACTCGCATTAGTGTATATTACTGTTCGTTTCTATGATTACTATATATTTAATTTAGCGTTCTATACAGTTCTTGAAAGAGTTATTGGTGATAAAAAAATCTGTAGGTGTATTTAAATGGTTTTAAAAACAGCTTCAAACGATTTGTATATTGAAATGATGTTATTTCGTTTATTATTTCTTTCAGTTTTGTATTTTTGACTATTCTTAATGTGAAAACGAAGACTATAAAATACATTGAACCAGCAGTTTTAAGCTGTTGAAATTTTCATTGAATTAATTACTTATTTTCCATATAATCATTTTCAAATATTTGTTTTCTGTTATGTTTCAGGTAAGTGAATCGACAATTCCCTTCATATCCGTGAGCAAATGCTGGAAATGTAAGTATTCAGATAAAATAAGAAATAGTACTCCATATACTTCCTTCAATCTTAATTAATCTTTATCAGTGCTTAATAAATTAAAAAGGTTGCATTGGTTGCTATATCTTCTGTTTCAATACGTAACAATATTGTTTCTCAGTAGACCGATGCAGGCAATTTTCTCATAGATTGCTGGTTATAACACATTGGACGGAATACAATCTGTTCATTTCGTATGCGAGTGAGGTTTCAAAATTAGCGAAATTTTTGGAATTAATGTCCATGTCCTTTCTTCTTTCTCGTATTCATTGACCAATTCACATTTTTCAGTTATTTATCTAGCCCTAGAAAACGCACTGTAGTATATAAATTATTTTATACGATTGGGGTCACTACTTTAAGAATTAAAAACTTTTTATTTAATATCTTTTCATATAAGTATTTATTTTTAATTGATGAATTTTTTAAGCAACACCTTATCCAATTAAGTTTCCAAACTTTCTCTTTCTCCATTTTTAAAATTTAAATAAAAAATTAATGAACAAATTGTTTTTTTTGAAAAAAAAAAAAAAAGAGTAGTTTGAAAAAGAAGAGTTGAAAAGACACTTTATTAGAGCTACAGGACTCAAGTATTAACCTACAATCACGTTTACAGTGTTGATATTTTTTCAATATTTTCCCAGTGTGTCGTCCCTTTCCTGCCTTCCCCACGTGGTGGTGCCTTTTAGGCCTCCAGGGCTGCTCCGAACGCGAGGCGCCCCATCGTTGATCCAGACGCGGGCGTCGGGGCGGGCGGTGCGGCCGCCTTCTAATTTAACCGGGGTTACTTTAACAAGCTGGGGCGGCGGCAGGTTCAACCTAAATGCATATTTATGGGCTGCGGTCCGCGGGGTGGCGCCGCGAGCACAAAGCCGACACCTCCCATAGCGCGCCGCCGCTGTCCGGCGCGCCGGCGCCGCGCTCGCGCCGCAGCCGCCAGCCAATGTTCGGCGGCGCTGGCGGCGCGGCGGGCCGAACGCGCCCTGGGCTGCTCGTTCGTCTTCGCTGCCGCTCGCCAACACGCCCCCTCGCTCCTCGCCTCCTCGACCTCTCGACCACTCGCCCCTGCCCCTGACCCCTTCGCCTTCTCGCCCTCTCGCCCCTCGCTCTCTCGCTCTCTCGCTCTCTCGCCCTCTCGCACTCTCGCACTCTCGCCCTCTCGCCCCCTCGCCCCCTCGCCCTCTCGCCCTCTCGCCTCCTGGCCTCCTAGCCCCTCGCCTCCCCCTCGACTCGAACTCTCGACCTCTCGCTCCCTGGCCCCTCGCCCCCTGACCTCTGGCCCCCTGGCCCCTCGCCCCCTCGCCTTGTCGCTCTCTCGCCCTCTCGCCTCCTGGCCTCCTAGCCCCTTGCCCCCCTCGTCCCTTCCCCCCCCCGCTCTCTCGCCCTCGCAACCCCTTGCCACTGGCCTCTTGCGATCGACGATCTATCGTGTTATCTTCATTTCATCTCATGTGGTCAACTATCACCGTAATTCTCGCCTCAGTCATGAACTTACACAAATGATATTGCTTCGATTTTACTTTCACAGTGTCTCAATAATGACGATATCGTCAAAGTCACCACTCTTTCCTTTGATTTCCTTCCTTTCTTTATATTTATATGCTTTCTGAACTACTAGGGTACTCTAGGAAGTTCCTGTACTTAAATTCGAGACATCTCCGGCTACTGCCATTCGCTATTCAGAAAAACCCAACACTTGAAAATAGTCAAAAAAAAAGTCTGGTTGGCAGACTTGCAACGAAAGCTTGTTGGCAGAATTGGTACCTGACAGAAAAAAGTTCAAAAACAAAATAACATAACGAAGAGGAACTCTGAAGTGGCGATTCCTTTGTATTGTAAATTTGGCTTTAGAAAGTGATTGTGGCAGGGTCATTTTCAAAAACAAAGGGTTTAATGCATTATGTTTACTAATTAAAATTGCTCAATTTTAATTTTTAATTCATTAACAATTTGAAAATCTAAAAAATTCTTAATAAATATTTCTTTAGTAATGCTTTTTCTACTACAAATAGTTTGAATACAAATTCGGAGACAACCATCAAAAAGTATTTTTTTCAGATTTGTAAATTAATTAAAAATGTATATATTATGTATTATTTCTAAATATTATTATAATTGTAGTTTATGCAATTAGTTTATAATGTTAAGCTTTATTGCATGAGTACAGGTTTTGAAAACAAGTTAGAAGCGTCTTTTTAAATTTGTACGAATCAATATAGCAATATTATAAATGAGTTACATACGCTATTTTTTATAACAGCAGTATAAATTTATAACAGAATCAAAGTTAATTAGGCGACGTCCAGGGAATTTGACATCGGTGCGTGAAAACGCTCGTTGGCTGTTCCGTTTACCGTTGCCATCCCAAGATTCTCTCGTTGCAATTGGCTGAATGTGTGATGACGCAATCCCTCGTGCCGTAAAATGCTAATTCATCATAATTTGTGCCGTAAAATGGCCTTTTATGAACGATTTCTTGCAATAGAAAATAAATTTAATAATGCTAGTATACAAAAAATAAATTTACAAGTCGGTTATGACGTGGAAGTCAATTTATAATTGCTTAAATAGTTTTAATTATGTTCATTTTCAAGGAGTATCATGGTCACCCTTCGGAGTCCCCCAAGGTCTATCTCTACACCTCTGCCTTCTCCACCTCCGTCGTCGCCTCCGTGATTTTCATGGAGTCGCCCTTCTCTCCCGAGCTCCCTTAACGTCGAAGATATAACGTTTATATAACATTGAAATCAATTTATAGTTGCATAAAATATTTCTAATGATTTTCGGGTATCATGGTCACTCTTCGGAGTCCCCCAAGGTCCATCGCTTCACTCTGCCTTCTCCAGCTCCGATCGTCGCCTCCTCTCCGAGCTCCTACGTCAGGATGTAATTGATATAACTTGAAATCAATTTATTAAAAATTTCTAATTGTTTATTTTCAAGGAGTATCATGTCACTCTTCAGTCCCCAAGGTCCATCGCCTCACTCACCTCTCAGTTCCTTCCTACTCTCCTGACGACGTCGAGATGTAACGTTGATATAACGTTGAAATCAATTCATAATTGCATAAAATATTTCTAATTATGTTCATTTTCAAAGTATCATGTCACTCTTCGAGTCCCCAAGGTCCATCCTCAACTCAGCCTTCTCCAGCTCCGTCGTCGCCTCCCTTCTCCTGAGACCCTGAGCGTCGAAGATGTAACGTTGATATAACGTTCAAATCAATTCATAATTGCATAAAATATTTCTAATTATGTTCATTTTCAAAGAGTATCATGTCACTCTTCGGAGTCCCCCAAGGTCCATCGCCTCAACTCAGCCTTCTCCACCTCCGCCGTTGCCTCCCTTTCCTGAGACCCTGAGCGTCGAAGATGTAACGTTGATATAACGTTGAAATCAATTCATAATTGCATAAAATATTTTTAATTATGTTCATTTTCAAGTAGTATCATGTCACTCTTCGGAGTCCCCCAAGGTCCATCGCCTCAACTCAGCCTTCTCCACCTCCGCCGTTGCCTCCCTTTCCTGAGACCCTGAGCGTCGAAGATGTAACGTTGATATAACGTTGAAATCAATTCATAATTGCATAAAATATTTCTAATTATGTTCATTTTCAAAAGTATCATGTCACTCTTCGGAGTCCCCCAAGGTCCATCGCCTCAACTCAGCCTTCTCCACCTCCGCCGTCGCCTCCCTCTCCTGAGCCCCCGAGCCCCGCGGCACCGCACGGCGCTGCGGCCGCGCGCCTCTGACGACGCAATTTATTACGCCGCTTTATTGCTTCAAAGTGTTGCGTCGTTATTAAATCAACTGCGGAGGGCGCGTGTGGGCTTCGCCTGCAGACTGCGCCGCCCTGCGAATGCCGCTGCCGCTGCGCTCAAAGCTTTGAGGTCGAGGGCTCTCCGCCGCTTCGCCGCCCCAGCGCCACGATCTGGATGCGGCGCCGCAGCTGCAACCTCTGCCTGCGCCCGCGCGTGTGCTATCTGAGGCCGGGTGAATGTTCTCTAGTTGTGGGAGGGCTGACAATAATTTTTGTAGTTTTTATTCTTATTCTTCTCCTCTTCCTCTTCCTTCACCTTCTTCTCTTTCTCCTTCTCTTCCTCCTTCTCTTTTTCCTTCTCCTTCTCCTTCTCTTTCTCCTTCTCTTCCACTTTCTTTTTTCTCCTCCTTCAACCTTCTTTTTCTCCTTTTTCTTCTTCTCTTTTCTTCCTTCCCCTTCTTTTCTCCTTATTTCTCCCTCTTCTTCTTTCCATCCTCTTCTTTTTCATTATCCTCCTCCTCCTCCTTTTTAGTATCCTCCCCCCCTCACCGGTAGCGTGTTTGTGCAGTTTCAATTATACAACCATTCAATGATCTGCAATAGGCATAATGCAATTGGATTTTAATTCCCTTGTCATAGAGCATGCAATGTTGGTTTGTATACATACTTCAGCTACCTCTCTATTGCTAGTGACCGGGAGCGGTAGCTCAGTGCATCAACTGATGTCACTGCAGCGCGTCTGACCGGGAGTTCCTAGGTTCGAGTCCTGACGGCGGCAGAATTTTCGACACTAGCTTTTCAGCTAGGTCGAATTCAGTCGCTGTCTGGGGGAGAATTGTAGCGGCCAGCTGTTCTGATCGGTATTTTTACGTTGTTTCTCCGATCAACATCAGGCGAATGCCGGAGCAGTACCCTACCAAACGGGCCACGGACCGCGCGCGATCTGTCCTTCTTCTTGCTTGTCCTATCCTCTCCTCTTTCACACACACTTACTCTAATCACATATTCCGGGAGACCGGTCGGGAGTTTAGAGCTTGTCCCGGCGGGGGCGGTGCCCCCGCTGGTGGGAGAGTCCTGGTTAGAGGGAAACCCCACTAGCCAACGGTAGATCGGTGCCGGATCTCGCCATCCAGTGGGGGAAGATCACCGCCATTTCCCGAAAAAAAATAGCATTCACTACACTAACGGGACTAATGACCGAAGCAGGTGACGCGCCCGGAAACACGAAAAAATCAATCAGTCAATCAATTCTCCCTCTCCTCTCCCTTTTTATTATCCTTCTCCTCCTCCTGTTCCTTTTCATTTTCCTTAGTTCTATCTTCGTCTTATCCTTGTGTTCAATTTTTTAACCAGTATTAAAAATCAATATTGTTCGAGAAAGAGATGGAAATACTTTTTTGATGTCGAAGGAGAAAAGAACTTCTTGTTCCCTTTCTTTTCATATTTTTCAAACCTCATTCAGTTTCCACATTTGCTAGCCGTGCATCGTTTTTGTAATAGTTTCTTCACTGTAACAAATCTTCTATTTGAAATCTTTTGAGTTAATATTGAACTCGATTGAAATGTTCAACAAACACAAGTAAGAGAGATGGGTATACACCTATCGTTTGCTCTTGACAAAAGTTTCATGTTGTACAGCTCGAGATGCGTTGATCTCTTTAGTGTTTTTTTATCTGTGAATAAAATAGCTAAAGCTCCTTCAGAATTGTTTTTAATTATTTAAAATTTACTTCTCGTTATACACGGAGTTCAAACGGTCAAGTAATTAAAGAAATCATAAACGTTCCAGAGAAATAATTCTCGTACTTCAGCATTGAAATAATAATGTGGTCATATGCAACCCGCATCGCACAGATGCCTGACACTGTAGGCAGTAACGTACCCGGCGCACTACATGGTAATCTGGTATCACCTGGAGCACCTGGTTGGTAGACTGAGTTTTCTGTTGTTATAAGAAAAAAAATCAGTGTCTTCAATTTTATAGTTGTAGGACGACGTCGAAAAAACTTTTTGCAATTTTCCGAAATTCAGAGTAAACCTTGAAAATCTGAGCTGTGCCACCTTTACAAGTGCATTTTACTCTATTCTTACAAGAAATTTAAAGAAACAATTTGGAGCCGTTTTTCAGAAAATTTGGAAAATGTTCGGGGGCCTTCATGTAATGTACCCCCTAATTTTAAAGAATGTTTTTCAAAATTGCAAAGCTTCAACTAGAACCAGATGGTCGGCCCGGTGGCCGAGATCGCTAAGGCAGTAGTGTCGTAGTGATTTTGGACCGAAGGGTCGCGGGTTCGAGTCCCGCCTCGGGCATGGTTGTATTTGTGTTCGTTCATTCACCCCTTATCATCACCATATCGTTTAATCCTCATAGTTACCATACCGTTAACAGCAATAGTGGTCGCTAATGACCTAGATGTTGATGCGACCTTAACCAATTAAAATAAAAAACAATAGAACCAGATGGGCAGATGTTTCTTCAATTTGGAAAAGATCGTACGTGTGGTTCAGACTCTAGTAGTGTTCACTGACGGACAGAGAGACGGACGGACGTTTTGAAGAAAAAAATACTTTTTCAGCATCATGGGACCCCAAAACATGTATTTCCGTTGAAATTTCGAAATCGATATTCCGCAGCATTACATAAATTTCTCTATACTACGTATATTACCTGTATATACGTATGTAATCGAGAAAGTAAAAACTATACGTATTGCAAAATATTATTAGAAAAATACTCAACGGATCTGGACTCTAGCCACTCTGGCAGCTCTTTCTTCTAACATTTAAACTAAAAAAATGTAAAGCCAATGCAGAAACATTTTACACATAATTATGCCCGGATTATTTCAGTTCAAACAGGAGGTATTTGACACTCGTTTCGACTTCCAAATTTGGCACCACCTGGGACTGAATAATGCTATCCTCTCATATTCGAGTTACCGTCGCATGCATTTGGTAGATGTCATGCACTTGGGTATTAGCTTCACTCCCGCCGTGGACGGCCAGCCCGTGTCCATTCCCACGTCATGGCCACGCGCGCTCCGTCATATCAAAGATTCGCCCACGCGATTGGCCGTTCGCCCTCCGCGAGTGCTTTGAACTGGAGTGACGGCGTGTGGTCGCCCAGCCACGATGGCGCCGCTTTTGACGCTCCGGACGACCGGGACCCGGCTGCTGCCGACACCGACACCGAGCTCTGATGCAGCTCCGGAGCGGTGGCGCGAAACTTTGTTAAAGAAACTATCCGGAAAGTGGATGTATGAGAGTTAGCAATGAAACTGTACGTGCGTAAAATGTCTCAAAGTAGGGTTAGGAAATGTAGATACGGCAAGTATACGCAGCAGAGAAAAAAGCTAGAGAAATTTTAAAAACTTAAATTTATTATTGGAAAAGATGTACTGATAATCCAAATGCCAAATTCTGGGAGAAGTTTCTATTCAAATTTCAAGTTTATGTCCATAAAATTAACAGCTCATTATAATTTAAGGAAATTGTTGACCAAATACTGTTACGGACGATCAACGAAGTATAGTTTTGAAAGTAGGGGAGGATAACTCTAAAGGAAGGTTGAAACATTTCAACCGTCATTTAGGAATTAGGGAATCAGAGTTTTTTCAGGTTTATATTTGATGCAGAAGGAAAAGGATTCAAATGGGATAGTGGAGAAACAAATGTGTAAAGGAAAAAGTAGTAATGTTTGAGAATACACAACGCTTATTTGTCTGGCTTTTGATCTTTGCGTGCGGCGAATATCCCATCCTAGAGATGCCGTGAAAGAGACTTAAAGGGGAAATTTAAAGATATTGTAGCAAAGGGCATCCTCTAGAAAATCTAATTGCTGGTTGATAATGGTGCCACGGACGGGATATAATTGGTACATCTATCACAATGCCGCTGTTTTATCCGTCGACTCCGTCACCACGTCGCCACTGCCTCACCGCCTCACCGCCTCGCCTTCTCCGTTTCCACCACCACCACCACAACCACAATCACAATCTCAATCATAACCACAACCACAACCAAACGCCGCCGCCGCCACCACCACCACAACCACCACCACCACCAATACCACCACCAATATCACCACCGCCAATACTACCACCACCACCAATACCACTACCACAGTGACTTCCAATACCATCACCAACGCCACCGCCGTCGCCATCACCGCCACTACCAAAACCCACCGCACCCCCACGCTGACTCCCGATGTAGTCCTGGTCCGTCTGAGCGTCTCCATTATGCATGTGCGATTCGGGATTAGCATGCCAAAGGCAGACAGCTCGAGGGTAATCTCTCACAAATGACATAATAGCCGCCCGCCGCGGCGCCTGCTCGCAGCGCGCACCGCTCCCTCTGCTCTTCGCGCCCGTCGTCAGCCGTCTGACGAGTGCGACGACGCGCGACGAGGTCTCGTCTAGTTGACGCGCAGATCTCGTGACCGTAGCGGGCTGCTGGATGCTGGACCTCGCCTCCAGAGATACGTGTGTCCAGCTGCGCTCACCTTTTGCTACCAACGAACTCGCTTTGCATTTATGGGTTCCGAAATTCGAATCTCGATCGTATATTTACGTGGGATTACTAGCGCACGGAACAGTTTTGCTGCAATTATTGTCATTTTACTCCATTTTCGCAAACCCCACGTGGCACAATCACTTCATTTATTTTTTTCACAACTCATTATAACTTCAGAGCGCTCGAGGTGGGAGCTAAAGACCATGCACTGTCGCCTCGCTCTTTAAGCTTTCCGCCAAAGAATGCCACTTTTCATGAAATGGCATTAAGAGCCTATGCACGTTTCGTATTTGACTGCAAACATTGAAGTTATTAAAGAAGAACATTGAACGTTGTTTGTTAGTAGAACTTGGGATCGCAATATTTGCATAATGTAAATAAAAATGTACAAGAGGCACATTCAGAGTGGAGAAATGTTTCACATAAATTATGGGTTTTACAGAAGATTGACTTAGTGCAAATAATAACAGAAACACGTAATATACGAAATGATATTTACTACAATTGACGTACCTTCAAGGATTCATCTTCATTTTGTGTCAACACCGCTTTTCTAAAAATCTCTGTAAAAATAATTTTTTAAATCTTAGGAAAGAACCATACGGTTTTCTTAAAAATATCATTCTTTAGATAATCACACCATAAAATTATTTGAGTGGTATTTACCGCACGTCATGGTACGTCTTAAAAGACCGAGAACTACCTCGTGAATGTGCGAGTTGCTCGTAAAACATTGAAACGCAGGAGATATCGTAGAAACAGGTACTTATTTAAAAGCTGACAGCAACGCTCAGACCTAGAACCAAACTTTTTAATAAAGATTGATATGTAATGTTTTAAGACTTGAACTAAGAAACACTTTTTATGATAAAAATTGTACAGAACATACTGTTTCAGAAAAGTCAAATAACTAGTGCGCTTTTTTAACCTTTGCTTCAAGAAATCCTTAAGACGCTGGTGGAAATTGCTAATCTTATGTTCATTGTGATCCCTTCCATCCAAATGTCGCCAAGTCAGGGACATATATCGTCTTGCTACGTGGAATTTAAAAGGTGTATTGGTCGAATGTAACATTGGTGGAATGGAAGAGAAAATAATACTACAGAAAACCTTCTTATTTACTAAAACATTCAGCTCGTATATAAATTCATATGTATCACAAAAGATTTTTACCGAGCCTGGAATTGAAACCGAATCTTCTTGTACACGTCCAGTTAATCTAATCACTTGAGCTAACGCAAATTTTCAAACAGTTTTTTTGAAGATAAGAGCCTCTGTGGTAGCATTTTACGTTTCACCTCCTGGTTACAATTGTTTTAACAATTGCTTGGAAATAGGTTTCCAAGCAATATCACATATACACATAAATAACACATAAAACGTAAACAAAAATACCACATTCCACAAACCGTGGCTGTCCTCCATCTCAACAAAATCAAGAGGGTCTCATCAGCAAACATCAATTATTGTTTTCCTATGCTTCTAGCAACCACAGAATTTACATAAACGTTACAAACATTTTCAAATATCCAACAAATAGAAAATGAATGATTAATTATTCATTAAAGTCTTAAATAATAAAACATTTCCTATCCTAATATAAAATTAATTAATTGGTGTAGGGATCCCAATATGAGGTGAGCCGCTGTCCATTACTAGCAATTAAACATATTCAGGTCCACCTTTCTAGGCTAGTGAGATGTCAATCAACGCGCCCTAATATACTGGTGTGGAACTGCCATTTGGTTTGGTGTGGGACAAATGGACGAGCCAGATTATTGTTACAAGATTTCAACTTCATTTATTACGAACCTACATTGAACAAATAAATATCAGCATAAAAATGCCTGCCGGCAGCGCCACGGAAATCTAGTATTAAAGTATAATTAGTGTAATATGGGAGACACTTGTCATACTGCCTCCACTTGCTTCGCAACCACTTGTCGCCGTTGCCGCCGCCGCCGCCGCCACGCCCCACAGCCAAGCACAGCCAAGCACAGCCACAGCCACAGCCACAGCCACAGCCACAGCCACAGCCACAGCCACAGCCACAGCCACAGCCACAGCCACAGCCACAGCCACAGCCACAGCCACAGCCACAGCCACAGCCACAGCTACAGCCACAGCTACAGCCACAGCTACAGCCACCGCCACCGCCGCCGACCCCCACCGCCACCCTCGCCGCCGTCCAACCCCACCGCCGTCACTGCCACCATCGCCGCAGCCGCTGCCGCCGCCGTCGCCACCGCCGCCACCGCCGCCACTCACCCCCACCGCCACCATCGTCATCAGCCCCGCTGCCGCCGCTCACCCCCCCGCCGCCGCCGCCGCCGCCGCCGCCGCCGCCGCCGCCTCTTCCTCAGAGCGCTGATAACGAGCGTCGGCGACGCCCGGGTGTCGCTCAGGCCCCTCCGCACCGGCGAAAGTTCACTGGGGCTGCCGAATTTTCCAACGACGCGACTTCCAGTCATTCCGTACGTCATCGTCCTTCCGGGCCAGCTCTTCCCCGCCCACCCGCCCCGCTCCTTTCCATACATTAGCCAAGTTCTCGACGGGGAGTTTCTGCTCTAGTCCCCGTGTTCGTTTTCCTCACCGGAGTTCCCCGAGATTGTTTGATACACTCTGCAAGTACGTTCCCCCTGCCACGCCCCCTTTTCCTCCTGCTTCCCCTCGTGCGCTAAGTGAAGACGTGGAGCAGGGAACGCCCCTTTCCCCCCCCCACACCGCTCGCTCGCCTTGCGCCACCCTGAAATTAGCCGCACACGCCGAGGGCAATTCGAGGGAGGTCGATAAGGCCCTTACCCGCCGAAGGAAAGGCGCCTCTTTGCCGTAGAGCGGGCTCTCAGACGGCGGTAATAAGGCGGGGCGGGTCATTGCTTCCGACCGGCGCGTGTTCGCCGCCCCTCTCTGACCCCCAGTTCTCTTTTCGTAACGATGCCCTCAACCACTGCATAGAGTGGATTACGGCGCGGTGGAAGGGGTTGGTGGAGGGGAGGCGAGTAGCTGATCGGAGGTGCGTCCGAGGTAAGAGGGTGTGGGTGGAGCGCCGGGATCAACAGGGAAATCAGGTGGGATGGGGTGGAGGGAGGGACTCGAGATAGTGGTTGGACTTGGAGAGCGGAATCTGAGATTTCGATCTCAGGTTGGGGAGCGGAAATGGATGCTCGAGTGGACTTGCTGAATTATTATTTGCGGTGGACTGAGTTAAGGTGTGGGTGGCGGTGGTTTTAGGTTCTGATCTCGAGAGTTTGCAGAAGAAAATTGGATCTTTAAGTAACCTTCATTTTTTCTGTTTTATAATGGAAATATTCTTTGAAAAATGATCATGACCGTCGTCATTTTTCCTTCCTATTTCTACCATATTTTTGTTGAATATGAAGTAGCAATTCTGTCTGCGAAGGCAGATTTCTGACATACATTGACAGGCGAAAAAGTTTAATGGGAAGTAACGGAACATTGTTTAAGACCTAAACTTTTTGATAAATAATTTTCAATCAGTCAAAAAGATTTGACAAAATTTTGTGAGAGATTGTTTAAGTTTATTTCTGTACGAAAGGTGACAACAGCATAATAAACTTGAAATTTATTTTCGGGCATAGATTTTCAACGGAGTCTCAGAGGCTTACGCATTATCTCCAGTCTCTCATCAAGTTGCGATATAGGATTTCAAAACCGCCCAAATGTTTTCCAGAAATAAAATGGCCAAGACGACACGAACTTACTGTGAAGAATGCTGTTTGAAAATCAATCTGTGTTAGTAACTACCTTTCACCAAATATTAAGTTGTTGTGCAAAGTGAAACTACAACTTATTAAGAGATGGTTCTTACCGCTAAATTTTCTTAAACTGAACTATCGAACGGAGCGGACCGGAATCTACAAAATACAACATCAAATACAGTCCACGCCTAAGTACGAACCGGCCCGTTCAAATGCATTTCATTCATTTTATTTCAAAACTTGTTTGGAGAGAAAATACGGACTGGTTGTGCTTGGTATTCCCACTGCTTTGCTGAGGTAGGAGCGCGAGTGCAGCCTCGTGAATACGCGAGCGGAGGGTGGGTTGGTGGGGGGAGTGTGCGTGTGCGGCGGAAGGGGCGGGCGGAGCCAGATAGCAGGTAATTGGGTCTGTGGGCTTGCGCTTGCGGGGAGGTTCTCCTCAGCAGGTGATTCGCCTGGAAGGAGCGCCTTCCCTCGCGCCTCCGCCGGCCGCCCCTCCCCCCACTCCCGACCTCACCAGCCGTAGCCTTCATCCACGCTCCCTTGCCTGATGTCGCTTCCTTCCCCGTTTCAATTCGCGTCGCTTCTCTCATTCCCGGGCCTATCACAGCCCCAACCGCTCACGTCTACGCTCATCCCTCGCTTTTGTTCCTGCTGAAGTCCTCCTTCACCTTTTCGATCACGTTCCCATCCTCTCTCCCGTCCTCTCCTGGTCTCTCTCTCTCTCTCTCTGCTACCTCACGACCCCTCCCACATCTTCTCTAGTGTCTTTTTTCTCTTCCTCTGTCACGTCTCGTCACGACACTTCCTGTTCCCCGGCACGTCTCCACTCGCGTCTCCTCTCACGTCTTCTCGTATCTCCTCCGGCGTCCCCTGTCACATCTCCTGTCGTAACCATTCTCATGTTACCCAAGTTAAATAAATAAACCTAATAAAAACCTAAGTTAAAATAAACCTTAAAATAAACCTAAGTTAAAATTTAGCTGATTTATTTTTTATTTTAGAGAGAATATTCACTGATTGTGAATAAACATGTGAGAAGCGGTACCAGTTTTCTGCTTTTTCTCTTCTTGATAGATGTCTCCTCAAGTCTTCTCTCACGTCCTCTGTCACATTTCCTCTCGCGTTTCGGTACCCCAAGTCTCCTCTCACGTCTTCTCGATATCCTCTCATTCCGTTACCCCCCGTTTTCCCAATGGCGTCTCCTCCAAGCTCATTCGCAACCCTCGTGACCTTGCTTATCTAACATGGCCCCACGCTTACAACTGTTTGACACATACGTTTGACCCACACTTACAACTGTTGACTGCGTAAAACTGAGCACGTATTGAGGGTAATGCAATGAACACGAAGAGCAGCATGAAGGCATACGACGGATGAATATGAAGGGCAGTCGACGTAGGAAGATGAAGGTGGCCATTGGGAAAGGGGACTCTCTTCGTCACTGATTCCACTTCTACCCCAACCGCCACTTCCTCCGTTTCCGCCGCCGCTCTTCCTACCCTCCTGACGGAAGCGTCTCTGCGCCTACCCCTTCCACGGAAGACTGCGCTTGCAGCGACCTCTGACGCAAGCAGCGCTCGAAACCGTACCCTCGGCTTACCTCACACTTCAAGGGAAGGCGGCGGTTCCGCGTAGTAATGCGAAATGGAAGGAGGGAAGCCAATCATTGTTTGATTTTATTTATCGGATTGGCGAAGTTCAAGCTTTAAGAGAATTAGTGAGGTAACGAATTAGATCTTTGAAATGTTGAACTCGTTTAAGCTGCTCCGTCGTAAGCATTCGGGTTGTAATGTTTCAAATCAGCCAGTCCAAAACAAATTAAGTCACCATTCGGTAACCGAAATACCTGACGTTGAATAAAGAATATTATTCAACGTCAACAATGAAAACAATGATTTTGCAGTAAGAAAATTATAAAGGTGTGCAACTATGTTATGTTTCATAGTTCTGTTTTGACCCCAATCAATCAAAAATATGTTTTATTGATTTATTAATTCTGTTTTCATATATGTAAATTATTGTTATTATATTTATCGTGAGTCAGTGACCCGGCATGTACTCATTTGCTTTATAGAGCAAAATTTAAAATTCAAGAATAAACTTTATTGCAGCTTTACAAAGTTTTATCACCAAAGAAAACTCCCAATTTTAACATAGTTAAAAAAGTTACACAATAGAAATACGTAATGATATCTTTTGTATTTTATAGCCCGTTGATAAAATCGTTATAGTGCTTTATCCGACATGCTTTAACAGACACAGCTGGAGTTTATAAACAGATGTGATAGCCGATAATTCCATGTCGTTAGAATAAAATCCTTACAAATAAGAAACACCTTTTCTTTGAGAATGAGTTTTCATACACAATCTTTAGCTGCAACTTATTCGTTTCGATTAGTCTTAACGAACGGTGGAGTATTAAAAGCTTTAACGACGCCTGTTAAAGTCTGACTTTTCGTTCCTTTGCTTCGTGCTTGTTCAGAGAAATCACAGGAAACTACCGATCAGAACTGCTGGCTGCTCAAATTCTCCTGCAGACCGCGAGTAGCTGAATTCGATCTAACCATCCAATGTCGAAAATCGGCCATCTTCGAGACCCGAATTCTAGGACCTGATGGTTAGAGTCGCTGGAGAGTCAGCGGCAATGCTGGCTCTGACGTGAATTAAACTTAGAGGATGCCCGTATTGTGACTCGTCACAATATAACACTACAATATCGATTGAAAAATTCATCCGTGGTGCCACATTGCGTGGGAGTCCACCTTGGTGGGGGTCACATTGCGTGGGGCGTCACATTGCGTGGGCGTCACATTGGTGGGGCGTCACATTGCGTGGGGCGTCACATTGCGTAGGTGCGCCACATTGCGTGGGGCGTCATATTGCGTGGGAGCGTCACATTGCGGGGTTGTCACATTGCGTGGGTGCGCCATTGCGTGGTGCGCACATTGGTGGGTGCGCCACATTGCGTGGGTGCGCCACATTGCGTGGGGGCGTCACATTGCGTGTGGGCGTCACATTGCGTGTGGGCGTCACATTGCGTGTGGGCGTCACATTGCGTGGGGCGTCACATTGCGTGGGGCGTCACATTGCGTGGGGCGTCACATTGCGTGGGGCGTCACATTGCGTGGGGCGTCACATTGCGTAGGTGCGCACATTGCGTGGGGCGTCATATTGCGTGGGAGCGTCACATTGCGGGGTTGCACATGGCATGGGGGCGTCACATGGCATGGGGGCGTCACATGGCATGGGGGCGTCACATGGCATGGGGGCGTCACATGGCGTGGGGGCGTCACATTGCGTGGGAGCGCCACATTGCGTGGGTGCGCTACATTGCGTGGGGTCACATTGCGTGCGTGCGCCACATTGCGTGGGGGCACATTGTGTGGGGCGCCACATTGCGTGGGGTTCTCCTGGAAGCGGAGTGGGGGCGCTCTGTCCTCGTGAGCGCTCGCGACGCTTGAGCTCCTCGCGGAGCGAGGGGCGAGGGGCGGAGGTAGGATCATCCGCTTAGGGCGCCCTCTGCCCGATCAGACTGAATGCCCGTCCGCGCGTCACCCCGCTTCCGCCGCCAGTCCTGTCTCCATTGTCACCGCCAGTGCCGCCATCGCTGCCGTTGCCTCTGCCGCCACCCACCGCAGCAACTGCACTGCTCCCCTAATCAGCACTCAGACATGCATCTCGTGCAGAGTCAGAGCTATGCCAGATCACACCGCCCACAGAATCTCCAATTCATTCTTGTTGTCTCTGTGAGGGATGCCACAGTTACCGTTACTATTGTGCGTTATCTGTTACAACTATATCTACAACCTCCCTTCTTTCCTTACATTATTAAATCAATTTTGTATTATATTAATCTTGGCCACTTTTTAAAGTTCTAGTAAAGCATCATTATTAATAATTAATGCTCATTAAAATGTGTTAGATATTTTTTAATGAATAACGATTGGCAATAATTAATTCCTCCTGGGGTTCCTAGTCGTTTTCTTGCTCTCTCGCAACTTGGCTGTAGTAGCATCATGTTTCTATGCTCTTCCATGTAATTAGCGTTTTTTCTTTCCGGGGTCAACTGCTTCGGTCATTAGTCCCGTTAGTGTATGCATTTTTTCTTGGGAGATGGCGGTGATCTTCCCCCGCTGGATGGCGAGATCCGGCGCCGACCTACCGTCGGCTAGTGGGGTTTCCCCCTTACCAGGACTCTCCCACCAACGGGGCACCGCCCCAGCCGGGACAAGCTCTAAACTCCCGACCAGTCTCCCGAAATATGTGGTAGTGTAGTGAGAGTGTACTCACTCAGAAAAAGAAATCATTCCAGTTTACCAGAATTAATACTCGATTACCGGTAGTCCTAAATTACCCCTACTTTTTCTCAATCATTTATTTCAGAATCAATAAATACTCACTGATGGAAGCGATAAACGAGGTATATTGTGGGCGATTTATTAGAGCTCTCGTCTATCGAAGGGTGCACACTGCACATCGGCGTTATAAGGCGCGCCCTCGCCGGGGCGTGCCTGCGCTCTGTAACGCTTCGGCGAGGGTTCGGGCGCGGCGCCGGTGCCAGTGCCGGTGGCGGTGGCGGTGGCGGTGGCGGTGGCGGTGGCGGTGGCGGTGCGGTGCGGTGGCGGTGGCGGTGGCGGCGGCGCGCGGCGCCGCTCGCCGCCCGCTCGCCTGCGCTCGCCCGCCCGCCGCCGCCGCCGCCCGCCCGCCCGCCGCCGCCGCCCGCCGCCGCCGCCCGCCGCCCGCCCGCCCGCCCGCCCGCCCGCCGCCGCCGCCGCCCGCCCGCCCGCCCGCCCGCCCGCCCGCCCGCCCGCCCGCCCGCCCGCCCGCCCGCCCGCCCGCCCGCCGCCCGCCCGCCGCCCGCCCGCCGCCGCCCGCCCGCCCGCCCGCCCGCCCGCCCGCCCGCCCGCCCGCCCGCCCGCCCGCCCGCCCGCCCGCCCGCCCGCCCGCCCGCCCGCCCGCCCGCCCGCCCGCCCGCCCGCCCGCCCGCCCGCCGCCGCCCGCCCGCCCGCCCGCCGCCGCCCGCCCGCCCGCCCGCCCGCCCGCCCGCCCGCCCGCCCGCCCGCCCGCCCGCCCGCCCGCCCGCCCGCCCGCCCGCCCGCCCGCCCGCCCGCCCGCCCGCCCGCCCGCCCGCCCGCCCGCCGCCCGCCCGCCCGCCCGCCCGCCCGCCCGCCCGCCCGCCCGCCCGCCCGCCCGCCCGCCCGCCCGCCCGCCCGCCTGCTCGCTCGCCCGCCTGCTCGCCCGCCCGCCTGCTCGCCCGCCCGCCCGCCCAGCCGCGCGTAACTCAGCGGAGACTTCCTCCCCCGCAGCTGTACATTATTGAGACCATATTCCTGTCGGCAGCCGGGGCGCGTTAATTTGTGACGGCAGCGCGAGGATGGGAGTGAGGCGGGCCGGGAGGGGTGGCTGGGGACGGGAGGGGGCGGGGTTGGAACGGAGGTGAAATATGCCCGGGTCTGCCGCTCGCGTTTTGGGCGCTTCTGCTTTCGCTGTTCGTCCCCACCTCTGCAGCCCGCCCCTACGTTCCTGTAGACTTCGCTGCGCTTCGTCATATTCGGTATTCTTTCTTGTGTTCCGCGGATGGGGTGGTGCCCTGCTGGTGGGAGATACCTGGTTGCAGAAAACCCCGACAGCCGATGGTAGGTCGGCGCCGGATCTCGTCATCCAGCGGGGGAAGACCACCGCTGGACCGCCATCTCAGCAGCAAACACACGCACTACATTTACGGGCTTAGAACTATAGTAGTTAACGCGCCCGGAATCACTAAAAATTAATCAATCAATCATGTGTTCCGTCGCCTAACTCGTTTTTGGTGGTCTTACAGGTAAAGATGGCTCACGGTATCAATTGAGGCGCCCCGACCGGAACAAGCTCTAAGCTTTCGACCAGTCTCCCGGAATATGTGGTAGTGTAGTGCATGTTAGTGTAAGTGTGTGTGTAAGGGGAGAGGATAGGACAAGGAAGAGGAATGACAGATCGCGCGCGGCCCGTGGCCCATTTGATAGGGTGCTGCTCCGTCATTCGCCTGGTGTTGATTGAAGAAACCACGGAAAACTATTCATAAGAACAGCCGGCCCTTTAGAATTCTCCTCACAGCGGCTGAATTCGACCTATCTATCTAGCTAGTGTCGAAAATCCTGCCGCCGTGGGGAGTGTGAATCTAGGACCTACCGGTCAGAGGCGCTGCAGTGACATCAGTTGATGCACTGAGCTACCGCTCCCGGTCTGATCGTTATAGTTTTCCATGGTTTCTCTTATCAACACCAGGCGAATGCAGAACCTAACACTAATTCACGAGCCACGGACCACACGAGATGTGCATCCTCTTCCTTGCTCTATTCACACCCCTTCCTTGCACGTACATACACTTACATGCACTGCACTTCCACATTTCTCAGGAGATTAGTCGAGAGTTTAGAGCTTGTCCTGGCTAGGGCGATGTCACGCTGGTGGGAGATACCTGGTTGGGGAAAATCCGCGCAAGCTGACGTAGGTCGGCGACGGATCTTGCCAGCCAGCGAGGAAGATTACCGATACCCCGATCCCAAGGAAAATAACCCTTCACTTGACGTATAGAGCTAAGACTTTAGCGGTTGACGAACATACTGACTTACATCTAAAATGAAGTCTGATCGTGAACTGCTAAGCAACGCACTTGAAATTTTACAGTAAAAGGTATTGTATACTAAACTAATGTATTAATTTTTTTCAATGTTTTCATTTTTCTTAATATCTATTTAAGTTTTCGTTGACTTGTATTAAGTTCCTAACAATCCCTGGCTAAAGCTATATCCCAGATCTTCCTCAGAATTTCATCTTTGTTCGAGCTACTGCCGTATCGACGACCCCGTCGCTGCGCCATTTGTATCGCTCTCCACCTCCACCAACTCTTCGCATCGCCCTTAACGCCCTTTCTCAGTGCGCCCTTTCACGCACGCGCCCGCCCTCCCGACGACCCGCTCGATTGCCGGGCCCTTTCGATCGCAGAGGGCCGCTTCCCACCGCCCTTTTGTCTTCTGGCTTCCCCTTTCGGCGCTGCCCTTCTGTCTTTGTGTCTGGAGCCTCCCTGCTTTTCCGTGCAGCTGTACAGGTTTACACCGCGCACGGGCTGGGAAATAAAAGTATAAATTTCTGTGCCGTGTCTCTAACTTGGTTTTCTGGGTAGGCGATGTGGCCATTGTAAATAAGGGATTGTTTGAAATTCGAGGCCATGTAGAGCACCTTCACTATCGGAATGAGTTTTACCTCAACACACACACACAATTCGAGTCGTTCAAAACCAAATGCTTTCGCTGAGTTCTTTACGCACTCTATTTTTTCCTAATGCAGACTATTTAATAAACTTATCCTCTAAATCCTACTCTCTTCTTCCATCCTTTACAACTGCTGCCTTCTTCCATCTCGTCCATAAGGCTAATGATACAAATTATGAATGAATTAAATCTCGATCCCAAATATAACTTGCATAAATATAATATATATATATATATATATATAATATATATATATATATATATATATAATCAGTTTCATTCGGAAACAAAGCTATCTTTGGTTATTCTTCATTCACGACTTACCTAGACATAATTTGTAGAGTGAAATTAACCATGGCCAGTTATTAGCAACCTCTTAAAGACTGAAATATTTTACAATTTATTTTAAGAATTTGTAAATATTTATGTTGATGTATATATTTCTTGAGACTGATGCAAAGACAATTGCAATATCTTCTCAATTTAAAATAATAATGAACTAAAATCACTAAAATAAGAATGTGATAATATTAGTTCTTATTTGTATTTTCCTAAAGAAAAAACTCAGTATGTATTGTAGTGAAACATATTTTCATTCTAAGTGTAAATACATCTGTTATCAAATAATGTTTTCAATAGCTCTGTGTGAATAGTAATGTGCGAATTTAATTTTGCCGCTATATCATTTGCACGAATAATCTACCATAGTCTGTTTCTCTGATAATTTGCATAAATTATTCCCGAAATTCATTTGCTATGCTTTCATGGTGCTTATTGAATTTTGTGTTGTGTATGAATTATTCGTCACATGGCTGCTTTAAAATTTTGTTAATTTACACCAGTTAGAAAACATTTGAACCTTTTTTGCAAACTCTTTCCTGATTAACTTCACTTTACACACTTAAATAATTTTTGAAATTTCAATGTGATGCGACTGAATGAAAAAAATTATCTTCATTGTTTAAACCGTTCACTTTTGTAATTACATTCCATTTGTTCTTTTCATGGGGCTGTTCTCTCATATCATGTAAGCGGTGGTGGGAATTTTTTGTCTTTACTTGACATATTATTTAATTATTGAATTATCTTAGGAATATGTGTCTTCTTCAAAGGGTCTTTATTTTGTCCAAGATGGTTCCAGAGTATCTTTATGTCGAATAACGATTTTAACGAAATTTTGTACCTATCTGAAATGCGCTGTTTAATCGATGGTGATGGAGTATTAATGTGTGGGACTACTAAATTCCGATTCGTGGTGGCTTGGAATTTTAGATCTGCATGCGAGTTGTCGGGAAATAATAATTTTATTGGAGTACATATAATTAGTTAATATTTTTTAAATATACAATTCAATTTTATTAGTAATTTGCTTACAGGATTATTCTATTACAAATTGCTGAGTATATTCACAGTTCATTCGTAAACAAGTTCCGTTACAAATAACTTGTTACAATTGGTGGTCCAAGTTAGAACAAATAGTTAGCACAAGATACAACATAACACAGCAAATACAAATAATATAGTATCACAATATAAAAAAATACGATAACATAAGATACAAAATAATTGAGACACAGAACATACAAATAGTATATACAAATCAAATTTTATCATGTAATTAGTTAATATTTGTAACAAAGAATCCGGCCCATAATGAGTACGTATAAAATTAATTGCATACATTGAAATTAGATGCATATTAAATTGGAGAATTTAGAAATTTGCTTATAAACCACTGCAAGTACGATTGTTAGTACACTTGCTACTACGATATCTTATTATTTCTAAACTTTTATAAATACTGTCAAAAACAAACATCAACAATAATTTTACAGAAGTACCAAATTAACTGTGACCGTGACATCCGTTACGTCAAAAAGCAATGTGAAAATTCTGACCAAACAGTCCGTTATGGAGCAAATTGAACTGGAGTCAGTGGGGTCCCCAGAGTTTGCTACGCTGCCGAGAGGGGCCGGCCAGTCTCGGGCCGCGGGGCGATAAGCCCCGGGGGGCGACGCGAGGGCCGTCGGCGGATTAGAGCGCACGGGCGAACGCCACTCCCCCATCCCCACTTCCAACTTCATCGCCCTCGCCCATTCCAGCCTCACCGCATACTCGCTCTCCCTACCGCTTGCGTTCGCCGCCATCATTCCCCCGTATCATTCTGACCATTCCGTTTGACCCGGCGCACCGACCCGTCGCCCCAGTCATCTTTCAGACATCCCTCGGGCCTCTCCCCCCGTCTTGTGTCCCGTCTGTGTGTGCCGTCTGTGTGTGCCCGTCTGTGTGTGCCCGTCTGTGTGTGCCCGCCCACCGTATCCCTAGACTTATTTCCTTCTCCTGTTCTCTAGCTACATTATCCCATCCCAAATCAGTCATTGCTTTAACCAACTCCTTTCCTTTCAATCTGTCCCGTTCTCTCCCCCTGCCCTAGATCGTGATCCTCAACGTTTCATCTATACTCGTCCTCGCTGGGCCACCCATCTGAACTCCTACCCCAAACTCCGTTCGACTGCCCGCCCATTCTCCCTGGCCCCAATGATATTAATTTGGGAGTTCGAGGTTGGTCTTGGTGGAGAGGGGTTACGGGGATGGCTGGAGATCACGATGGCGGCGTGATGGCGGGCGGGCGGGCCGGGGTGCCGGCACGTGGTCCGACGCATACGCACGCACGAGCGCTGCGCCACGCACGCGACCCAGCGATCGTCTCCTAATTCCCCGGTGGTGCGTGTGGTAGGATGCGGCGGTCGATTCCTGGGGCTCTGGCTTTCCGGGTGACGCTGCCTTCGCCGTGAACTGCCTTCTGCCGACCAACTTGCCATTCGCTCGATGTTCTAGAATCGTTAGGTATAGTGCTGGTGGAATGTTCATATTGTAGTACTGGGAATTGCTTTTCCCGTCATTTTTCGGTGGCGATGGTATAGCGGTTAGCGTAACAGGCTGTTATACCCAAGTTCGCGGGTTCAAACCCGATGGAAGCCATGGGGAGTAAAGCCAGCTGTCCCATGTCAGAAGATTCACTGCATGTAAAAGATCCTGAAGCCTAAATGAAGCCTCTGACCTAAATTCAAACTGCCTGTTTCGTCTCCCAGGAAATACCTTCTTTCATCCCTAGTAGGTGAAAGGAGCGTAACGAAATTTGCGTGGTCAGACGGAAGAGCAGGCCTCATGGCCTGAGGCCTGGCGCCACGTAAAATAAGGCATTCATTCATTCATTCATTCATTTATGAAGTTACCGAAAATAATTATTGAACATAATAGAAAAGTAATATCCTTATCTTTTATTATTCTTGATTGGTGACGTTTAAAAGCGCAGCACGTTGACTCAGACGAATTTATTTAACAATTTATAATGTTTCACCTACTGATCCAATAATTTGTTTCTAATTCGCTGAAATTCCGCTGGGATTGATAAAGGAAAAAATTGCTTTACGAGTAATAATATCGAAGCAAGAGAATGAGTAAGGATTAGTTAAATTTAATTAAATAAGTATTTAAAAAGTAGTCATGGACGTTTTGTGAATCAGTTCCCTTGTTAAGCGAATTTTGAAACAGCATCAGTATTTTATTAAATACCCCAGCTAAGGGGAATAAATGAATCGCGCATATCACGGATCATTGCTTATGGAAACATGACTTCTTTGCAAGTGAAATATTTGTCAGGTGCAGTCCGTTAGGTAAAGAAACAGTCTTGTGGAACGCGAGTTTTGTAAGTACGTGGTGAATGGTATCTCGTGCATCTTTCTTCGCCGGGGAGTCTAACGAGAAGTGTCTATCTCCAGCGCCGGAAGGTTGCCCGAAGCTTGCCTTTCGCAAAGCGCGCCACGCCCCAGACCTCTTTCTACCTGTCTACGTGTGTTCATCCTCCTCCTTCTTGCCTCCTTTCTGCTCGTACTCTGAGTTCGTATACTTGTGCAGTTTTGTGAACGCACCTAAGATGCAATGTACGTTCACGCCACCGCGGTGCGGCCTTTCCTACCCTTACGGGCATCTATGGCCAATCCTGTAACATGAGAAGAAAAAACAGATCAGTTAGATTTTAGCCAACTGGCGCGCGCATTGCGTGTGCTGAAATTCAAAGCTTATATTTCAAGTCTCATTTCGTTGTTTCAGATTTCTCTTACTCCAGGAATTGTTTCGGTCAATCCTCGTACTTATCGGCTACAACCGCCACTGCTTTCTTCACAGCCAGTATCGCCACCCTCACCGCCACCACCTCCAACCCTGCCCCCCCTTTCCACCCGCGCCGCCGCCACCCTGCCTCACTACCTTCATTTCCTCCAGCACTCCGCCCACCTCTTTCCTCGTACATTATCGATACCACCCGTGCGGTTTTCAATTTTCATGCCCAACTCTCTTACTATCAATTTCTTGTTCTCCGGTGTCATCATTTATTACTTGTGTTCATTTCGTGTGGTTTAATCCAACGATGCTCGCCAGGATCTCGCCGCTTCGTTTTTTCACCAAATACCTCTTTGCAGCCCTCTCCGACCTTCCAGCGACACTGTTCTCTGGCGGCACTGGCTCATTTTCTGTTTCCTGAGCTTGGCAACACGTTCGTCGCTTTCAGAAAATGTTTCTTTTGTTTTTTCCTTGAGGCGATCTCTGTCCACTCTGTGGACGTGCTTTCGTTCCACATTTTCTGATCTTTGTTCTTCGGGGTTCAAAACTTGCATTCCTAGTCTGATTTCTTTTTCCCTTGACAGTGATCATCACTACTAACTGTGATCAAGTCGACAACGCATTCCGTCGACCCTTGTAAAACGCAATTCTTTATGTATCGTGCATGCTTTCTCATTCAACACTTAAAATTTTCATTTTTCCTCCCTCACGAATTTGAAGTTAATTTATTATTTTCATGTGAATACTTCATCGCTCTTTTTCATTGCAATAATTTTTACTACTCGTAACTAACGAGCATGAATTTTTCCTTTTATCAGCCATCGATCTCCTTACGAGAATCACTTTCATTACAGCATCTTTTGCCGTAATTTTATAACTGCCTGATGCAACGTTGACCGCCTCCTTCCTCTCCTGGAATGTGTGTGTGGAGGGGGGCGTAAATATAGTAGACCGGTCTGCTTAGGGGGTGGAGCCTATTTATGTATAGTTGCAATGTGGTTCGTTAGATTGATATACCTAGATTTTTAGCTGCTAAATGATTAAAAGTGTAATGAGAATGGAAGGTTACATCTCGTTTCGCCTCTCTTTTTCTACTATTCTTCTTCTTCTTCTTCTTCTTCTTCTTCTTATTATTATTATTATTAATAATATTGTTAATATTAATATTATCATTGCTAATCCAGTTTGTTTTTCAAATACTTATTTTCTGGTTCAACGCAAATTTTCGAGTGAGTTTAAAATACACATTTTGGGAAGAAAATACAACTTTCTTGGGATGATCGCCGCAATATGAAACCCACTTCATCCTTATTCGATCTATGGGTTAATAAAATAAATTATTCAGAACTGAATGTTATTTTTTTCTTTCCTCACGGATATTGTAGTTTTTTTGTTTTTTTTCATTTCAATAATTCGTATTAGTCGTAACTTGAGGGAATATTAAGCGTTCTTCCTTTATATGGACCTTTCCCGGCCACTTTTGCGTTTGGCAGCTTCCTTATATCCCGTCACCACTTGGCTCACCCTCTCCCTCCGCTTCCACTCCCTCGCCTCATGCGCCCAATCTTCCCACCTCACCACCGCCTCCACCTTCTCCTTCACCTCCACCCCCCCCGTCCGCCCTGCCCCGCCCCGCCTTCGCCTGCAGGTTCGCCTTTACCTTCGCCTTCTCCTCCGACTCCGTCCGCGCTTTCACCTCCACCTCCACCCCGCCTTCACCTCCGCCTCCTCTTCCCCCCCGCCTCCTCCTCTCCTCCGCCTTCGCCTTCTCCTCCGCCTCCGCCCGCGCCTTCGCCCGGAGGGGGCGTCTCGCGGTGGGCGGGCCGGGGCGGCCGCCTCAATATTCATGAGCGGCGGACCGGGCACGGCCTCGCCCAACCAGCGGCCGCTTGCGCCGCCCGCACCTGCGCCCACACGCCCACACACTCAGCCACACCCACACAGACGCACACTTAAACGCCTCCGCCTCGCTAGGCAACCGCTCGCTCGCTGGCGCTCTCCCACGAGGCACGCCGACAGGGCGGAGTGCTGGCTAATGTAGATTGCCCGCCTAGCAGTGTGACCTGTTATGTCTTTCAGCGTAGGAGGTTTTTGAGAAGTCATATACTTTGGCTGTATATCGATTACGTGAACAAAACGTAGAAGATTGCCGGGAAATGTGGGAAGATACTGTGCAGATGCAAAAGTTCACAAATTTTGAATGCGAAGACAATGAAGATCGTGTTAAGATAGCTCCATCTCGGTTGTGGATCTTACAGGATTCCTTAAACTGATGCTAAGGTGATCGATTGTAACTGTAACTTGACATGTATTTCATGTCCATGACTACTTCATTGACATGGACATGAACCATTGCCATAGCGAACCAAAGAGATGAAGGCATGAACTATATTGGGCGAAATGAATAATGAAAACATTCTTTATAATGTAACCGTCACGTATCTACCTAACTATTTCGTAGTACGCCGAATTACAGAAGTAAATCTGTTATTTACTTGTTTTGTGACGTGTGATTACACCGTCACGCAAATCTGGGAATACCTCAAATTATGGATAATTCCCTATCGGTGGTGGGTTCGTCTTTGCTAACTAATATTCATTTAACAAACAAACACAATTTCATAGTTTTAAAGAACAAGTAACATATATTCTTTCCAATATGATCCTTCGTACACTCACGTTCACATATTCTCCTACGTGATTACTTTTCCTTTTGATTACACAATGGTAGCTAACTCCCTACCTAAACTGCAGTTTTCTGTAGAATAATAGTGACTCTAATCTACATTTACACGAAACAAACAGTAAATACATATGTACACTTCTCAAAACAAATTATCTCTTAATGAAACCCACAATTCACAATTTAAATAACCATCCTGTAAAAAAAATACATACAAACAATATACCAAAATTCACGAATACCTTTTCAATCTTAAATACTACACTCAATATTTACACTTAATATTCAGCTTCTGCGTGACCTCGCAGTGCAAAATTCTGTTTTACAAAGTCTCTTGACTGTTCATGAAATAACGTTTTACCAGAAACAATTTAACAGTTTCATTCATGTTCAAAACCTTTTTACATAGACAATTCCTCTTAAATGATTTCAAATAACATCAAGAAAATTACAATATAATTTTAAATTTCAAACATAAAAAATTATTTAGATCTGATTTCTCTTACGACTGCAAAAATAAATTCACTGGTTATCAAGACTAATATTTAGTAAAACTTGTCCGATCAATGTCTGTTACTGAGGGAAGCTCATATTACAACGTTTTAATTTGTGCAATCATAATTCTATCTTGAAAGTTTTCCAAGCTGCAATTTAGTAAATATTCTTTCTGCTTTTCTGTGACTCACGACCGGCGAATTCTCCAAGCTGGTCCCGCGCTGAGTAGACGGCTGTCGAGCGACGTTCACGCCCCAAGGTCGTCGTTGTCCTGCGATGGTTCGTGCGCTGCCTACCGCGATGTAATCGGAGTATTTCCGTACGCCTTCTCCTCGTTGTACAGCCCAGTTAAACCACAGCTTACACGAAGGTGATGGTCGCGTTAGAATGCGAGTCCAAAACTCCAAATTATAACTTTGTTTTAGTGAAAGTTGAGCCAGTTGTTGAATAAACTATGCTTTCGGAATTATCAAAATTCTCCAATAGAATTTTCGAAATGAAATCCATAAATAAAAATGAAATAGAATAAAAGTAGAATAAGTAACTGCTCAAAACTAAAACTGAAAAAACTGAAAAAGCTGTATCAAAGAAACAGAAACACGTCCTATGTTACAAAAAATCTCTTCTATATTCCAGCAACGAGAATGTAGCAACGTGGTTTTATAAATTCATTTTAGTCCACTACCACTGTTATTCTTACATTCGTTGCATTACTTGTTTAATATTCCTATCGAATTTTACGTAATCTTGACATATCACAGTGATTAATCCCATGAAAATACTTAGACAATTACCTTTTAATAAAGCTTCATTTCTGGTATTTTCCACGTGTCCCTCGTCGGTTGTGTGGTGGAATAGTACCCATCTAATCACTTCAGCGTCTCGATCCGGAAAGAAAGACAATCTCGTCCGAGTCAAGCCTCATGCCACATTCGCATTTCTACAAAAGTTCTGATTGGCTAGGGCGAAAGTACGTTCAGAAATTTGTTTCTAGGTAACGCCATCTCTTCGCTACTCTAGGAACTATTTGTAGGGCAAGATGTCGGGTATTGTCACTTCAATATTTCTTTTGTCCTGAGTGTAGCCGATGACAAGCGGTTACAATAAATTGCATTGCATCTCCAACGTGATAGAAATTTAATTCCAACGCACTTAAGTTAGAAGAAGTTAGCTGAGTTTTCTCTTCGAGAGTTTTGTTGACTCATCAATTATTGCGTTTGATGCGATTCTGAGATCTGTCGCTCTTCAGACTCCCTATTTTTCTGCGATGACTCTGTTATTTTCTTGTTATTCTCAAATTTGAAAATACCACTATAAGTGAATTTATTTGAAACAAAAGAATATATTACGACTTCACAACCCAACTGAACACAATTTCAAAATAAGCTTTACAGAAATGTTTCATACAGGAATGTTGACAGAATAACGTTCATCACCCAGGTGTTTATGTTGCAACAGTTTAGAGTTACTTTAATGAATAAATGAATTTTTACGACCAAACAGTCCATACTTTTGTAACAAACCTCTTAGAATTATTAAATTAGAATACCAGTCTTCAGTATGTTTGACAAAGGCCAACAATATTTTTTCGACTTTTGATACATGTAGACAGATAATATTAACTTTACTTACAAAAATGTAACTATCATACTGGCAAAAATGTTGGTTCTGTGATTTGTAATATGTTGATGCTTTCATGTATTTTGCAAGAAACCTGCTACATGATTGTTTTCGTTAAGTCTAATGTATTAAAAAATGCAATAATGTAGTTTTTGTACAGGTTACATCAAATATATCATGTAACAGTTAAAAAAGATTCCTTTG
Organism: Teleogryllus oceanicus; assembly: GCA_964035755.1. Taxonomy (NCBI): domain Eukaryota; kingdom Metazoa; phylum Arthropoda; class Insecta; order Orthoptera; family Gryllidae; genus Teleogryllus; species Teleogryllus oceanicus. The sequence goes on from CAXIVR010000008.1 coordinate 77,039,937, forward strand.
TGTGGATTTAAAATTAATTCAGGATAAAATAACCGTATGTATTTATAGTAAACCAAATTACGCAGATAATTGCGCTGAATGCGTCACGCGTAACAATGCATTTTTATTATCATGTGATGAACTCTTGCGTAATATCAATTATTGATTATTTTTAATGAGTTTACAATTTGCCACGATTTCCCATTAATGATTTAGCTTGCAAGATTCGTATGAAACGTTCAATCGTCCTTGCGAATGGACTGCAGCAGTTTCGAAGATTACTTACGAGACAACGCCCAGGTGAATTCAATGCCAAAGGCGCACTTGTAGATAAATAGGCTCTCACAAGATCTCATCGAACAAGGCTTGCGAAAGAATCTGGACGCACCGGTTTATGGCAGTCGGTTGTTTTATTCGTCTCTTCGGTGAAAAGATGACGACGACGCCCTTTTGTTGTCACTCGGTGATTCGAGGGACGCGATGGAGAGGAATGTTAGTGAAGCTGAACAAGTACGTTACAGGTCAGGCTTTCCAAAGACAAATTCAGACCATCTTAAGGGGAAAGATACACCTTAAAACCTAAAAAAGAAAACGATCTTTGAAAATATTTTTTTAATTACTAAGGAATAATTTGATGAAAAACATATTTCGATATCTGCAATAGTTTTCGAGTTATGGTTTAAAATGTGTGTCGCTACATCATGGATCTATTAGAGTAGTAGGGTAAGCAAAACTCATGAATCTATCTTTGTACCTTGTATTCCAGAATTACCGTTTTAAGATCCGTTTCCCTTACAACTAAGAAACTAATCATTTTAAAGCTGCGAAATTTTTAGGATGCATTTAACCAAGTATTATCTACAAAACCATACAAGATCATGCACTTTAGATCAATAGTTTTTGTGATAAATAATTATAAAACTGAAAAACTAATATTAATAATCAATATATTAATTTAGGATTCAAATTAAAAATATTATTTATCCAGAGATCTAAATGGAAGATCTTGGTTTTGTACCCGTGAGTATTGCCAATAAATTAAAAGAAGAAATTTGTAAAAATATTCAAAAGTATTAGAGATCATGGAAAAACTGGTTAATTTTTATTTAAAAAACAATTATGTTAAAAGCAAATTTTTCTTTGCAGAAGAAAGATATTTGTGTGTGTCAGTCATTTTCACTGCAGTATAATATTTTAATGGAGAAAAAAGTGGAAATCCTCGAAATAAATAAGAGTATTAACCCTGATATATTGTTGAGAAAAAATAGAACGTAGAAAACAAAACTATGACAAAAAATCTAAATTGCGTATTTTTCTACCTTGCAGTGCTTTCTTCAGTTACAGAAACCATGTTTATAACACCAGAAAAGCATGTATTCAGAACCAGGAGTAATCAAATAAAAACAGAACTAAAGTTTACCATCATTCTCCACACAGGAGAAATGGAATCTGTAAACACACTATTAAACTAATTATCTACGATATTCATCATAATCTCTCATGACTATATACGTCATCATAATCTTCATAACACTAAATAAACATAAACACCAGGATCCGGATTTCACACTAAATGTATTACGTTGTTGGTATATAATCCACGTTAATTGTTTAAGTACTTTTAGGTCTTCAAAATTCGTCTCATGGTAGGAACTGCAGATTTTCATAGAACTGTTTGTCTGTTGGACGTATGACCATGTACGTACTACTACTATTCGCCGTTTATGCAGATAGTTGCCAATACTATATGCGAGTCAAAACGTTAAACAAAAAGAAAATTGTTAGTACTGAGTGTAAAAATCTTAATAATAAAATATCATTGCTCATAAGACTTCTATAAGACAGCAAAGTCCTCTCAAAATGCTTGAGAGAATGAACAAAGTTGATTGATTTTTTCGTGTTTCCGGGCGCGTCAACAACTACTGTGGTCATTAGTCCCGTTAGTGTAGTGTATGTTTTTTCTAGGGAGATGGTGGTGATCTTTCCCCCACTGGATGGCGAGATCCGGCGCCGACCTACCGTCGGCTACTGTGGTTTCCCCCTTACCAGAACTCTCCCACCAGCGGGGCACCGCCCCAGCCGGGACAAGCTCTAAGCTCCCGACCGGTCTCCCGGAATATGTGGTAGTGTAGTGCATGTTAGTGTAAGTGTGTGTGTGTGTGTGTGTGTGTGTAAGGGGAGAGGAGAGAACAAAGAAGAGGAAAGCATAGATCGCGCGCGGTCCGTGGCCCGTTTCGTAGGGTACTGCTCCGGCATTCGCCTGGTGTTGATCGGAGAAACCATGGAAAACTACCGATCAGAGCAACCGGCCGCTAGAATTCTTCTGCAGACAGCAACCGAATTCGACCTAGCTGAAAAGCTAGTGTGTAAAATCCTGCCGCCGTGGGGAGTGGGAACCTGGGACCTCCCGGTCTGAGGCGCTGCAGTGACATCAGTTGATGCACTGAGCTACCGCTCCCGGTGAACAAAGTTAAAAGTGAAATCGCGTTCTTTGATATGCAAACGAGAATGCGAAATTAGATTGTATCTGTGTCTCATGCGTCAAAGTTGAATAGCTCAGAGTGGAAAGTAAAGCTCATTCTCAGACTTTTTAAAAGGAAAGAAAAAGAATTGTAAGAGGAAGAACGAGAATTAAATCTTATATTCTCTTTTGTACATAGAAATACGCTTGTCGAACATTGTTAGTTTTGCATCTGTCGTGTCATACTGTATTTTATTTTATTACTTTTGCTCTTTTATTCTCTCTTCTTTCTTTCCCCTTTCTCACGAATTAGATCAGTTTAAATTGGACAAAATACTAAAAAGCTTTTTGTTTTTGTCCCAAATTTTTCCTTCCTTATATTTTGGTGTGTTTCTTTTACGTCATTATTTATTATTTTTCGTGAATGAATTTAAAATGAATAGCTATTTTGATAATTTTTATGCAATGAAGCATCCATACGGACAAAAAGTACCAGCAAGAAGAGAAGACAATAAAAAGAACAAATAATGGAAAAAAGTGTGTGAAATATCTTTGATAATGTAGTTGGTGTAGCTTTTCACAAACAGCTTTAGTACCATTGATATATGAAGTTATTTGAATGACTAATAACAAAGAAATTAATGAGTGGAAAAAGTGGGAAAAATTGCCTACCCATGGTTCTAGGGTTCTAAGGGATAAATTCTAGATAAATGTAGTAAATCTTTGTAAAAGTAGTCGGTGAAGCTCTTCCAAAAAATATTTAATATCACTGACCTGTGAAATTATTTGAATTACTAATAACAACGAAATTAATTATTGTGGGGAAATTTTACCTTCCCAGTTGTGCTACAAGGATTAAATTCTAGGAATTCTTGCAATTTCGGGTGAAATTGCAATAATTGCAATTTCTGGTGAAGCGAAGTGGCTTCACCGCCTGCTACAATCTCAAGCGCGCATTTTCGTCACCGCGAGAATGTAGTTGGTTGAGCTCTTCTAAAACAGTTTTAATAACACTGATCCGTAATATTATTTGAATTACAATTAACAAAGAAATTAATGATCGTGGGAAAAATTGCCCCCTCCTTCTACAAGGGTATAGGTAAATGTAGTAAATTTACTCAGTTAAATCTTTGTAAATGTAATTGGGGAGTCTTCCAAAAAACGGTTAAAAGGAACCCCTTCCCCGGCCGGGGGTTGAAGTTGTTAATTTGCGGGGAATCGCCCCTTCCCCAGGTGTACCGGTAGCGGTAGCTCAGTGCATCAACTGATGCCACTGTAGCGTCTCTGACCGGGAGGTCCTAGGTTCGAGTTCTGACGGCGGCAGGATTTTCGGCACTAGCTTTTTAGCTAGGTCGAATTCAGTCGCTGCCTGGAGGAGAATTCTAGCGGCCGGCTGCGCTGATCGGCTGTTTTCCGTGGTTTCTCCGATCAACACCAGGCGAATGCCGGAGCAGTACCCTACCAAACGGACCACGGACCGCGCGCGATCTGTCCTTCCTCTTCCTTGTCCTATTCTCTTCCCCTTTCACACACACACACACACACACACACACACTAACATGCACTACACTACCACATATTCCGGGAGACCGGTCGGAAGCTTAAAGCTTGTCCAGGTTAGGGCGGTGCCCCGTTGGTGGGAGACTCCTGATTCGGGGGAAACCCCACTAGCTGACGGTAGGTCGGCGTCGGATCTCGCCATCCAGCGGGGAACGATCACCGCCATCTCCCGAGAAAAACATGCACTACACTAAAGGGACTAATGACGAAAGCAGTTGACGCGCCCGGAAACGCGAAAAAAAACAAACCAATCCCCAGGTGTGCTACAAGTCTTAAACTCTAGGAATTCTTGCAATTTCGGGTGAAATTTGCAATTCTTGCAATTTCGGGTGAAGCGAAGTGGCTTCAGCGCCTGCTACAATCTCAGGCGCGCGTTCTCGTCACCGCGAGAACTTCGTCCACCGTCTGCTATCGCCCCATCTTAACGAGCCGCTCGGCAAAGCACGCATTACCATACGCAGCGACATGCAACCGCAGCGCGTGCGGGCTGCCACGCACGGCCGCGAGAGCCCGGCCGCCTCGCCGAGTGTGTTGCTGATATGTTAGATGCGTGCATTTCGTGTAAAAATCGACCTTCGTGCTCCTTGATGTTGAGCTGACACGAAAGTAGTGAAAACTGAAAAGACGTGCACGAGAGAAGTTGGTGGTAGTCACGCTCCAGTGTTCTTAAAAGTGAGATGCAAACCTTTGGAATTCGGAAAAAAGATTGTTGTTTCTTTTTTTTCAAACTGTTTGCAACTTTATTATAATAGAAAGGATATATTCTTTTTGGATCGTTTACATTATGTTTAATATTTCTTCCTAAAAATGTCGTATAAAACATCATGCATGATAATGTATTAACAACATACTGGATTGTAAAACTAGAATAATATTAATATTTTATAATAAGTAGCTTGCATGAAAACATTCTGTTCAAAAGACGGTTTGTTTCGCAGGTAATCTTTGGTACTTTCTATTTATTAAACATTCCATTGCTAACTGATGTATAACAAACTACAAAACATTTGCGTTTCTAATTCTACACAAGGCGTGATTGTAATTTTGAGTCATCACTTTTGCGTAAGACATCATAAATATAGTTAACGCAATATAACAAACCCCTTTCATTTGTGAATCTTTGAATAAAACTGTACTTGAAGATTAATGTGAGTCGTTGTGTTATACTGTCTGCAAGGAGAGGCAAATATTTTTAAAGATACAATTGTGTATATCTCTTCTCTATTTCTGAGTAATACGACTTCACAATTCCTCAGCTATACAACCTCGATACTCCCGAAGAAATAATCTGTCCATCTGCATTTGCACGATAGTCTGAGGAAGAAAGGCGCCAGAGAAGAGCCTTGGAAATGAATGCAAGATAGTAAGCAGACGCCCGTGCACTGAGAAATGAAAGCGACTGCGCGATATAAAAAGAATGGACCCCGAGGAACACTTCGACGCGCGCGCTCCGTAACAAATGAACAGCGCGGCGCGCGTGGTTGTGGCAGGGTAGGCGGCGGTACAACGGAGGTCTGGCCTTCATTAGAGTCGGCCTGCCTTCCTGCTCTTTCTCCACCCTTCTTCCGCTGGAGTGCGCGAGTCCTGTCGTTAAACCCGGCTGCGTCGACGTGCCGCTCTTTCGCGCGGCGCCGTCGGACCTCTGTCGCCGTGCATTCCGCCTTGGCTCCTTGCTTGCCTTTCGCCCTCCGCAAATGGCTCGTGTTCTCCTTTGGTCTGTTCTCATCGTTCACTCGCGAACGCCTTGGCTCGTTGCTTGCCTTTCGCCCTCCGCAAATGGCTCGTGTTCTCCTTTGGTGCTATTCTCATCGTTCACTCGCGAACGCCTTGGCTCCTGCTTGCCTTTCGCCCTCCGCAAATGGCTCGTGTTCTCCTTTGGTGCTGTTCTCATCGTTCACTCGCGAACGCCTTGGCTCCTTGCTTGCCTTTCGCCCCTCCGCAAATGGCTCGTGTTCTCCTTTGGTGCTGTTCTCATCGTTCACTCGCGAACGCCTTGGCTCCTTGCTTGCCTTTCGCCCCTCCGCAAATGGTTCGTGTTCTCCTTTGGTGCTATTCTCATCGTTCACTCGCGAACGCCTTGGCTCCTTGCTTGCCTTTCGCCCCTCCGCAAATGGCTCGTGTTCTCCTTTGGTGCTGTTCTCATCGTTCACTCGCGAACGCCTTGGCTCCTTGCTTGCCTTTCGCCCCTCCGCAAATGGCTCGTGTTCCCTTTGCTGTTCTCATCTCCCGCGTCGCAGGTCTTCCTGTTTGCCCTGAGAGGTAAAACTTTAAGTGGATGTAAACTGTTAGACGTACGCAAACACTTGTCGAATGTGCTAATGTTTTTACTTGGGGAAATGTTTGATCTATGCATTTGCAGATTGTTGATGAGTTTTGTGGAAAGAAACCTTCCGAATCTGAACGGAGTTTTAGAAATTGTTATTAATCGCTTAATGAGTAAATTAAATATATTATTGACATTTATCGTCATTATTACTTTTTTAATTGCTTTCTCTGTCACCGTTCCCAGTAATACACCCTTATCAAATCTGACAGATTGCCTCTTATCTCCGAACCACAACCATTTTGTTTTTGCGGTGTCGTCAATTAATTCCACAGTATTTCTTTTGCCATTAAAACCTCATCCAAAAACTGCCAACTCCATCACAACGCTCACTGTAAGGATTGCCAACAATACTGTCTCTGTCGCTACTACTTCCATATACTTCTATTGATTGATTGATTGAAGGATTTTTTCGTGATTCCGGGCGCGTCAACTGCTCTGGTCATTAGTCCCGTTAGTGTAGTGGGGTTTCCCCCTAACCAGGACTCTCCTACCAGCAAGGCATCGCCCCAACCGCGACTAGCTCTAAGCTCCCAACCGGTCTCCCGGAACATGTGGTAGTATAGTGCAAGTTAGTGTAAGTGTGTGTGTATGTAAGGGGAGAGGATAGGACAAGGAATGGGAAGGACAGATCGTGCGCGGTCCGTGGCCCGTTTGTTAGGGTACTGCTCCGGCATTCGCGTGGTGTAGATCGAAGAAACCACGGAAAACTACCGAACAGAACAGCCGGACGCTAGAATTCTTCTCCAGACAGTGACTGAATTCGACGTAGCTGAAAAGCTGGTGTCGAAAACCCTGTCGCCATCACGACTCGAACCTGGGACCTCCCGGTCAGAGGCGCTGCAGTGATAGTTGATGCACTGAGTTACCGCTTCCGGTGACTTTCTATTAATACCTAGTATTTCTAACACCACTGTCGCGACGTCTAATACTTCTTTTACACCACTAAAACATGTACCGTTATTACCGTCTCCCCCTCTATACACCCAACATCAAGTAGCCTTCTGAAATCAGTCACACTCCTCCATCCCTCCAATTTGTCAATTAATATATGTATCATTTATAAAACGTCAACTTCCAGTTCCTCCCTTACCACTGTCATTGCTCTCGCAGCTTTTTCAACGGACACCAAGAAGCTCAGTCGCCAGTTCTCTTGAGGCTGCACCCATTGCGTGCCTCCGTTTCGACCGTCTAAGCCGCCTGAAACCGCGCCCGCCGCTCCTTGGTCTGTTCTCTGTCGGAGCCGAAGCCCCGTCTGCGTTGCGTGTCGACGTTTTTCCTTCCGAGCCCTCCGTCACTGCCGCCGCCGTCGCCGCCTTCTCTTTCGGGGGCGGATTGCCTCCGCGCAGGAAAAACCCCTTCAGGGCCCGCCTTCGCCCTTCACTCCGCCCGCCCCCCCACCTAAAAACGTTAAGGTAACAAATTAGTGGATTCAGTTAAACTCTAACGTTCAGCTTGTAATTTTAAGTCCATTACTTCAAAGGACCTCGAACTCGTTTAATAAAAGCACAATGTATGCGGGTTGTTAGAGGGGCGGGGCACTTGTTTAACTCTCGTTGTGCGTCCACGGGGCGAGTACTGCGATTTTAAACTTTCCACCGCAGCGTTGCCCGCCCCCTCTTCGCCCGAGTAAAATACAAGTTAAGCTATTATTCTACAGTTCCGCTCGTAATTTAATAACGTCGCTCGGATATGTCGGAGGGTTTACAGTCTCCCGCGTCGCCTTGTCGTCGGCGGCGGCTGCGGATGGCGACGCCGCCGGCACAGACGGCCGGGACGACGTCGTTCCGGGTTCATTTGGCAATTTGGACCGCGTGACGGCGCGACGCCAGTGGCGGGATTGAGAGGGTATGGATGGGGTTGTAGTGGGGGGATGGGGGAGTCGGGTTGGTTGGGGGGACAAGGGGCGGTAGGGTGGCAGTGGGACACAGCTGCGGGTACAGCGGAGGGGGGCGAGGTGGTGGTGTTGGTGTTGCGGGGGGGGGGGGTGGGGGAGGGGCGGGGTCGACGGGGGAGCGCGGGGTGAGCGGGGCCGGGAAGGGGGGGGGAGCAGCAGGAGCAGGAGGGCCACGGCGAATCGGGAGAGCGGGTTTAACGGCGGGGAGCGGGGACGGGAAGTGGGGTGGCAAGGGGACAGAGCCCGGCCGGGGAGTTGCGCGTGGAGGCCGCCTCGAGCCGGGAAGACGCCGCAACGGCGGTTGGGGAGCCGCCGCCGAGCGGCTGCCGCCTCTGAAGGAAGGTTGCGGGGCGACGAGCTGCAAACTCAATACAGATTGATTGAGTTTTTCATGTTTCCGGGCGCGTCACTGCTCTGGTCATTAGTCCCGTTAGTGTAGTGCAGGGTTTTTTATACCGACCTACCGTCGGCTAGTGGGGTGTCCCCCTAACCAGGACTCTCCCACCAGCGAGGCACCGCCCCAGCCGGGACATGCTCTAAGCTCCCGACCTCTCTCTCGGAATATGTGGTAGTGTAGTGCATGTTAGTGTGAGTGTGTGTGTTTAAGGGGAGAGGATAGGACAAGGAATGGGAAGGACAGATCGCGCGCGGTTCGTGGCCCGTGTGATAGGGTACTGCTCAGGCATTCGTCTGGTGTTGATCGGAGAAACCACGGAAAACTACCGATCAGAGCTACCGGCCGCTAGAATTCTCTTCCAGACAGCGAAAAAAGAAAGAGTAGGAGGAGAAGAAGAAAGTGGTAGAAGAATATTGAGAAAAGTAAAATCAGTAGAAGAAACACATGGCCATGCCAGTAAATCAAGGGCAGATGTGAGGTAAACGCCCTTGCGGGGCTCTGCTCGACCTGGGGGGGGGGAGGAGGGCGCTGGCGGAAGGGCGCGAGTAACCAGGGCAGAATGTGGGGTAAACGCCCTTCGGGGCTCTGTCTACCGCGGCGCCGCGGGGGGGGGTGCTGGCGAAAGGGCGCGTGGGTGAGGGCTTCCAGCTGCGGCGTCGGGGCTCAACACTGGCTTTTGTCCAACTAATGAGTCCAGAAGGCCTAGGCGGCGAGCGCCCGTTCTCAGCCGCATTCAGGCAACGAAAACTGGTTATTGTGCCCAACGATGGGCGCCTGTATTGGGTAAACATGGTCTTTTGAAGTTCATCTAAAGACGGTATTGGCGCCCGTCTCACAGAGCAGGAGAAAGCTCTCTACAGGAGAAACATGGCTGGGTTGATTGTGTCTTAAAGTGATTGTGATTGACATTCGTTTCTATCATAATACTCCACGCCTATTTCGCATGATACTTCTATGATTTTATTACGTTTCATTCACATTTTTAATCTGAATCCATTCTAAAATTTTTGTTTTTCTTTATTGTCATACAAAATCGTACAAGCTCTCCTATCCCTATAGTATTTTTATGTTTTTTAAATCATTTCTCAGGGATAATTCTGATTGTGAAATGAAAGTCATCATTGCATTGTGATTCTGTTTATGCGACGGCGGTCAGAGAGATATACACTATAAAATTCTACTCAAAACAACACAAGTTATTTGAAAAAAGCATAAGAAAATTTGTATTATTCGATTCGCGCAAGAACAGTTTCAGAAAATTATTAAATTGAAAGGTTTGTGCTAAAAATTACGCAAAGTTTTTATTAATTGTATTTAACTATTTAATTTGTTCCTTGCTTTTAATTTGTAGTTTAATTTAGAAACAACGTGAAAACGTGTTTATGTTTCAGTGCCATTTGTAGAGAGTTTGTATTACAACGAAAAATCACTAATAAATACATTGAGTTTATGAAATGTGCATACGCTATATTAATATGATATAATATAATATAATATAATATATTTAATACAATATAATATAATGTATTCTGTGATCCAATGGCAAAATCAGTGTATATCCAAGTGTACCAATATTCCCAAAACCCAAGATTCCAAATTCTCCAATGTACCTGAAAGTACAAACCCACAGTGCTTGGCGTACGACAAATTTCATTGAAGAGACAACTGGACCAATACTGTGCACACAATTCACTTTTCCCCCATAGCACGTCATACGCAGTTTTAACTGTTTTTTACGTAAAATAAATAAATAAATAAACCCGCTACATTTTTTAAGCACATTGGCCTAAGGTTTTGAACCATCGCTTGAAGATAAAAATACTCACTGATATTTTATAAATCTTTCTATCAACACTACTAGATAGAGTGGGACGATATTTGAAATAAAATCTATGTTGAAATATATTCTTAATATTATGTAATAATTCAAACGTATTTTTGAAACGTAGTATGATTGTTTTATTGATAATATTTATGGGGAGGACAAGCTTCATGCGATGTCTCCCCGAAGCAACCCACGTACACAATCAATGGGCCAATCCTTATTTTAGGAGGCTTTTCCTTCTGACCTTGCAAATATCGCCAAGCTCCTTTCATCTTTCTAGTGGAGAAAGGAGCTATCTTCGGCGACGAAATACGACGGCGATTAGAATTTTGCTCAGAGGTTTCTTTTAGAATAGAGTATATTTTACGTGCAGTAAATCTACTCAAGGACATCTGCTTTATTCACCTCCGAAGGAAGGCGTACGAAAGCTTTTTGCCTTTAAAAATCCACGGTTTCGATCGGGTTTTAACCCGCAAACTTGGATATAACAGTCCCATACTCCGCTCCTGAACTCCCCCCCCCCCCCCACTCCTGAACCCCGCCCCTGAACCCCGCCCCTGAACCCCGCCCCTGAACCCCGCCCCTGAACCCTGCCCCTGAACCCTGCCCCTATACTACCGATTCCGAGAAAGCTGTCCTCGGACTAAATTTCTCAGAGAGTGTTCGCGAATCTGTGAACTTCTAAGAGTGCAGAGGCCACCAACGGCGATGACAAAGTTGTGTGTAGTCGGCGTGAGTCACGCGGTTGAGGATCTTGGGGCTGTGCGATGGCAGGCGCTCCGCCGCTGACATGTGTCTCATCCGCGAGGAAACGAAGCATCGCGCAGGCTCTTAGGCCTCCTCTCGGGCGGACGCCGCGGCTTCTAAACGAGCCGCCGTCGAGAGATGAGTGAGGTGAGGAAGCGCGAGGGGCGGTGTTTTGCTGTGCCTTGCCACAGGAAGTAGAGGATCTCTGCTGTCTTCAACCTTCTCGTCGCTCTCGCCTTTTCCCCGACTGCTCCCCGATTTCCCGCTCTGATCCTGAACTCTCCCCTGAACTCGCCCAACTCCGCCCTGAACCGCCTGACCCCACCGCCCCCCTGCGTCCGCCCCTGAAGCCCGTTCCCTGAAGTCCGTTCCCTGAAGTCCGTTCCCTGAAGTCCGTTCCCCTGAAGTCCGTTCCCCTGAAGTCCGTTCCCCTGAAGTCCGTTCCCCTGAAGTCCGTTCCCTGAAGTCCGTTCCCTGAAGTCCGTTCCCTGAAGTCCGTTCCCTGAAGTCCGTCCCCCTGAAGTCCGTCCCCCTGAAGTCCGTTCCCCTGAAGTCCGTTCCCCTGAAGTCCGTTCCCCTGAAGTCCGTCCCCCTGAAGTCCGTTCCCCTGAAGTCCGTTCCCCTGAAGTCCGTCCCCCTGAAGTCCGTCCCCCTGAAGTCCTCTTCAATTTCACCCCCTCTTGCGCCCTCTTATCCTACTCCACTTCTCTACATCTGCTTCACCTGTTGCCCACGCATTTTCTTTCCGCCACCTCCATCCCCGCCATCACCCCCCCTTCCCTGTACCTCCTCTATCTCCACCTTCCTTTTCCATAGTTACGTCCTCTTGTCTTCCACCCCTTCTTCAACCTCTATCTGCCTTTCCGACTCAGCCTTCTCCTTAGAACCTTTCTCTACCTCTGTCTTTGTCTCCACCTTCAGCACTACCTTACCTCTTACCTTCATTTTCTTTTACCTCGGTTTCTATCTTACCTCTTTCTCAACATCTACTTTCGTCTCTACCTCCAACTCAGAACTCACTGAACCTCCGTCTCTACCTCTACTTCAGCTTCCTTCCGCTTTAATCTCTACTTTCGCCTCTGCCTCGCTTTCCATGGTCTTCGCCTCCATCACCGTCACCACCACCCCTTCCGTCGCCACCTGCGTCTTCACCTCCGCCCCTGCTGCAGCCGCAGATAGACGTCTTCTTCCACTTCTTTGTACGGCTAAATTTACCCGCGCCGCGTAAAAATAGGCCCGTTGGCCGCGCGACGCGGGCTGTTGACCCCCCGCCGGCGGCTTCCGAGGGCCCAGAGGAGCCGGCGAGGGGGGCGGGGCGCGCGCCATACCCAGGAAGTCAGCTCAGACGAAATTACTTTCAGACCACGGATGCCTCCGGCGTACGAATTGTCGAAGCGGTTTGTGTAAGAAGAAAATGTCAGTTTTTCACTACTATTGTCTTCTTGTGATGTAGTTAATTCCCATTTCACCTTCCAAAATTTGATAAAATTCTGTATTATTTCCATGCTAATGCAAATGAATATCTCATTTGTACGAGTAAGCTCCCTTACTGGAAGTCCGAGGCTGAGATTCAGGCACTGGATATACCCTTGAAAACTGATGACGTTTTAAATTTATTTTATAAGATTTTACCAACTATTAATTTTTACGTTTAAAGTTATTTTATTTTCAATAAATCATTAAAACGAACTTAAAGAGTATGCGATTTAAATATATCTGAAATTAATCTGATGTTTTTCTGTTTCTAATTTTTGTCATGGAAATTGATTGAACTTTTTAAAAGTTTGGTGCTACAATATTAAGGGCATACGTTTACATTCTTATCTCACATGATTACTTGTTTATTCTCCTGAGTGTCTTACACGTTTTCTGTATGTATAACATACCAGTTGCATTAACCCGTTGCTAGGAACAAAAAGGTAAGATCTCTTACTAATCTATTTTATTTCTTACGCTAAAATTAAACCTCGCAGCAAACAAAAATTAGTTCCTGGAACATGTGATTAAAGTAAAACGCGACATAAAATTAAAATTTAAAAGACTCATTTACTGCTTCTTACAACAATGCTTGTAATTTTTCCCTGCAATTAAATTTTGTCCGAACAATTCTAACAAATGGGAAGTTTAAACTCTAAATCTAATATTTATGTTTTTTTAAATATATAATATCACAGTGGATATCACATATCATTGTCGTGACTCGTTTATATGTACAAATCACACAAGTTCAAAGAAAAGAAGAACTCGTCCTATAATTTAAAGCATCCAGTGCATCTTATTCATTTTACTTTCAAACTGGAAACTACTGGTTGCATTTTATTTTCTTGTCTTTCATCGTTGATCAGGGATTCGAGTATAAGTAACTGTAGATACAATATTATTCCAACTGCGTCTCTTTTTAGATCCGTTTTCTCTTGAATTTGTTTGTGTTACGTATGCAGAGAGGTTGTAACTCCCACGAGGAAAGGCGGAACTGAAATTCAACTACATTTATACAAATGCGGATGCAGCCAGTTGCATAAGAATGCGGCATCTGCGCTGGGAGTTCCAGCAGTGCCTTCAACCTGCTCTCAGCTGCGCCCGGCTCAGTCGCTCTTTCCCAGCGGGCGTTGTTGCAGCATGCGCGGCGCCGGGGGCGGCGGCTGCCGCCTTTGTTGCCTCGGCACAGTAAACGGCGGCGTTCGCTTTCCCATTGAACGGGAGCCGCGGCGATCTCTGCCGCCGCAAGAACCGCTTCCACCAGACCCCGCCCCGTTCCACCTCGACCGCACCCACCGCAGCTCCACTTTCTTACATCCCCGCCTCCCCAGGCAACGGTCCCCATCGCCCTATCGTCTCCACCGTCCACCCCGCTCACCACCGCCTCCCACCGCCTCCCACCTCCTCCCACCGCCCCCCACCGCCCCCCACCGCCCCACCACCCCTTCCCGTCCCAGCACGACCGTACCCTCCCCAGCTCCATTTCCTTGCATCCCCACCTCCTCAGGAAACGGTTCCCATCGGTCCATCGCTTCTATCGTCTCCACCGTCTCCCACCGTCCCCACCCCCACCGTCCCCACCGTCCCCACCACCCTCATCGCTCCCATCGCCCCTACCGGCCGCCGCCGTCATTGCCCCTCACCCCCCGCCCCCGCCGCCGCATATTGCGTGTAATGCATTAATGCGCCTTTGTTTTCTTAATGAGGTCGCGCGCCCGCGCAAGGGCCCTCCGGGAGCTGGTGGTTGGGAGGGGGCGGGGGGGGAGAGGTGCCAGGAGATGCCCCTATGGAGAGACAATGTTCACAGTGGGCTCGCGAATTTGGGTTGACGATTTTTCGTGGGGACGGTATCATTCGAACTATTGTTTCACCTCTCTGTCTACGGAGGCATTTCGAGTGATGCAACTTCTCGGATTTCCGAGTAAGTGATTTTAGTTTGTACTCTTTGCATAACAGTCATAGTTAGATCCATTTCGGAACGAACAATTGACGGTACGTGTAGATAAAAAACGAAAAAAATACAGCACAGAGGGATGAAACATATTTTCACCGTAAAAGTAAGCAAAATGTAACGTAAAATTGACTATTATAAGAAATGCTGACTGTATTTGTAAATTAATATTTCATGTGATTAGTGATATAAACTTGAGACACTATTTTTGTTAAGGCTATTACGCCTTATACTTTCCGTTGTGCTGTACATGCACTAAATATACTGTTCTGATGTAAACAGTCAAAGGTCAGCGTTAACACCCCATTAACTGTTCATATTGCGAAAGCATGCGTGTCTAATTACCCACTGTATTAGTCACTGTATCATTTTGTCACTGTCTAATTAGTCACTGTATCGTTTTTGTATTGAATGTGTGTCCACGTGGCTATTCCCGGAATTCCCATTTGGGTCAGAGATCCCCACGTTGTAAGAAGTCAACATATTAAAGACCAAATAGAATTGAAGTCTTGTAGAGTAACATAATATTAAACGAAAGCAGTAATGTTGCAAGTATCTGACCCTAAGTTTCAGGAGTCTTCTGTAGAGTAGATTTCTAAGTTTTCCGCGATTGTGTCATGTTCTAACATATCCTCATTGATGCCATTTATACTAGAATAACATGCCACCAGTATACAGTATTCCATAGTTTTCTAATAGATAAGTAACTACCACCTGTCAATAATAATTTCGTTGTCAAAATAGTTATAATTAAGTAGGAATTAGTTGCCTTTAATACTGGAAAGTTGTTGTTGTTATTATTATTATTATTGTTGTTGTTGTTATTATTATTATTATTATTATTATTGTTGTTGTTGTTATATTTAGCATTTGGGTTGGATTACTCAGACCTTTGCCAGTCAGCGGTGTCCTCAGGACTGCTGCCTGTGTTTATTATTCACGCCTGGAAATAAGGGAGATATATACAAGCATGACATATTCCCTTCACTGTATCTAGTGTATTTGGCAATAATAATAATAATAATAATAACAACAACAACAAAAACAAAAATAATAATTAATCTGTAGCTTTCTAAGACACACCATCTCTTTTTCTGTAGCTGTGTGACGTCTGCAAAAGCTCAAACAGGCCAATTAGGCTAGGTATAGTGGTGTTGTGTGTGTGTGTGTGTGTGTGTGTGTGTGTGTGTGTGTGTGTGTGTGTGTGAGATTCCCACCACATGTCTCCCTAACCCCGGACGTGAATAATAAATAAAACAGGCCTGCGATTATCGGTAGCTGATAAAAGACTGGTTAATCTGACCTAAAATGCCAAATGTATTATTATTATTATTATTATTATTATTATTATTATTATTATTATTATTATTATTATTATAGCCGCGTGTGTGGCCGGGCCCACTGTCGGGCGCGTATTGAGGGACGCGCTAAGCGCCAGGCCGCGCCCCGGGGCTGCAAGCACTCAGCCACCGCTCCAAGCGCAAAACGCGCAATTTAGCTGCCCTCGCAACACATGTCGCCCCGCGGCCCCTTCGCCCGGCGGCCACAATCTGCCGCACGCCACGACCTCCGCCGCGCCCACTTAGCTCAAGCGGCCCTCTCACACCTCCTCCTCCGCGCTCTTTGGCTGCCCTCTTGCGTCCTGTCGTGTTCTCGTGCTTTACTGACTCTGCTTTTTCGCTTTCTGGCTGCGCTCTTCTCGCTGTCGTTACCCCTTTTTTCTTGTCTTCATGCCGCCCCAAGTCCTTGCTGTATAGACTACCATCTTGCTTCACCCTATCTACTCCTCTTTGTTCATTCAACTGTCGCATCTCACACCTCCTCCTGCTGTTTGGCTGCCCTCTGCGTCCTGTCGTGTTCTCGTGCTGTACTGACTCTGCCTTTTCGCTTTATGGCTGCGCACTTCTCGCTGTTGTTACCCCTTTTTTTCTTGTCTTCATGCCGCCACCGTCAAGTCTTTTGCTGTTTGGGCTACCATCTTCCCCCCTCTGTTCTCTGTTCTCTGTTCATTCAGTTGTCGTCTCTGACACCTCCTCACTCTCTTGCTACCCTCTTGCGTCCTTTCGTCCTACCGTGTTCTCGTGCTTTACTGACTCTGCCTTCTTTCTGACTTCCTGACTGCGCACTTCTCTTCCTTTTTGTCTTCATGCCGCTGTCATCTACTCCTCACTCTCTTGGCTACCATCTCCCACCGCCGAATCTCTCTTCATTCAACTACCACCATCGAATCGGGTTTCTTACTACTCTTCTCATTGTTCGAAACATTTTTCCTTGTATGCGTTACGTTGCCAGTAACTCCTCGCTTTCTTGGTTACTATTTCTCATCGGTATATCTCCTCTCATGCAGCTGTCACCATCCTATCTTGCTTTTAAATTCCCTTTCCCTCTTTCTCTTATTATTGTCTCCGCTATTTGCGCTCTAGTTCCGCTGTTCTCATTGTACCAACCCTTGCGTCTTGCCTTAATTCACTCACTAACCATCGTTTTGCTACTCCTCTTATTCCCTACCTCAGTCGCCAATGCTTCCCCCCTTTTTGTTCAGCTCTTTCTGCCTCGTAATTTTATTTTTACTCCAACGTCTTTATTCACTCTGAAGTCTCGTCACCATATCTACCGTTTCCATTATTACTTGTGTCTCGCTGCTCTACATCCGTAGAAACCCCTGGGCGTGTTTTAAATATACTGAATAACTTCGGTACGATCTATACGCCACCTGCTCCTCACTATTCTCTTCGCCCTTTTAATCATCCGTACTCATTCCGCTCTTGTTCCCTGTTCCTGCACACTCCCTGAATCACTTGCGCATTTACTTAACCTTCACCATCTCTCTCTTCCAGCGATGACCTGCACATTTGCCTCCGCCTGATCCAGCGCGCAGACTGAATACTGCGGCACCTGCCACCACCGCCACCGCAGCCATTTCTCATCCTCCGTGGCTACATGTGCTTCCCGCCTCCCCCTTAGGCCTTTGCCTTCCCCCGTCTCTCTGTCTCTCTCTGTCTCTCTCTGTCTCTCTCTGTCTTTCTCTCTGTCTTTCTCTCTGTCTTTTCTCTTTTTTCTGTCTTTCTCTCTGTCTTTCTTCTGTCTTTCTCTCTGTCTTTCTCTCTGTCTTTCTCTCTGTCTTTCTCTCTGTCTTTCTCTGTCTTTCTTTCTCTCTGTCTTTTCTCTGTCTCTCTCTGTCTCTCTCTGTCTCTCTCTGTCTCTCTCTGTCTTTCTCTCTGTCTTTCTCTCTGTCTCTCTCTCTGTCTCTCTCTGTCCCTGTCTCTCTCTGTCTCTCTCTCTGTCTCTCTGTCTCACTCTCTCTGTCTCACTCTCTCTGTCTCTCTCTCTCTTATACTTGTCTTTTCGTAACGTGACGGATGACATTAGGTCAGTTTTACACGTTCCGCCTTATAAAATGAATATTTTTAAATAATTCGCGAACGTCCTTCTCAACGGGGCTCATGACCTCAAACATGTGCTTATCACTGTTATAAAGATTCATTTTATAAGGTAGGAGGTGTAAAAATGACCTAATTCCACTCGCCACGTTACGAAAACCCAAGTATAGATCCGTTTGTCTCTCTTCGCTCCCATCGTCTTGGCATCAAGCCTTATAAAATGAATCTTTTTAATTAATTCGCGAACGTACTTCTCAACGGGGCTCATGACCTCAAACATGTGCTGTCACTGTTATAAAGATCATTTTATAAGGCAGGAGGTGTAAAAATGACCTAATTCCACTCGCCACGTTACGGAAACCCAAGTATAGATCCGTTTGTCTCTCTTCGCTCCCATCGTCTTGGCATCAAGCGCCTTATAAAATGAATCTTTTCAATTAATTCGCGAACGTCCTTTCAACAGGGCTCACGACCTCAAACATGTGCATATCACTGTTATAAAGATACATTTTATAAGGCAGGAGGTGTAAAAATGACCTAATTCCACTCGCCACGTTACGGAAACCCAAGTATAGATCCGTTTGTCTCTCTTCGCTCCCATCGTCTTGGCATCAAGCGCCTTATAAAATGAATCTTTTCAATTAATTCGCGAACGTCCTTTTCAACAGGGCTCACGACCTCAAACATGTGCATATCACTGTTATAAGAATTCATTTTATAAGGCAGGAGGTGTAAAAATGACCTAATTCCACTCGCCACGTTACGGAAACCCAAGTATAGATCCGTTTGTCTCTCTTCGCTCCCATCGTCTTGGCATCAAGCGCCTTATAAAATGAATTTTTAATAATTCGCGAACGTCCTTTTCAACAGGGCTCAGACCTCAAACATTGCTATCACTGTTATAAGAATTCATTTTATAAGGCAGGAGGTGTAAAAATGACCTAATTCCACTCGCCATGTTACGGAAACCAAGTATAGATCCGTTTGTCTCTCTTCGCTCCCATCGTCTTGGCATCAAGCGCCTTATAAAATGAATCTTTTTAATTAATTCGCGAACGTCCTTTTCAACAGGGCTCATGACCTCAAACATATGCTTATCACTGTTATAAGAATTCATTTTATAAGGCAGGAGGTGTAAAAATGACCTAATTCCACTCGCCATGTTACGGAAACCCAAGTATAGATCCGTTTGTCTCTCTTCGCTCCCATCGTCTTGGCATCAAGCGCCTTATAAAATGAATCTTTTCAATTAATTCGCGAACGTCCTTTTCAACAGGGCTCATGACCTCAAACATATGCTTATCACTGTTATAAGAATTCATTTTATAAGGCAGGAGGTGTAAAAATGACCTAATTCCACTCGCCATGTTACGGAAACCCAAGTATAGATCCGTTTGTCTCTCTTCGCTCCCATCGTCTTGGCATCAAGCGCCTTATAAAATGAATCTTTTCAATTAATTCGCGAACGTCCTTTTCAACAGGGCTCATGACCTCAAACATATGCTTATCACTGTTATAAGAATTCATTTTATAAGGCAGGAGGTGTAAAAATGACCTAATTCCACTCGCCATGTTACGGAAACACAAGTATAGATCCGTTTGTCTCTCTTCGCTCCCATCGTCTTGGCATCAAGCGCCTTATAAAATGAATCTTTTCAATTAATTCGCGAACGTCCTTTTCAACAGGGCTCATGACCTCAAACATATGCTTATCACTGTTATAAGAATTCATTTTATAAGGCAGGAGGTGTAAAAATGACCTAATTCCACTCGCCATGTTACGAAAACCCAAGTATAGATCCGTTTGTCTCTCTTCGCTCCCATCGTCTTGGCATCAAGCGGACAACTAGACCGCCACTCCCGCTTCGCCCTCTCGTGTCGCACTCGCGGCTCAGGAAGTTCTTGCCGCGCCACTGGCTTCTTGCGGCGCTGCGGTCGCGCTAGCAGTTCCTACCTCGTTACGCGTCTGTCTGTCTCTTGCCTCTGCGGCTGCAGAAGGCGCAAGGGGCAAGATAGCTCTGCTTATTGCGGTGGGCGAGTTTTTATCGGCTGATGAAATCGCTTGTGTGAGTTCGCTTTCGCGTGGTCGTTTTGTCCGCTGTGTGGCAAACTTCGCGTCGGGGGCCGCGTGTTTGGAGATGCAAATCTGTTTTTCGAGTGTTGGAGAAGCGTGAGATTTATTTTGTCGTTAGGGATCGATGTTATCACTTCATCGGTTATCGTTTATTTTTGGTGAAGAAGGTTGTTCTCTTTTTCTTTCCGGTGATGCGATTTAAACGTGCTGTCTCGTCGAGTTTTCAATTATTTTTAGCAACCTATCTGCATTCCGTTTCGAAATGTGTTGATTTAGTGGAATGAAAGGATTAGTTTTAACTTCTCTAAATCTATGAGGTTTTTACATCCTACGACATTGACTTCGTACATCATATTTTACTGTACGTAGTCAAAATGGCGACATTATTCACTTTCTTCTTCATTTATTTACGAATTAAAGAATTACATAAATTATGTGGTTATAAAATGGTTTATAAGTATTATTTTTTATTTAAATGTAGAATATTTCTTGTATTTTGTTAACATGATTTATGAAGCTTCACTTCCTTAAAGCAATCAAAAAAGCTTAATTTAAGAAAACTCAAATAATGTATTGAAAGAATCCATTTCTGATCCGGTGGCTAAGATCGCTGAGGCAGTGGTGTCGTAGCGATCTCGGACCGAAGGGTTGCGGGTTCGAGCCCTACTTTGGACATGGTTGTAATTGTGTTCGTCCTTCCACCCCTTAAATAGTATTATCTCGTTTCGTCTTCATAGTACCATAACGTTAACTCCGATAGTGGGTGCTAATGACTTGTATGTCTATGCGACCTTAAATAAAAAAATGTGTTCTTTATGTTTATTCCCCAACGTTTGGACATTCTTTTAATTACGATTTTTGTGCCATGAATTATATCACTGTTATTACAAGCGGACGATCCTCAATTCACATTTTAGGGCCACCATTCCTACATTTGGAAACAAGGACTCTTGGTAGCAAGACGAATAGCTTTACATCCAAGATCACCCAAATATCAACGAACACGTACACTCCGTGAGTATTCACTTCTGATTGACGTGTCTTATAAGGATGCCTCTTATGACACTTATTCACAAAAGTGTTGTTCATATTCGATACGAGACAGTGCCAACAACATCATGAGCTTTTATGCACATTTTCTTATCCTGCGCTCAACAAATTCGGAGGCGAATTGTGAGGGACGTCGGCGGAATGCTTAATGGAAAACGCGTCGACGTGTGAAAGTGGATTTCGCAGTACTTTGCGCGCACCGGAGCGGGAGAGAACGATGATACATCTCGAGGGAAACTGTCGCGGTGGCCCCAGAAGTGGATCCGAGACGGCCCAACCGCGAGACGGCGCCCGCGGTGACGCGACGCACGGACCCCAGCCGGACCTCTCCCACGACCCGCGCTTCTGGGAAACTCTCTTTTCCCTCTGCCCTCGCCTCTCCTTTCCCCGCTTCTCCCATCGCCCATCTCCTGCTCTACCACCACTCCTTTGGGCCTTCCTCTCCGCCTTCCCTCCTCCCCGTCCTCCTCCTCTCCAACACTCTTTCCTTTCCTACCATATTTGGGCCTCTCCTTTCTCTCCACCCTGCTCCCGTCCAGTCTCCTGCTCTTCCACCTCTCCTTCTTTGTCCCATCCTTACCCTCTCCCCCTCCCCTCACCACATCTCCACCCGTCCTCCTGCCGCACTCCTTGCCTTTCCTTCCATCATTTGGACCTCTCCCTTCTCCCCCACTTCTCCATCGCCAATTCCTGCTCTACCACCACTCTTTGCCTCCTCTCCCCTCCCTCCTCCCGTCCTCCCCTCTGCCACCTCTTCCTTTCCTCCATGATATGGGCCCTCTCCTTTCTCTCCATACTTCTCCCGTCGCCAGTCTCCTGCCCTTCCACCTCTCCTTCTTTGTCCCATCCTTTACGCTCTCCCCCTCCCTCCTCACCCACATCTCCACCCCCGTCCCCTCCTCTGCCAGCACTTCTTGCCTTTCCTTCCATCATTTGGGACCTCTCCTTCTCTCCCCCACTTCTCCCATCGCCAATCTCCTTTGTCCCCCTCTCCCTCCCCTCCTCTCCTTTTTCCCCTCTTCTCCCCTTCCCTCCTCCCCATTCTCCTTTCCTTCCATCTTTCGTCCCTCCCCTTCCTCCACCATTTCTCCCGTTCTCCATTCTTATGCCCCGTCTCTTATTTCGTCTTCTACCAGTCTGTCGTTCCACCCCAACCCACCTCTGTTTCCTCCCCTTCCTCTCCTACCTCCTTCACAAAGTATTGTTTTCGTAGGAAGCCCCACAAATTCTTCTTTTTGTCTCTCCGCGTTTGCTTTCCGCGCATTTGCTTTGGCAGGCAAGATAAATTGCTTTTTCAATTTGGGCCTGGTTTACTTCTTTCAAGCTCAAGGCAGCTCTCTTTTCGTGCTTTATTTGGGTTTTCGCGTTTTCTGCTTTTCCTTTCCGTGTTTGTCTTGTTACAATGGAAGCACTGTGTTTTCCTTGTCATTCTGGGAGTTCATGCCCGTGTACAGCACACCTTTGGGCACTCCCATCTTGGTTGTTGTACGCTGAAGAATCATGTGTTCTGAAAAAATTACGGTCCCAGATATTTCTTTCGTTCTTTTTCTAGTTATTTTTTTTCTTTTTTCCTATTTTCTATTCTCCTTTATGCCTCGATATTAAGTTTTTATATTAAATGAAAAAGAACATTTTTTTTTATTTGTAACACGTGTACATTGTATTATTTTGAATTTTATAATTTTGTTTTAAAAATAATTATTCTTTTCATTCCTGCATATTTGACTATTTTCATGTTTACGGTTTCTTTTTTCGAGTATTATTTCATAGTACTTTTCAATTTCCCGCAATGACCTTTTATTTTCGCCTTTCTTTCACTTCGTTTGTCATATTTCTTTTCCAATTATTTCAGTATCAGCCTCCTTTAATCAATCTCATGTGATTCTTTCGACCAGTCGCATTCCTGGTTATTCGAGTCATCACCTGCGTTTCCCGCGCTCCGTCCCTTTAATTTCCCAAGACCTTTTATTTTCGCCTTTCTCCCCTGTCTTCTTTCTCAGGCCCCTCCGCCCGTGCCACTCCGCCCGCGCCCCTCCGCCCGCGCCCCTCCGCCCGCGCCCCTCCGCCCGCGCCCCTCCGCCCGCGCCCCTCCGCCCGCGCCCTCCGCCCACGCCCTCCGCCCGCGCCCTCCGCCCGCGCCCTCCGCCCGCGCCCTCCGCCCGCGCCCTCCGCCCGCGCCCTCCGCCCGCGCCCTCCGCCCGCGCCCCCCCGCGCCCTCCGCCCGCGCCCTCCGCCCGCGCCCTCCTCCCGCGCCCTCCTCCCGCGCCCTCCTCCCGCGCCCTCCTCCCGCGCCCTCCTCCCGCGCCCTCCTCCCGCGCCCTCCTCCCGCGCCCTCCTCCCGCGCCCTCCGCCCGCGCGCCATCAGTATTCCGGCGGCGCGGACAGTAGAAATGTGACAGCTGCTTTGAGGCACGACGCGCGCCCGCCTCGGCCCAGCTCCCGAGCTGCCAACGCCAACCACCGCCGCCGCCGCGACCCACGCCTGCGCTTCCCCATTGCCGAAACACTCCGTCACCTACACCAGCACCAACGGTGACGCCCCCCTCCTCCCAGCACGACGACTACCACCACTACTACCACTACAAATACCACCACCACTAGCAATACCACCACCACTAGCAATATCACCACTACTAATACCACCATCACTAGCAATACCACCACCACTAGCAATACCACCACCACTAGCAATACCACCACCATTACTACCACCACACTACAATACCACCACCCAACACGACGGCCAAGCTAACACATCATTACTAGAACAATCCTTCCAGCACAGCACCACTGCCTCCCCCAACAGTACCTCAAGCACCATTAAACCCAAAACTACATCCAGGATGACTCTCACCATCTCAGTCTCCGCCGTGGTCGCTATTGCCAACGCTTCTTCCAGCGTCCCAAACTTCGGCCGCCTTCCCCTCAGCCACAGCCGCGCCGCTGCCACCGCGTTGTCTTTAAAAATAACGCGGAGCGGAAGTAGAAGCGGCGGCGCGGCGACGGCGACGGCGACGGCGACGGCGACGGCACGGCGACGGCGACGGCGACGGCGACGGCGACGGCGACGGCGACGGCGACGGCGACGGCGACGGCGACGGCGACGGCGACGGCGACGGCGACGGCGACGGCGACGGCGACGGCGACGACGACGACGACGACGACGACGACGACGACGACGACGACGACGAGGCTGACGCGCGTGTGCAGTGGTCGGCCGCCGCGCGCGTGTTGACGCCAAGGAGCCAGGCTCCATTAAAGCGCCGAGAAGGAATTGTTTCAAGAGGATGGGATCACAAGCGCTCCCAGGTGCTTCTCTTCAGCGTGGACACTTGGCGCTACGAATCTCTCCCCGAATCAACAAAAGGCGTTGATTGCAGAGCGTGGCTGGTGGATAGGGATTGAAATTTCTGTCGCGTTTGTGTTGTGTTTTTCATGACAGTAATTCAACTAAAGGCCGATTTTCCTTGGGACTTGGTGATTAGAAAAGGAATTTTAATTTAATTAGAACCTTGAAAATTGAGTAATTGAATTTTTGAAATTGAAGCTCGAATTAACCTTAACCAACCGGAATTTTAATAGTGTTTTGTGGTCTTTTAAATGTGAATACAGGAATAGAAGAGAGAGAAATTGCACCGACCATTGAGCGAATGAAGTTTGTTTAATGAAAACTGTAATTTTGATAGTCACGTGATTTTAATAAACTCCATTTTATTGAGTCGCAAGTTACCAAGAATATTGGGCGATTGTAAAATTATATAGAATTAGTGAATTGTAATCCAACTGAGGGGAAGATACAATGAAATAATATTCATAAATCTGGGCGAAATATTTTTTTGATGCATGATTTCATATTCACGTCTGATTAAATGAAAATGCGTGTTTTTGACATGAAAGATTTTTTTCTGTGTTAGACTGGAAATGATAGAAAAGGTCTGTGAAACTCATTTTAATGGCACATACCTCATAGAGTTTTCGTGGATTCGACGAAATTTTTCTATTATTTTGTCTTTTCTGTTCTTTTTGTGAAATGTGATTCCCCCTAATTTTGAATCATGTAAATTCACGTTTATTCCTACAGCATTCAATTCTATTCTAGAATAGGTGTTATTTCTTCTCTTTTCCAGGTTTCTCTGTGCGTGTACGTGAACTAAAGCGAAGTTATATTCGTGGCTATCCAACAATATAAGCTAAGCTATTTAAGCTGCATGTGTTCACATTGCAGTTTCATTTTAGAGACTGGCGGAAATATACTATCTGATAATTTGCAGTTTCTTTAATGTGTGTACACGCCAGCTCTTGGTATTGTCTTCTGCAGAAGCTCATTTTCCCGGGTCAGGAAACTTAATTTATCCGATGAACAACACAGTTACCACACATTCTGTTTCAACTCCGACGCGGCTGAGAGGGAAAATGTAAACCAAGTCGAAATCTCGGCGCGGCATCTGGCGGTTCCGCGGCGTCCTAAAGAGGGAGCGTCTGAGAAACAGCTGCTCCGCGAGCTAGCGGCCGTGATCAGAATGCTGAGCACTTACAGGCACGTAGCGCTTCGTGTCGCCATGGTCCTCGCTCAGCGGTATCGATATTTCGGGAGGAGAGGGGGGAATAGAGGTGCTGCCGATGATTGGGCGATACGGAAAAATAGAGGGAAGGTCTGTGCTGTAACGGGACGCGAGGCTCTGTGGAATGCCGCAATTCGCACACTTGCCAAAAAAGTGACACAACTAAACATCTTCGATTTTTATTACTCACTATGACACATTTGCTGAAATGATACTTTACTAGTCAGCAAACATGTGGTTATATTACTTCACGATATGGCCAGTAGTGGACGGTTGTATGATCGCTAGTAGTGGGCGGCTATATGAGTGATCAAAATACTGAAAATGACATATCTAAAACGAAGGTCAGTTCTTTCGAGTTAATGATAGAAATTACTAAAACGCCATTTAAACCTGGTTTTGTATCCGTTTTCCATTAGTGCAGAAACATTTTTGTGCCTTAGTAATGTTTCATTATTGCCACAAACGTTTTTCGTGTATATGGAAAATATACATTTTGGTTGTGTCACTTTTGTAGCAAGTTGCGAATTATGAACAATATTCCTTCCTAATTTTCTCACATTTGAAGTAATAACGTAATAATAGTAATGATGTAATTTATAAAGAAGTGTTGAAATGCACGACTACTCTTGGAACAAAAGGCTAAATCAGTACACGTGCATGCAATGAAACTAGACTATTCCAAGTCTTGAAAATTTGATTGAAAAATAAGATTTCGGGAAATTTCTGAAATATTTTTCGGGAAAAATGGAGTTTGAGCTTATGAGGAAGACTGCCGATAGAAAAAGAATTATAAACTACGAAAACAAGCCGGTACGATCAATCGAAACAAAAAAAACTGTTTTGGTAGTTCACTGAAGCAATATAACAAAGCTTGTATGTTTCGGAGCTCTACGCATACGAAACTGTCCTTGAGAACGGACAATATGGGTTTCGATCTACCAGTAAATCCCATATTAATAGCTCATTTAAAATAAAAATTGGATAATTTTACAGAAGCCCTGTGGTTTTAGCTCTTTCACAAAGCAGAATTTTTGTCCCCAAAAGAAGATTCGTGTTGAAATATATATGCAAGTATTCAAAATTCTCATCTGCAAAGGAATATTCATGGTGGGGAATATTCATAGTGTATTATACAATGTATACTGTGCATGTCATGTGTTCGTAATGTTCGTGACGGGACGTTTGCATCAATGCATGCTGTATGAGCTAAGAGGGGGAGTCAGTTTCCTTTCAGACGAAATTGCGCAAGAGGTGAGAGAACATGATCCAAACATAATTTTAAAAAATAATTTGAAGAATTAGAGTCATTTATAATCACCATTTTCTAATCTAATGCTTGAGATCCGACTACTATTGAAGTCGCCTTTAGAAAAGACAAAGAAAATCACGGGAATGATTGTGGATATTGTAAAATATCGAGATAAATGCGTGTATTTTTGTGATCAGATTTAGCAGAATCTTCATTCTGGGAGCCGCTGCTTCGTAGTTGTGGTTGACCGGAAGCGGTAACTCAGAGCATCAACTGATGTCACTTTAGCATCTCTGACCGGAAGGTCCTAGGTTCGAGTTCCGACGGCGGCAGGATTTTCGACACTATCTTTTCAGGTAGGTCGAATTCAGTCGCTGTCTGGAGGAGAATTCTAGCGGCCGGCTGCTCTGATCAGTAGTTTTCCGTGGTTTTTCCGATCAACACCAGGAATACCGGAGCAGTTCCTAACGAAGGCCACGGACCGCGCGGATCTTCCTTCCTCTTCCTTCTCTTATCCTCTCTCTCATTACAACCCCATTAACATGCACTACACTACCACATATTCCGGGAGACCGGTCGGGAACTTAGAGCTTGTCCCGTTTGGGGCGGTGTCCCGCTGGTGGGAGAGTCCTGATTATCGGGAAATCCCGATAATCAGTTTTTTAATGTAATTTAATGTATAATGTTTTTTGACGTAAAATAAATAAAAAAATCCCGCTAGCCGACGGTAGGTCGGCACCGGATCTCGCCATCCAAGGGGGAAAAGATCCCCGCCATCTCCCGAGGGAGAAAACGTGCACTACACTTATGGGAATAATGACCAAAGCAGCTGACGCGCCCATATACACGAAAAAATCAATCAATGGTTGAGTCAGAATATGTTGGTTATGACTCCCCTGACCTCCAAGATTCTCTATGAACAATATGTGTTTTGATATTACTTCGAATATTATATTTTAAATATGTGTTGCTTCACTAATCTGGTAAACAATTCACCGAGGAAACAAGTTTGAACAATTTTTAAGAAATCGTGACACAGAAAACCCTGTATGTTGTCTATTGCTGGATAGGAAATTACCCTCCAGACCTGCATCAAACAGATGTAAGTTGAAAAAATGTAGTAGTTCTCAGATAAGATGTAAGGAAAACGATAGACACACACACAGACGTTAAATTCGCAACAATCGCTACGCTGCAATACTTGTTACCATCGCATAACTCCGCAAACAACATACATTCTTGAAATTATGATTAGAGACTCATGTTGGCGAAATTTTCAATTCGAGATCTTCTAGGACATTCTTTTAATTATTTTCGCAAGGCATGTTCACACATTGGACAAGTGTGTTCAGAAACGTTGGTTGTTGGTTTCCATAGATTTTTTAATTAAAAAAATTCCTTAGACGCGTAATATTTTGGGCCATTCTTCTACATTTGTGGAGGCTTGACTCTTGAGAGTATTTGGCTATTCAAATTCACCAGTTTCATTTGCCGTGAAAGCCTCTGCGGTAAAGCATGTGGGGAATGGCGGAAAAATTAGTTTCGAAGCTGTTTTAATGTCTGACTTCGATTTGAAACTTTAAAAAATTGAATAAATTTTCCCAAACTTCAAAAACTTAATGTTTATTATTACAAATTCTCAAATCCAGTTAAACATTGCTTTATTTTTGAACTACTCTCTGTCATTATCAAATGGAATTCATTGGCGGGGGAGCAGTGTGGTTCATCCACAGATTCCAGCAACCATTTTGTTCTTTAACTGCTTTCCCGTCGCTACGTCTTGCCGCACCGTGGCTATATGCAGCTTCATAAGAGCCGGCACTTCCTCCTTGCGTTTGCCGTGCGACTCAAACGTTTGCGAGCGGCTAACTACCACTTCTCCCGCGGAGAAAGAAAGAGAGGGAGAGGCAGGGAGAGAGAGAGAAGGGAAATGAGGTAAATGGATGGAATTTCCATATTAGGGGAGCGCTGTTCCATATTAAACGAGGGAAATAAACAAAAGCGCACAACCACTGCCATCCCTAAATTGAGCCTAAGTTCTCCCCGGACTGCCCGTCTGCGGAATTCGCTTTAATTACCAGCGCGTTTTATAACCGTTTCCGACGCGAGGCGCGTTGACCGTTGTTATGACGTTCAACACATCTGCGTGGGATGTACGTCAAGTCCGCAGCGCTCTCGCCAGAGTGTCCTGGGATCCGCGAACGCGCGATTTCTGGCGCGTTTCATTCTAAATGAGGGGGAGTTTTGGGTGGTTCTGACGGCGAATATTCCGCCCGTTGCGACGAACGCGAACTGCTTGTAATAAATGACACGCGAGTTGAAACAAAAGGCAGTGACTGGCGGAAGGTAATGAGCTGAAAAAGTGTGTAAATTTCATTGTTGGTGAAGTTGACTGTTAAACAGCACAGCGTGCTGCTGTGAAAATGAGGAGTTTTGTGTTGGTTTTATATGTTGATGAGAGGTAAAATTTGTGAAAAATAAACTCTGTTTTTGGAAAAAGTCCCAGGCTGTCATTATGTTCGTAATTTAGCCTATATAACCTTGATTTTATTTTGGTTGACCTTTTTTCTGGTTTTTATCTAAAATGACTATCTTCCTAGAAAAAAATAAGTTGAAATATTAATTTGTATGCTGTTTACATTATCACAGTATATTATGTCCTTATTTAGAGACTTTAATTCAAGTTAAATGAATTGTTGAAAGAAAATTCAGGTAAATTGCTGTGATTTGCATTTGAAATACATGCCTACAGGAATTACGTTGACCACTATCATTGTTGTTCTTTCACCCGTGATTAGAATCTTCATTGACAGTAAGTGTTTTCTGTCGCTGATGATCAAACAAACAAGATGCGTAGTAAACTTTTGTGCAACGTCATTGATCATAAAGTCATAATCTATCCGCGATAAATTAACGTTTGAAGGGACCTCAACAAGTTAATATACCAGACATTCGTGTTTAAATATTCATCTCTTTTTGCCGACTTCCTTTTCTCTTTTCATTGCAATTTTTACCATATTTTGCGTCCTCTTTAATCTCATATTATTCTGGGCCTTCAACAGCACTACTGAAACAAATGTTACAGAGCACCTGGAGTGGGCTCTAGGTTATTCGTTTTATTCCAAGTCCTGGTGTGCAAATGTTGTTCCTCCAAAATTAATTTTGTTCTGGGAATCTGTGAAAATAACTGGTTTATTTGACGGATGAATAATGAAGATTGCACTAACTTAAAGTGAGATTTCTCTTGGTTTTCAGTACACATACTCTTTGCGGCATACTGGAAAAATTGAGTTAGGTGCCCCCCATTCATTTCAATGGCTAGGGCTTACGAAATAGTTTTCGAACATCAACAGAACAAACATTTTTAGAAAATATCGTTAAAATAAATTAATGTGATAAACGCACAGATCGCACATTACTGTAATAATGACTCAATGTTTCTTTTAAGTGAATTGAAACACTTGTTTTTTATCTGAGGAATCATATTATCATCAATTACTTTACCATTGTCGTACTTTCATTAAAAACGCGATCTAGAAACACGGAAAAATCTTTCGGGGCGTTTTGTACCCATCTCAATGAAACACCTTCCGGTCCTAACCCAACATACCACCCGTTACTTCATCCGAATACTATCGCATCCAGTAACCCCAAAATTCACATACCCCTTCCTACTGATGTAAACTTCTCCCACGCATTTACAAAATTTCTTACTCACCTACTCTATCACATTCACTTACCCTTGCCTTTTCAATCTATTGATTTTAGTGATTCCGGGTGCGTCAACTACTGAGTTCATGGGTTCCGTAAGTGTTGCGCCTCAGTCTGGTTTGGTTTGGTTTGGTTTGTTTTTTTCGTGTTTCCGGGCGCGTCAACTGCTTCGGTCATTAGTCCCGTTAGTGTAGTGCATGTTTTTTTTCTCGGGAGATGGCGGTGATCATCCCCCGCTGGATGGGGAGGTCCGGCGCCGACCTACCGTCGGCTAGTGGGGTTTCCCCCTAACCAGGACTCTCCCACCAGCGGGACACCGCCCCAGCCGGGACAAGCTCTAAGCTCCCGACCAGTCTCCCGGCATATGTAGTAGTCTAATGCATGTGAATGAAAGTGTGTGTATGTTTAAGGGGCGAGGATAGAACATGGAAGAGGAAGGGAGATATCGTGCGCGGTCCGTGGCCCGTTCGTTAGGGTACTGCTCCGGCATACGCCTCGTGCTGATCGGATAAACCACGAAAAACTACCGACAAGAGCAGCCAGTCCTAGAATTCTCCTCCAGACAGCGACTGAATTCCACCTAGCTGACAAGCTAGAGTCGAAAATCCTGCCGCCGTAGTGGGAACCTAGTAGCCAGAGCCACTGCAATGACATCAGTTGATGCCCTGAGCCACCGCTCCCGGTCCTTTCACTCCCGGACCCACCCATTCGCTGAGGACCTTTCTTCGTCCGCTCACTGCGCCACAGCACTCTCTTGAGTGGAGAGCGGGTGCACTTGCTGCGCCAGCGATTTCAAGACGCGCCGCGCCGCGCCGCAGGCACTCGCGTGCCCATGTATGCTAATGCGCGCGCCCGCATTATGCTAACCGCTCTTCTTACCCCTCCCCTCCCGCCTCCGCCCTCGCCTCGGTCCCACCCCGGCCTGCCCCTCCCCCGTCTGTCCTCGCCTCCTGTCTCTGCCTTTGCCTCCAATTCCTCCGGCTCCCCCCGTTCTTCACCCGCCTCCCGGGGTTCCCCCTGCCATCCTTCCCTCTCTGCTCTCGCCCCCACCTCTCCGGTTCCCCCCCCCCCCCCTTCGGACTTGTCCCGCCTCTGCTTCTTCTTTCTTCCGCCTCTCCGTCCTGCCTCTCCAGCCCTAGCTTTCCCCTCCGTATCCACCACTGTTCTCTTTCCTCTCACTGTCTGTAGCAGTCCCCTCCTGATACACCCCACGCAGTACCGCGCTGCCCCGACTCATCTTGCAGCTGCCTCCATCTCATCCCCGCCCTTGCCCTCGCCTTCACACGACACTCGTGTCGCGTCCGCCCACCTCGTCGCTCCTTATCTCCGGCGAATCCGGGGCGAGCAACGGCAAGTGAGGTGTATATTCCAACGGACACATTCTGTAAATACCCCCATGAAGAGAAATTCTAAGCAAATTCTTCGTTACTGTCCTTTCTGAAACAAATTGTGTACTCTGAGTAATTGTTTTGGTTTTTTCGAATTTAGTTCTTGAAGGACCACGTAATGAAATATATCGCATTATGAATTGAGAAATATAGGTACAGTGTCTACCAGTAGTTTGTCAGTGAGCCATCCTTCCCTTTTCTCCTAATTTACTCCTAACTATATTCCAAATTTATATCGTTATTTAAAGTTTGTAATAAAATCGTTACTTTGTTCAATTCGTTTCACAAATATATCAAATTGTCTTTCACGTGTAAATAATTTCTCTGATGTGGCTCTTGTAAAATTTAAAAGTAGTATAGCATTTATCTTTTGCAAAACGTTTCGTGTGATTCAGTAACGTTATTTAAAGCAATAAAAGTGAATTTTCAGTTACACAAGTCATGAGAAAAATAATGTTTATGAGTGGTCTTGTTGATATCACTAATAATTAATACAATAGCAATAAAATTCTCAAGAAATAATTTAAAGTCAATAACTTTACTCCGTTCAAATCATTTAGTCGTAAAGTCATGGAAAATAGTAGGATAAAGTCAAATAAATCAAAAAGTGCTATGCCTTCTTTAATTTTGTTGATATTGTTAAGTTCGTACCTTCTAGTATTCCATGTTGTAATGACCGTAGCAGTTCTTCATGACGCTTTGACGCTACCACATGCATGTTTAAGTTTGTGAAAAATATAAATGAATTACACTACTTTCGAAACTTTTTCCTTTATTTTTGGATGTTCGTAATTAAATACTTTAAAGGGTAAATAGTAGGTGATGTAAAAGAAAAGTTTTTTTATCGTGTTAAGGGATTTCACAATGATCTTACATTGGGTTACGAAAATGCTGGTATTTCAAAGGTAATGTTTATCAGGTAAAGCGGTAAAGGTAAAAAAAGTAGTAAAAAGCAAGGATAGTTATTTATTATACGAGTAGTAAAAGTGGCATTTTATATTGCGAGTAGAAAATGTTCCTACGAGCAAACTAACGGGCGGCTACTAGCTAAATTACTGACACTAATTTTATTTAAGTCAAACATATAAATCACTGCGTTGCATTAAGGTTAGTAGTTGCTGATGTCATCAGATGAAAGTATTTTGTTTTCTTTGTTATTTTGACAGTTTTAATTTCAGCATCATCTCGCTTTTTCATTAGTATCAAAATTAAAGATTTAACACGCGTTGGATGCCGTAAAAGTAGCCGCCTTTACTAGAGGCTATCTAAAAGTATTCTTTATTTATCATTTATGGAGTTAAACAAAAACATTTTCCATTTCTCTCATAATTCCCTGTTACTTTCTGATAGGTGTTAAACACATCGGTAAAAAAACAAACAGTTCGATGTTTCTTAAATAGAGAATGATTGTCGTCTTTGATTGCTCAGGTCTGACCAGTATCCTTTTTGTTTAGGGCAAAATGAAAAGTACGTAAATAACTATTTAAATGCCATAACTATATCTAAAACTTCATATTACACGTTTTCAGCATGTTAGTGTAAATTTATGCAATTTGATTTGAAGAGATATGGATTGAGAAGAATGGCAATTGTTTCTCTTAGCTGCATGAAAAAATTCTTTATTTAAAGATTACCTGAAATAAAATGTGTTAAAGAAAGATAAATTCTATATATTTTTATTTTAAAAATTACAATTCATTTATGTTTGTTTCACATTCGTCGTTAAATACGCAGTGCATTTCAAACGAGAGTGCTGCACACATTAACGGTATAATCATTCAGTGTTTTTTTAATTATGTACTATTCTAAAGCAGTGTGCGGTATAATGTAGCCTTTGTGGACTACTCTTTGAGAAACGTTGTAAAATGAAATCTGGAATGCTGGCAGGCAATCTGTGAATGGATTTTGACTCTCGCAACACCGCATATAGTAGAAAATTTGCTAATGTATCTGTGAACTGCCATATTTGAATTATAAATACGTTGTTTTGCGAATAAAATGTTATTTCCGTAGGGTATAGAATTGCTAATTAGTAATTGCCACTGAACCCAAATTAGCCCTGCGCAGGTTCATTAACAAGGGATACGAGGTGGTTCCCAGTGTCAGTTCATAAGTAATGAGGTAATTTACAGGAAAATTATGTTGATTATCAAACAAACATGTTTGAACTATTTAGTTTAAGTAATAATTCCGTTATTAAATGTTACAAGTCGCACTAGTTTTTAAAGGGAACATTTCAATGTCATAAATTTACAGATTGAACTGATTTACTACTCGCATTATCATTTCACTCTACGAATTGTTTAGGGTTATTAGAACAAAATATTTTCTCTAACAATGTATTTTAACAAAGTCACTGAACATACATCTGTTGTTTTCTTTGTAAATCAAATCAAATCAAATCACATCCGTTTTTACCCAAAAGTCAGTTTATAAGGAGACTTAATTCCATTATACGATTATTAGAAATAATCCCAGAGCTCGATCATCTCTACTTTCCATTAATTGTGTAGAATACTTTCACATTTTGATTTTCGATTACCGTCATGCTATTAATTATTTCTCGCTAAACAAAGTATCAATATTGAAACAACCGTACATCGTTCTCGGTGCAACGTTAAAAGAGTAATGATTTATTCATGAATTATAATTGCTAAAACACGCACTCTCCCATATTTTATCGCTAGTGCGGGATTTATTATCGAAAAATCGCTGAACTTGCGATCAGTTAAAATGTGATGGTACATAGAAATGGACTGTAATGGTTATAGCAAATAAGAGTAATAAAGTGAATGTAAATTATTAACAATTTGTTTTGAATATAGAATTGTTACAGTTAATATTATTTTATCACTTTTACTTCCCACGATGAGAAATACATGCAAAGAAAAATATATTGTGTAATTGCAGACAATATTTTACTGATACTTTTCTTCAAATTAATGTTAATAGTAAATATTCATAAATAACTATTTAAATGTCATAACTATATCCAAAACCTCATTTCACATGTTTTCGGCATTTTAGTGTAAATTTATGCAATTTTATTTGAAGAGAAAAAGTAAAGAGATTTGAAACTGATTTAACACGTGGTTAAATCAGTTTCAAACATATTTGTGAGTGATTCTGAAACCTCTGTTGTCTTTAAAATAATGTGTATAAACAAACGAAGTGGTATTGCCTGGGGTAAGCTATTAAATCACGGCTATGGTATTTATTATACGATATTAAACGATCGTATTTACTATCCATATCTATCTATATAATCTGAAAATAAGCAATCATACTCTTATATAAGTTGATTGCAATCGGGCACCTAAATTCTTTTAATGCATAGTTATTACGAAGGAGTAGGGGCAGGTTAAGGTGGTTGTATTTGTAAGACACGAGATATAAAAATTATCGCGCACGTAACACATTCAACGACAAACAAAGACACGTCGTAGCAGTTTTTAGAAATTTATGACGTAAAGATTAATACGTAAGTAAAATTAAAGTATTTCCAAAATGTTTAATATTGATGAATATGCAAATCTTGGGCCACGCACCTTACTGAAAGTTACTATTTTACTGAATTGAAATTGTATCATTGAAATATATATTTCACAAATATGATAAATAGTTCATTCCTTCACTATTTAATGAGCCATTTATTCATAAACTGTTTTATCGAATCCATATGTACCTTTCATAATTACGCAGTATTTATTAATAAATACAGTGTTTATTACATGAAGGTTTGGCGTTCTCAGAAATATTCTAAGTGAACATGTTGGAGTGATTCTATCTTAAATTTTTTTAATAATTCAGCAACATGCACTATTTTATTTTAATGAATACGTAGTTTACGGCACAAGTTACAATAAGTAATTGTGGATTTTTTTTCCATGTTATATTTCGGAAGCTTTTGAAACTTCAAGTACCGTGCCATTTTTCTGTACCTAAGCTCACGAATTCGATTCTCTAATAAAAATGAATTTTTTTGGACTTGAAAATCGAGGTCACGCATGTGTAATTCCATGCAATTGGCATCTTGTGAATGTATTATAACACAATGTAATAGGAACGATTGAGATCCCTCGAAAATGTTTCCTCGCAGAAAGAGCATTCCAAAAGTGTTCGGCTTGTATGTTGCTGTCTAGGAATAGCGACACGAAAAATCGAAATTGGCTTAGTGGATTAAGAAGCCCTTCCCAATGGATGCGACGTAAAATGGTTCTACATACTTGGTTACAACCGAGCCCATACGATGCAAACGAACAAAGAATGTAAATAAATACATAAGTAAACATAAATAAATAAACGAATAAATAAATAAACGAATAAATAAAGAAAGAAGCGAACAAATAAATAAAAAACGAACAAATAAAAAACATCAAAAGGTATAAATAAAAAAAACAAAAACAAAAAAAAAAACGAATAAATAAAAAACAACAAAAACGAATAAATAAAAAACAACAAAAACGAATAAATAAAAAAACAACAAAAAACGAATAAATAAAAAACAACAAAAAAACGAATAAATAAATAAGTAAATAAAGTGGGCGGAGCGCTCTAGAAAGCCCTGACGTCTGGAATATTGAGAGCCGTTGCTGCGCTCGTTTTCTCACATGACGTCACGTGGCGCAGCGTGGGCGGGCGGGCGGAGCCCTTTCGCCGGCCGGTGCGCTCCACTTCCCAGTGCAGGCGCAGGCGCAGTTTGCGCATGCGCGGAAAGTGCTCTCTCGTCCCGCGGAGCTGCTCGCCGCGTTGCGTCACTCCGGGCGCACGCACGCTATAAACTGCTGGCCAGCTAAAAAGCCGAACTAACGGGACAACTTTTGAAAAATGTCACTGTCGGATGAGAACATACATTTATACTCGATTTAGGGTAGTTTCGATTCGTTTTATGTTGGCTAAAGTTGTTGCCAACCGTCACACAAATACCCTGAATGTATTACCTTCAAGCGGTAGGGACATTTTTTAAAATTTAAGTTTGCAATGAAACAATGACTACTTCCGTAGATACCGCCAACATTCAAAGCCATCCAAGTGAAATTGTGTTAGTTTACGAGTGTTGCTAAAGATTTGCATTTTGCGTTTTGGTGCTCTTCGTTCTTTGCGTTTTATCGTTCAATTTATTTATTTAGTAGTACTAGGCGTTTTTGAGTTTTATTTAGTATTTCTTGCTTTAAATTAATTATATTATATTTATTATTATTTTTCGGAATTCATTTTAATTATAACTGGAAAATAATGGTAAGCCTAACAACATCTGGGTCTATACTTAATACTGAACCTTTGAAGATAACACGTTTTCAAAGACTGTGTCTGGTAACAATGGATGTTATTGAAAACTTACTTAATTTTCATTATTTTTTTAACTTATTTTAAAGTAATAAAAACTTAATAAACATTAGATCACTTAAAAACTACCATGTATATCACATTAATTAACTTCAATAATTGTGGCATTAATTTGCGTTCAATAAAACTCACTACCACTTCAAAACGTGAAGGAACTGTTGACACACATCTCAAAAGCATTAATAACATAGAAGTATGACCGCAAATAACTTTTGAGGTTGTATTTTTCATTTGCACTTGACACTTTTCAACACTTCTTAAGCTCGCAATAGTTGATAATGATAATTCTTAATTAACTTAATAATTATTCACAGAGTTAATATTCGTTTATAGATGAACATCTCTTTTTAATTCTAACGAAAAACGAAACCTGTATTATTGAACAGTGGACAAGACTCGAGACCGCGCGAGGATTGTGAATGAGACAACAAACAAAACAAAAAAGAAAGACTTGATCAGAATTATAGTTTCATAAGTTGGCTATTCCGACAGGAAATCTTTCAAGCTGCCATATTGCGAATTTAGTGCGGCCTGATACCCGGCCTGGAGTCTAGAACGATTTTCCTAAGGATGAGCCAAAGTGACAGTTGGCGAAAACAAGTGAACATCACATGTATTTCAGAGAAGTATCCCTCCGCCGCGACAGCTGTTCAGCCCCTTCGTAAAGTGTTTGGTTATGGCTTCTAAGAAGACATCCCAATCCAGAAGTCTAAGAGTCTTGCTGATGTAAATGCACGCACGCGAGTCCGGGAAATAATTAAATTTAATTAGGTATGTGGAAAATCTTTTAACATCCTCTCACAACCAGTAAAAGAAAACATGGCAAAGCATTAGGAGCCTTCATTCTTAATATTAATAAAGTAATAAGTTAGTGAATCAAAGATCCTTGAATAAGATGTTATCTTTTGGGCCATCATTATTGTACCACATGTTCCTGTTTTCATACGTTCGTTCTCGTGTATGGTTTTAGCCCGCACTCAATGTATCCCTGAATTATTATCTATATTTTTCGCACAACGTTACCTTGTTCTCCAAAACACAGGTAGACGCACTAGTGGCTTCATGCAGGACGTCATAACTCCTTAGGCTGCTCCTCCAGTAAGTCACTTGGTCACCAGGTCTCTGATCAGACGCCATTCATCTCCCGGCACCTCTCCTTCCGCCCCATTAAATACGTGCGCTTCGTTAGGGGAACCCCCCTCTCTCTCTCTCTCTTTCTCTCTCACTCACTCACACACACACTCTTTCGCACTCACCCGGGAAAAGCCGGCGGCGCTGCAGCGTGAGTTACGGGCGCGGAATGTTTTGCAAGGGCCGTTTATCGTTTTAATTGCGAATCCCCTCACGGCGATTACGCCGTTCTATCAGTACTTTATGAATTAATTATATGCATCCCCGCACGTAATGTATTATTTGCGATTTGTCTCTTAATTGCCGCGTAATGGGTCCTCCCGCCGCGTCCCCGCCTTGCTGCCCCGGTCCGGCTCCCCGCCCTCCCGCCCGCATTCATAAATAATGCGGGACGAGCGTCCGAAATAGTGGGTCTGGGAGAAGAGATAGGAGGAGGGGAGGAGCGGGGTGGGGGAAGCGGGAGCAGAAATGGGCTGAAGGCGGGAGCGAAACGAAGCGGGCGAGAAGGGGTGAGAAGCGGGTGCGAAGCGGGTGCGGAGCAGGCGCGGCGGGCCCGAGCGGGGACGGGGGGGGAGCGTGCGGGAGCGTGGGGGGGGTGTCGGGGCGTGTCGGGAGCGTGTCGGGAGCGTGTCGGGAGCGTGTCGGGAGCGTGTCGGGAGCGTGTCGGGAGCGTGTCGGGAGCGTGTCGGGAGCGTGTCGGGAGCGTGTCGGGAGCGTGTCGGGAGCGTGTCGGGAGCGTGTCGGGAGCGTGTCGGGAGCGTGTCGGGAGCGGGCCGGGAGCGGGCCGAGAGCGTGTCGGGAGCGTGTCTGGAGCGGGCCGGGAGCGGGCCGGGTGCGGGCCGGGTGCGGGCCGGGTGCGGGCCGGGTGCGGGCCGGGTGCGGGCCGGTGCTGGTTGGGAGCAGGTGAGAGCGGCGGGAGCGGGTCGGGAGCGAAGCGAGGCGGGAGGGTTGGGAGCGGGACGAGAGTGGGGCGTGTGTAGGGACGTGAGCGGTGCGGGAGCGGGGAAGCAGGGACTGAAGCTCGCCTCAACTGCTCTTTCTGCCGCGTTTTGGCGTGCATGCATGCGGGATTTTGTGAATGTTTAATGCTGCTTGGAACTCCCGTGTCTCTGGGGATGCGCCCATGTCGAAGCGCGGGGGCGACGCCCTTGTGTCGGCTGAAAAAGGGGAGCGGATTGCGATTTACGTGCTGATGACAATGGCAGCGAGTGGCTGTGATGGTTTAACTCTCGCCATGCCGGCCACCCCGCGCCACGTATATTCTGAATGGTAGTACTGAAGAGCAATGGGATTTATCACCATAATACATGAAATCAATATTTTTTTATCCATTGGTGAGAGATGGCATTTTCTAAGCTGTAGGCAAATATTATAAATAGCTTCCATGACTGTTGACAATAGCTCAGAGTCTTCAACATAAATAAGAACCTGTACCTCACTGACTAACCTAGTAAAATGTTCCGAAGTCCAGTAACTCCTTATTATTCTCTTCCAAAATACTGTGGAAATGGCAACCAGCTACTCATCGAAGAAGAGGAAGACCTAGACTTCCATGGAGTGAAGGAGTAGAAGAGACAATGAGGAAAAGAGGATTGAGTAATGAAGACTACACCGATAGAGAGATATGGAGGCTGGGATGCGAAAGACACCCTAGGGTGTAATATAACTCGCCATACTACTACTACATTCATTTAAAAAAGTCATACAATAAGTAATGAAAGATTCCGTCTCATTTTAATAGGTCCGAATTGTAGGGGTCGACAAAAATATGAAATTAATTTGTTCAAATTTTGAAACCATTATTATTATTATTATTATTATTATTATTATTATTATTATTATTATTATTATTATTATTGCCGTCCAGGGCGGGCCGCCCTTGCCACCCCACTATGCTACGCCACTGATTTGAGTTCCCTCGCACTGGCTTGTATATCACACCTGTGGCCGGAACATGAGAGCTGGCAACGCGAAATGGACCACCCACTTAAGTAGCTAAATAATAAATTCATTTGATAAAATGCTTATCTTTTATTAATACTGTTTTTTTCTCTTGTGTGTTACAGGTGAGTATATCGAAAATGCTGTTCTTCATTTGAAGAGTATTGTCGTAGGACGTAAGTGGATAGAGAACTTTATTTGATTTTAATTAATATTTTTTGTCATTTTTTAATTGTATCTTCGGTTAAGAATCCAGCGACGAGAGAAAATTTGGAATTAGTTTTCCAATGTTAATTCAGTTTCTGTGAGTAAAGGAAGTATTCTAGCATTGAATTCTCCTAAGTTGACAATATGACTCTTCTGGAGAAACACGCTCCAAAATTAAATTTTTGTTATATCATGGAGTTAGAGTATACACTTTTGCAGGAATATCCATATACGTGAGCATGTTGATATTTTTTCTTTATTTGTGAAGTATTTTTATATATATTTTATCACTTATTAGTAGAATTTTAGAAACAGCCAGACATTGTTTATTTTTTTGCGCTAGTTAAGGTTTTGAGATACAGTTTTGCTGCTAATCATGCTTTCAAGCTTTTTATGGTAATGTTGCTGCCTGCATGTTAAATTCAATAACACTCCATTTTAAGTATAATTCCACTAAATACAAAGAGTATATGTTTTGTTATCAAGCATACTTATGATGAATAAATTATATTTAAACTCAGTTTACACCTGTGAAATGTGCTTTTAGTTTATAGTTGTATAAAGCTAGATATTCTAATAACTTTATGTTTGTAGTCTCTTTACGTTAAATATTGTCGAAATGAATTGGTAGATAAAAATGAGGTTGTACGGCCGAACCAATGACTACAAAGCTAAGGAAAGCAGCTAATGTCAAGAAAAGTTTTACTTTTCAAGAAACTTAAAAATAAACAACAGTTCTCCCATGTAACCATCAAGATAATATTTCCAATTTTCGTTTCAAATGAATCCCACCTCTTAATCTGTAGAGTACTCGGACATCCGTTGAAAGTAGGTGGTAGAACGTCTGGCATTTCATGAAAGAAGCAATTAAGCAACAAGCACAATTGACGTTCGTTGATGTGGTGACTGGAGTAGTTAACCATGCTTTACAAGAGCACAACCGAGTTAGAGCAGGAAGACATTATAGCGAATAACTTGGATATGGGGTCAACGGGGTTGATGCATTAAAAAGTTAACTGGCGTCATGTT
Organism: Teleogryllus oceanicus; assembly: GCA_964035755.1. Classification (NCBI taxonomy): domain Eukaryota; kingdom Metazoa; phylum Arthropoda; class Insecta; order Orthoptera; family Gryllidae; genus Teleogryllus; species Teleogryllus oceanicus. The sequence goes on from CAXIVR010000008.1 coordinate 77,081,627, forward strand.
AGTGCGTTAAGTTGACTGGTGTATTTCTGAACACATTTAAGAATATAATCAGCGAAGAGTAGAGATATCATTGTAGCAAATAATGTAAAATACACATGCTATTCCAGGGAACATGCATTAGATCGCAGCAAGTGGTTTGTACCACATGTTTGAAAGTATTGTAGAGTAAAATTGAGATGTAAAATCCCTATGTAAACACGTTTGCTCATTATCAATGACCGGTTGCTCAGTGCATCAACTGATGTCACTGCAGCGCCTCTGACCGGGAGGTCCTAGGTTCCAGTCCTGACGGTGGCAGGATTTTCGACACTAGCTTTTCAGCTAGGTTGAATTCAGTCGCTGTCTGGAGGAAAATTCTAACGGTCAGCTGCTCTGATCGGTAGTTTTCCGTGGTTTCTCCTATCAACACCAGGCGAATGCCGGAGCAGTACCCTATCAAACGGCCCAAACGCGCGCTATCTGTCCTTCCCATTCCTTGTCCTATCCTCTCCCCTTACACACACACTTACACTAACATGCACTACACTATCACATACTCCTGGAGAGCGGTCGGGAGCTTAGAGCTTGTCCCGGCTGGGGCGGTGCCCCGCTGGTGGGAGAGTCCTGGTTAGGGGGAAACCCCACTAGCCGACGGTAGGTCGGCTCCGGATCTCGCCATCCAGCGGGGGGAGATCACCGCCATCTTCGGAGAAAAAACGTGTACTACACTAACGGGACTAATGACCAAAGCAGTTGACGCGCCCGGAAACACGAAAAAAACAAACCAAACCAAAGCCTGCAAGCAACAGAGCGCTACGACCTCTGGTGCAGGTGACCTCCCAAGGAGTCCCACAGCCAGTGAGTCCCACAGCCAATGAGTCCGCAGCGCAGCCTGGGAGAACGTGGCCAATCGCCGTGCGCGTGGACAGTGCGTGGGCGGTGCGTGGTTCCCGAGTGCGCTCCGCGGTGGTTAATTGGTTCGCCGAGCGACTGCCGCGCGCGGCGAAAGAATTGAAGCCCGTAATTGGCGGGGGCTGAGCCCGCAGCTTTACCCATCAGCCGCGCTGCCACTTTAATTGAAATTGTTGCAGTTTCATCGGCGGCTGCGCGAGAGCACCGCGCCACTGGAAAGTTTGGGGAGAGCGCGAAGAATTGATGAAGATGCGCAAGTGGAGAGGGGGATTATAAAACGCGATGATAGAACTGAGAATTTTTATTTTTTAAAATAATGTCTGATTTTGTGTGTATTTTTCCACGGAGATACATAGCGTAGCGACCAGTGGACCAGCTGACTGTAGTCGCAGGCTTCAGCAGCCAGAGTCATGTAAATGATCTTAGCTGTCTGGGTGACGCCGCGGCGAAGGCTGTGGTTCCGACATTTCGACCATCATATCGTGGTCTTCCTCAGGGTTGGTCTTACCCCTAAAAAGGAGCCTAGAGGCAGACCAGCTTTGAGGAAGACCACGACAAGATGGTATAAACGTCGGCACACCTGCCTTTGATGTGCCGTCACTTGATCATTTCCAGGGCACTAAGCCTTGCTTCCCTGGGTATCGGGGTTCAGATCTTGTTGTATCCATGCAGAATGTGTTTGCAGCATCTTTTCTTGAAGTTTCCGCGCTTTCCGGGCTCTCATTCCGCCATTGATATTTCATCATCATTTCTGTCCTCAGTACCAAATAATCGTTAATACGTTTAGCAATTCTCGGCTCATTCCTGTAGGCTCACGTAAAGAGTAGTGTACTGAATATTTGAATACACGTAACCAACAGCTATTCCGCTTAGAAACTTGTCATAACTTGTCCACTTAGAAACTTGCCTAGTACGTGTACCGATGAGAAAGACGTGGACTGGGAAGAGATTAGAGTGGGAGGGAGTAGAGTGGAAAGAGACTAGAGAAAGAAGCATTCTTTGAAGCTTAGAATTTTTTAAATTAATTTCATTTCTTTTTTCTGTAAAACATTTTTTTAAACTCAGTTAAGTCATAAACTAGGGTGTGGGCAGGATAATGCGGCAGTGGTCGCCCGCGGTCCACCAGCAGCGAGTTGCATCCGCGAGTTGCATCCGCGAGTTGCATCCGCGAGTTGCATCCGCGGCGTATCGCTGGTGGACGCGCCAAGGAACGAGACCCGGCTCAACCGAACGCTGACACCACAGCGCACTGACAGTCGGGAACGAGCGACTCTTTGGCGATCCAGTCTCGGGGTTATAACACGGCTGCCCAGTCGAGGTCCTCTCCTGGTGCAACGGCGCCGTGTTCGCAATGCCTTTCTCCTTAACCCTTCAGGGATGTCTTAACCGTTAGTAGCTTGCTCAGTGTGACTAAGTTTGAAATCTGTCATGACGGCACTTGCCTCTAAATACTTAAGAAGCAGCATATACGGCACTAGCTATTGATACAAAAATCGTAAAAAATACAGTCAAGGTATTTTGTTTATTAAAGTAAGAAAATTTCTAATGTTTAAGAAATTGCAAGTAAAGGAAAATGAAATTTTTATTACGTAAACTAAATACGACTTTCTAAACCTCTCACGTCTTTTTTTGTATCTTCACTCTAAGATTTGCTCTAAGATTTGCTCTAAGATTTGCTCTTTCTCTCACTTTGCTCTTAGATCTGCCAACGCAACTCCTACAGCATACTTCCAAACGCTACGCACACGGTCACAAAAATATTGTAAACTCAAACATAATGGTACCAAACTTGTACAAAATTCCGCAATCGAAGCGAAAAGAATATATTGTAATAGCATATACCGAACAAAAACAGTACAATATGTAATTGTTCTAAATTGTCTTCGAGTCATGACGTTCCACACGATATGCCAGCGGTCCGATAGAGCACGTCAAAGGACGAACTACACGTGTTGTAGGCTTCCACGGTCTGAGTTATGATCTGGGCTATCCGTGTGGCACCACATCAGAGGCCTAGGTGCCGACGTTTGAACCACCGTGCCGTGGTTTTCTTCAGGGCTGTAGGCTCTACGGCTGTAGTAAAGATACGATGGTTGAAACGTTGGTACCTCAACCTTTGACGCGGCGTCTCCCGAACAGCTCAGATCAAGACGTAGGAGACATTTGAGGGGAGTGCGAGGTCGAAGAGTGACAAAGCCCTTGCTACCAGATGTGTCGAAACGACTCGTTCTGGAAGGGTCAAGTGCACCGAATGTGGAGAGGTGACCCCGCAGTCAACTCGGCTGGCTCGCTCTGCTCTGATGCGCCGTCCCTTTAATGTTTGCGGAGATATGAATGTTTTAAAGGATTACAAAACGCTTGTTTCGTATACAATTCTGTAATATGGACTTGTCATTGCTAGGGTTCCGACAATGGTTGATTCATCAATCAATTCATCATCATTCATCATCATCATTCATCAATTCATCAATCCCGACGGTGGTTGATTCTCGAATCTAGCAACAAAGACTGGTCGAATCAAGCGTCTTTCTGGAGTACAATTCTAGGGGCCGTCTGCTCTGATCGGTAGTTTTCCGTATTTTTCCCTACGACTACGGGAATGCCATAGCAGCACCCTAATAAACGGACCACGGATCGCATACGATATCTTCTTCTTCACCTTTGCCTCGGCTATTCTCTTACTTGCACGCAAACTTTATTTCACATGGTTTGGTTTGGTATTTTCGTGTTTCCGGGCGCGTCAACTGCTTTGGTCATTAGTCCCGTTAGTGTAGTCCATATTTGTTTCTCGGGAGATGGCGGTGGTCTTCCCCAGCTGGACGGTGAGATCCGGCGACGACCTGCCGTCGGCTGGCGGGGTTTCCCCCTAACCAGGACTCTCCCACCAGCGGGGCACCGCCCCAGCCGGGACAAGCTCCAAGCTCCCGACAGGTCTCTCGGAATATGTGGTAGTGCAGTGCATGTTAGAGTAAATGTGTGTATAAGGGGAGAGGATAGGACAAGGAAGTGGAAGGACAGATCGCGCGCGGTCCGTGGCCCATTTCGTAGGGTACTGCTCGGACATTCGCCTGGTGAATGAGAAACCACGTAAAACTACTGATCAGAGCAGCCGGCTGCTAGAATTCTCCTCCAGACAGCGACTGAATTCGACCTAGCTGAAAAGCTAGTGTCGAAAACCTGCCGCCATCATGACTCGAACCTAGGACCTCCCGGTCAAAGGCGCTGCAGTTACATCAGTTGATGCACTGAGCTACCGCTCCCGGTTTTGTTTCACCTGGAAGCACTACACCTCACTTTATCTCACCTGCAGTATTACACATATGAGGGGTTTTGAGCTTCTCTTGGCCGGGGCAGTGTCAGCTGAGGGAGATGCCTAAAGTGGGAAACCCGGCAAGGCGACCTGCAGCTCGGTGCTGCATCTTACGTTCTAGCAGAGGAGCTCTCGGGTTAGATACGGGAATAGTCAGTTAAGTAAAAGACGCTTACGGAATCAATATTAACTCACTCACGCGAAAACACGCGTTGCAATCAACACGCGCAGCAGTGCATTTAGTGCACAGCCGCCTCTTTCAACCTTCGTTTTCCCTATCCTCCTCTTCCCCGTCCATTCACTTTTGTGCTCTATTCACGGTTTCGACGATGCGAACAATCCGCTCTGATGAGCTCGCTGTGCACATCGGCAATTCTGCTCAATATTGCCATTCAGAAGTGGCCGCGGATGACTTCCTTTTCTACGTCGCCAATCATTTCCCCTCCTCCCTTTCCCTTCCCTCCTTTTCTCTTCTTTAATTTCCTAGCTCGGTTCCTCCCTCCTCTGTTCATTAGATTGTGTTTTTCCTGACAAGCAGTCACCGCTCGCAGGATTTGTTTTCTCCCTGTCAGTAGAGACCATCTCGGCTCACTAGAGTATATGATGGACGTCTGACAATGTTTTGATACCTCTATTTCATATTCATATACGGTAGCCTTCTTAATTGAGATGGCTGTGGATACTAATATTTTTGCGCAGCAAATGTGGTATGAAATATTAATGCAGAAAAAGAACACCTTTTCTCGAATTTCATGTTTTTTTAATTAGTAGGATATGGATCACGGGATCGGTCAATTAATGAAACACATTAGTTTGCCAACGTTTCGGAATATTTCATTCCTTCATAGGGCTACAAAAACACAATAACGGAATAAAGAAACTTGTCTGAACAACAACATTAGAAATCACACAACATTTGTGTGATTGTGTTATTTCTAATGTTGTTGTTCAGACAAGTTGTCTTTATTCCAACAACATTTGTGTGATTGTGTTTCATTAATTGACCGATCCCGTGATCCATATCCTACTACTTATTTACGGTCGTGATTTCTACAATGTTTTGTTTTAAATTGTCAAACGAAATGTAAATCTGTAGTTACGGCTAAAAATATACTTATGCATGCTGCTTCTCGTGGAATGGATAGTTCTTTTTTCGTAAAATAATTAAAGAAGAGCATACGGTTCCACGAATTCATCCACGTTAGAAATCTGGTTTAAACCGCCTTTTAAGTAAAAATGTGTTAGTTTCAGAAACAAATACCTTTAGGTTTCTAATAATCATGGTGAGTATGTATGTTTCAGGAAACGAAGATGGGAGAAAATACTTTAAAACTATTTAAAAAATTATTGTTGTAAGTTGTATTGGATGTTTTGTCGTAACTAAAGATGAACCTTTAAAATAAAATATCATTATGATATGCTAGTCACATATTTTTAATATGATTAAGTGTGTGTTCTGTTAACGAAGAATGTAGATGATTACTATTATTATTTTATCATTATCTTTGGTGTGTGAAATATAATTATGTAGGCAACAAGTAAATGATATCGCATGTTTTTTAGACTATATGTTGGTTTTCTCTCTAATTCTATATTCCTGGCAAAGGAAAACTACCAAAGGCGACCTCGGTTGCACGCAGTTGCCCCTGGGGCAAGCTCCTTGCCTTTGACAACTTCGCGGTCTGTGCGAGAGGCGGGGAAGGAATCCCAGGGCAGGAAGGTCCCTTAGATTATCTCATTTCCTGCAATTTATTCATCTTCCTCCTCCTCCACGGTGATGATCACGCACTTGTTTTGCTCGGCCCACATCCGCTGCTGTGACCCTTCAACTTCGCTCTCATCCCTCATGCGTCAGCCCCCTCCCTCAGAGTTCAAGAGCACTCCTTGTGTGCTCGGAAAACTACTCGTGAACCGTATTGAAAACAACCTTGTCCTTCGCATGCGATGCTGTAAACGATGTTGCATTGGCGATTCCATCTGCTTAGTTAAGATAACAGTTGACTGCCGCCGGCCAACGTGCTCTCCATCGTTCGATGCGATGTCGTAACGCGTTTGGGATTGGTGACAGTTGATGCTTTTGGAGCATATTTGCAACATACACATAGGGGAAAACACCTTGCCTCAAGATGTGGTGACCTCCCCAGATTGGAGAGGGGATCCCGCTATGGGATTGATATTGATTGATTCTTTCGCTTTTTATTTTATTATGTAGTTAAATTATTTTTTCTAACATAACGAGTTCCTAACAGAAAAATACTTTAATACTTTGCCTTTTAAAAGAACTGAACGACTTTAATTCGGTACATTTTCGAATTTATTACAGTTGATCTCATTGAAACTATGCGAGAAATCATTGACTTCTGAGAATAAACTTGCACATGTGTCTTTATTCATTAAAATGTTTATTGGAACCAATAAAAGAACCAATTGATGGTATTTTCTTACATCTTCCCACTGAATTGTATTTTTGCATTTTTTAATTGAATAACCTCGCGTCTCTTTTATTTCAGAAATTATTGTGGACATTTGGAATGACATTAGAATGGACATTTGGTAGTATATTAATCAGATTTACACACGAAACGCCCTCCAAACCGCGATAAGGAGAAGACGAAACTGCTGGGCCTGTCATATCGCATTAATCTGTTGGCAGCGGTGGCATTGGATGTGGGGAGAGTACAGGGCCGCCAAATAGCCCTACCTGCAGGAAATGGCTCCCGGCGCCTCCTGAGGGCTCTCAGCAGTCGGCAGGGCATCGGGGCGCTGTAGTGTCTGCCCAGGATGGCCCTTCAGGAAATCGGCAGCCCAAGCCATCTGGCTCCTGCGTGGTTTGTGTATTTAGACTTACACGATATGGGGATAATTATTGTTGCAAAATTATGATCGAAATGCGAACATTACTGAATGTCCCCGAGATGCAAAAGTTGGAGAACACCCTTCAATGATTTATTGATTTAATACGTGATGAGTTTTGCAAATTAACTATCATCTGCAGTTGAATTCTTGGCTGTCCGGGATTAGCCGCGTCATGGTCGATGGAGCTGACGTTTCGGCCATCTTGCTGTGGCCTTCTTCAGAGCTATACTGCTACCGAGAGGCTAGCGTGTCGCAATATATTGGGCGGGTGCTGGAATCCCGGACAGCCAAGAATTCAGCGACTCCGGCCGCGGAAACCTACGACTCTATATTATCTGCAGTTCTTCAAAGAATACACGGAAGGCGTATTGTTAATCATGTTAATGTTTAAAGAAAAATATTGAGTATGAATATCGAAATATGAATTATCAATATAATATCTCAATTAAAATGAGGAAATTACAAAAGAATTAATGTAAATGTAAATGAAATTTTTAAACTGTATCAGGTAAAATGAAAAAAAAAAACATATTTAAGAATGTCTGAAGAGAGAATAACTAGGACTCTCAATTGAAAGCCAATAGGGTGAAGAAACATGGGAAGGCCATTAAGAATACGGAGCAATCCAAGGAGCTGAATAGACGAAAAAGTCTAATCCTTTCAGATGTTGTTGATGATCATGATCTTGATTGTGATAAATATAATATGAACAACATACTTTATTGTTATAAATAAGGGGAGTGCATATCAAAAATATATTCTTAGTTCATAATTTATTTGCTCCATTATTAAAAAACACAAATTATAAAAAAAATTTACTAATATTTTAAGTTTGTTTGGTTGTTACTGCTTCCTCTTACATTAGATTGCCAGGTAACCTTCAGTTAAAATATTGTCGAATTTGATTAATTTAGTGCAAATAAGATGAATTAATTTTTAAGCGTTTTTTTAATCTTCGTGACGTATTCTTTCTCTCTTATCTGCTTTCAACTGTCAATTACTGAGATGCTCAGTTCTGAAATTTTGGTAGTTTGTTTGGTCAATGAAAAGCACGGTTTGAGCTACAATCTCGTTCCCCTAATACTCTCCAAAGCGTTCCCCCATCGTCCAAATGCATTGCCACTTGTTTGGGATGGAAAATTATTGTATTCGTTGACCACAACCGAATGGATTTATGAGCTATAAACACGGACTCCCATGCACGTCGCATGGAAATATTCGCAATAAATATGAGACTGTAATTACTTTTGTGGTAATTTGTTTTAACGTGACCTTTAGATTTCATTTATATTCTCAATTCATGCATGATTATTGACATTTAATAAAATAATATTGTGCATGCGAGGAGAGGCGCGTCATGCTGCAGCAAATATGATTTATTCTCATTGATCGTAAACACTTATACACGATTTTTTTATTTTAGAATTTTGATTTTTTTAATTTTACAATCACTGAGGGATTTTAAGAATTATATTACTGCATAAATAATTTTCAATTTATTTTTTCACATTTGACGGTTGATCAGAAGAAGTCCATTCAGCCTCCAGATTATAATCCGATTGGTGAATATTTTTCTCATTTGCTTACAACCCCAAAAGAACAGTTGCGAATTTTTTATTTGACTGTAAAACTTTGTCACTGTTCTGTACATTAATGTGAAAAATAGTCTGAAAGGTAAATTAAGTTTCAGTTACCGGAAATGCTTTCAGGTACTGCCATGCATGAGTTTAAAAAAAAGCAGTTTAAGATCAATGACACAAATCTCTACCATGTATTATTTCAATTGGCACACCATCCGCGCCGCCCCCATCCCGCCCCCGCCCCTGCCACCGACCCCGCCCCAACCCCCGCCACCGCCACCGCCCCCGCCCCCCTCACCTACACTGCCACTGCCACCGCTACCGAAACCTACCGGGAGCGGTAGCTCAGTGCGTCAACTGTTGTCACTGCAGCGCCTCTGACAGGGAGGTTCTAGGTTCGAGTCCTGCCGTCGTCAGGATTTTCAACATTAGCTTTTGAACTAGGTCGAATTCAGTATCTGAATTCAGTATCCTGATCGGTAGTTTTCCATGGTTTCTCCAATCACCACCAGGCGAATACCGGAGCAGTACCCTAACAAACGGGCCACGTACCGCGCGAGATCTTTCTTTCCACTCCCTTGTCTCCCCTTACACACACGTACACTAACATGCACTACACTACCACATATTTCGGGAGACCGGTCGGGACCTCAGAGCTTGTACCGGCTGGGGCGGTGCCCCGCTGGTGGGAGAGTCCTGGTTAGGAGGAAACCCCACTAGCCGATAGTAGGACGGCGCCGGATCTCGCCATCCAGCGGGGGAAGATCACCATCTCCCGAGAAAAAAACATGCACTGCACTTACAGGACTAATGACCAAAGTAGTTGACGCGCCCGGAATCACGAAAAAATCAATTAATCAATGAACCCTACGCCACCCCACCACCACCCCACCTCCACCTCCACCACTCCACTTCTTATGCCATCATCACCACCACCACCGCCACCGCTCATCCACCGCCCACCTTTCTCGCCACCGCCACCGCTACCGCCTCCGCAACCACTACCGGAACCGCCTCCACCTCCGCCCCTACCACTGCCCGCGCCCCTCTCCAGCCTCCGCCGTCGCCCCCGCCTCCGTTTCCCGCCTCGGCCCCCGCCTCCGCCCGCCTCTTCCACCGCCTCCGCCGTGTCGGAGAGTGCTCGGCGCCAGAACACGCACAGGAAGCACGCCGCGCGCGGCGACAGATTTAGGGCTGCACTCCGCCCCCCCGCGACACGAGGCTTCTCCAGGGCGGGGAAAGGAGACCAAAAGCACCAACATTATGGACGATTCTTGGGACGTATGCGCCGATTTAAGCGAATACTTGCATTTATTTAGAGCTGCACTTGAAGTAAATTAGCTGTTGACGGATTTATCCAATCGGGAGATTGAACGTCAGCATGGTGACGTCACTGTAGTGACGTGTAAGCTCCAGATTGGATAACACCATTACAGGTGCAGTTGTAAACAAATGCAAGTATAGTGGCGCTTCAAGGACCCGAGTTGAAAGGAGAGGGGGATATTGACTTTGAATCAGGAGACAAATCGTTTCGACTTAAATTTTTGGTATTGGAGCTCCCCATTGGATGATAGGATCCCCTCTCTTAGTTCAGCTCAAGATGCTGAAGCGCCACCGCGTTTAAATCGAAGTACTGGTTTGGTGGTGGAGATGAAGATGGGCCACGAGAAGGGCATATCCTCCTCACCTTCCTTTTCTTTTTCTTCCTTTTAGTGTTCGCGTTGTTTCTTATTTTCGTTGTTTTTTATTCTTTCTTCTTATTTTCGACTGTTTTTACATTACTTTCTACTTTTTACATTACATTTACATAACATTCGACTTTTTCAAAAAGGCTTCCCCTTTTTTAAACTTCGACTCCTCCTTCCTTTTTTGTAGTCCTCGTATTCTTAGTCTTCTTCCTAATATCCGTCTTCTTCCTAATATCCGTTTTCTTCCTAATATCCGTCTTCTTCCTAATATCCGTTTTCTTCCTAATATCCGTCTTTTAATATCCGTCTTTTCCTAATATCCGTCTTTTTCCTAATATCCGTCTTTTTCCTAATATCCGTCTTTTTCCTAATATCCGTCTTTTTCCTAATATCCGTCTTGTTTTCCTAATATCCGTCTTGTTTTCCTAATATCCGTCTTGTTTTCCTAATATCCGTCTTGTTTTCCTAATATCCGTCTTTTTTCCTAATATCCGTCTTGTTCTTGTCTTTCTACTTGGCCTCCGCGGTGGAAATGATTGAAGTGCTGCAGGAGGTGGAGGTGATGGACTAGCGAGTGTTTCGAGGCGTTGTGGGCGCGGGGGGGGGGTGGACGGCGGCGGGGTCAGCGGCGGCGGTGTCAACCGTCCCAGCGGCGGCGGCGGCTACAGCGACGGGGCAAGAGCGCTCTGCCAACGAGATGGAATACATAATGGGTCCCTGGGACCAGAAATAAAGGGAAAAGAAGTCCCGGGGCGTGGCGCGACGCGGCGCGGCCGGGAAGCTATCACGATCCCAGCGAGCAGGAGGCCGGGAAACGAAATTAGCGAGACAGCCCCGGCCTGCCTGCGCCGCTGTCTCCCGTTGGCGCGCCTTTGTCATTTGTTTCTGGGCGATGTCGCCTTGATGCTGTGAGCTTTGCGACCTTCCCCGTCGCTCTGTCAACACGGGTGTAATCTATTCACTTGAGCTCTGCCGTACCGCTCTCTGGAACTGATGTTCTCCTTTATAATGAGGACATAATTCGAATTGTCTTTATTATTCCAGATACCTACTCCTATGAATTTGTCTCTCCTCTCTCTCTTCTCTCTCTCTCTCTCTCTCTCTCTCTCTCTCTCTTTCTTTCTCTCTTTTTTTATTAAGAGGCATTAATTTTAAGGTGTTCATGGAATAAAATTTGTTTGTAATAAACTTGGATTCTTATTGTGTTAGGAAATTTATTTTGGATGATTGCAGAATTTAATATTGGTTGTCGTTATTTCAATACTGGTATGATTCCATACTTGAGTCCACAGAGTTCCACGAACGTGCACAATTAGATATGTTATTGATATCGATCCTTCAATAGCGTTAGTTTCAAACCAACCAGTTTTGATACGGTATTTTGAAATCGATACCTAGGATTCGATGTCATACACATATTACTTAATAGGTTAATTCCACAGAAATAAAACAAAAAGAGCATGGATGCGTCAGAACCCAGCTGCACATTATTATTTAATATAATCATACCATGCACACGCACGATTCCGCGATCTCGCACAGATATGCAGGTACATATATTACACATTGCACACTCGTGTTCATGCGCGAACGCGCACACAGTTTCAAATTTAGTGTGTATAAGATAGATTATTGGTGAAGAAACAAAGTGAATTTCAATAATGAGAACTGATATGATAACAATATTGATACGTTTCTCATTTGCTAGAATATATTGAGGAACTCATTTGATTCTGGTATTCGTGTATTGGTGGCTACGCACAATCTCTACGTACAATACCGGGAGCGGTAGCTCAGTGCATTAACTGATGTCACTGCAGCGCCTCTGACCGGGAGGTCCTAGGTTCGAGTCCTGACGGCGGCAGGATTTTGGACCCTAGGTTTTCAGCTAGGTGAATTCAGTCACTTCTGGAGGAGAATTCTATCGGCCGGCTGTACTGATCGTTAGTTTTCCGTGGTTTCCCGATCAACACCAGGCGAATGCCGGGGCAGTACCCTAACAAACGGGCCACGACCGCGCGCGATCTGTCCTTCCCCTTCCTTGTCCTATTCTCTCCCCTTACACACTCACACTAACATGCAGTACACTACCACATATTCCGGGAGACCGGTCGGGAGCTTAGAGCTTGTCCCGGCTGGAGCGGTGCCCCCCTGGTGGGAGAGTCCCGGTTAGGGGGAAACCCCACAAGCCGACGGTAGGTCGGTGCCGGACCTCGCCATCCAGCGAGGGGAAAATCACCGCCATCTCCCGAGAAAAAACATGCACAACACTAACGGGACTAATGACCGAAGCAGTTGACGCGCCCGGAAAATCAATCAATCTACGCACATAGTGGGCTTCGATGCCTCGTCAGTTCCTCTTTCGAACGGGGAGGCGCGACGCTTTCGCTTGGTCCAGGGGGCGGGGAGGACGTACTGGGTTTTCCCAGGCGTCATCCGGCTCCCTCTCGGCGCGGCAAACGCCACACGGGCAACGCCGCGCCGCGACGCGAACGGCCATTTACGCTCGCAAATGAGATTCGAAATTAGGACGCCTTTTCGAAAATTGACTCGGCAGCGCGCGCTCGCTCTTGGCGAACTGTCCGGACGGGACCCCGCTCCCCCCCTCCCCCTACCCCACCTCGTCCCCGAGGACGAGCGGCTCATGGAATGATGCGTGCGCAAATCGTATACGGCTGTGCATGTGTCGCTACTCATCTCCAGATGTGGCCAAGTGAATCCTGGCTTTTTTCGTCGTATAGTGTTGTTAACGTCCACATTTACAGAGAACATACGAACAAAACGCTTACTTCGAGTTTGAAAATAATACTGTTCGGTTTTTTGATCTTTTAAGTACTAAGCCTCCTCGTGTTCAGAATTGAAGTTCATAATACACGAGGAACTAATTACTAGCCTACATTAACATAACTAATAAAATAACATATACTTAATTAAACACGAGAAACTAATAACTCTAGTTTTACATTTCTCGATTTCCTAGACTGTATTTATTCTGCTTCATATTCCTTGTACAATCAGTTAACTCATCATAGTATGTATAAAATGAGTCGTGAAAGTGTGAAAAAGATGATAGATGTCATTAGCTTGTGATGTGACTCCATTAAGGCTGAAGGTGCTAAATTTACTGCAAGACTGCTTCCAATTTTTATATTAATTATATTCCTACTAAAGGTAAAAGTATTTCATTTTTGTACATTTGAAAAGTTGGCGAATGGGATAGGATCAAAAGCAACATTGAAAACAAGCGTAAAAAAAGTTGTCATTGAAATAATTATTTCATTAGCTTAAAAAAGACGAGGCTGAGCTCAGTCAAGTCGAGCCTGAGTCCAGTTTTGACGAATATATCACGTCTTGTGTGTTCCGGATTGGTAGTCTTTTGACATCCATCCCTATCTCGTATATCCCCTCCCGGCTTGCCTTCAATAGTGAAGGGTACGCTTAACTTGGGCGAGTAACTTTCCTTAAAGGAGACTATCATGATTAGGGATACGCGGACAGATCTTCAGAATGTATGCAACTAGAACACGTATCCCAAATAATGTAATTAGGAACCCGTGGATTTCGTTAGTGTCAGGTTATCTCTCTGTTTCATATCGCAAACGTTCATCATTGACCCGGACTCGTAAAAACAACCTCTGCAAAAACTCTTCCGTACATTGACTGTATATACAGGTAGCTGGTCATTGGTCGGTCTCGATGAGTGCAAGATACGGAAAACAAAGTGGATGAAAGTATTTGCGCTAGCTTATTTGGACAGTATTTGCTTGCAAAAGTTTTTATAAAACCGTTAAAGTAAACCAACTTTTTACACTTCCTTCGCTTCGTTGCTTTTGAACGTGTCGCTTTAGTCAAATTTGCAAAAGTGCAAAATGTTATGAAATACGTTTTACTAGTAGAAAGGTTTAGAGAATATCTCTTCAAATTTGGTCGCTGTGTAGCTGAACAATGCTTGTCATTTGTCATCCTGAAGAGTGACCGAACATGTCGGTAACGATAATCAGTGAAATGCTTGCCCGTTATTAAAGCTGGGATGGCGCGGCGTTTATTGGCTGATTTCGAAACATGATGACACTTTCCCTTTCCTGTTCAGTTTCCGAATGTTGTTTCTTGCCGGATGCATCTATCAACGCTACGCCGTTCCCGATTTGGCCATTTGCACGCCCGGTTTAGCTGCGCGTTATGACAGAGTGCTGATTGTCGGCTCATCACGGCGATTTGTGACAATCACAATTCGCTGCCCTGCTAATCCGCTTTGTCTAGTTACAAATTCAATACTGCTTATTTCGTCCTGTGTTGCTCACTGTCATCGACACTTTGTCACCTGTCAACAACACTTTTCGCTGTCCTTTCTTTACATAGGGACAACATTTTTTTAGGAAAATAGTAGTTGTCCGAGAACCGGGTGAAGTTTTATATTCTGCTCATCAATTTAACAATTTCAATACAATCTCCTCTTTTTGCATTGATACTGCTGGTAATTTTAGTATGAGTGCAATAATTGTCTTTAAAATAATTGCAAAAAAAATAACAATATCTCTCATATATCGGAGTCAAATTTCGATTACCTATCAGATAAGTAGTCTGCACTTTTAATGATTTTTCACAGAACTGGGCTTATCATATTTCAACAAACTATACGAAACATGGTCAAACTATACGTACTCAGCATTTTGTAGCTATTTTGAAAGTTGCCAGCTACGTTAAAAATTGCTTGCGAAGTTGAGTTGAGATTCTGGTTGGAGGTTAGAGAAAATGCTAATAAGAGATGGAAATTGGAGATATAGGAGTCCAAAGGTGAAGGATGGTATTAAAGAGGTGTATGAGAGCTGAGATATAGATGGAGATCCGAGATATAGATGGAGAGACGAGATATAGCTGGAGAGCCGAGATATAGCTGGAGAGCCGAGATATAGATGGAGAGACGAGATATAGCTGGAGAGCCGAGATATAGCTGGAGAGACGAGATATAGCTGGAGAGACGAGATATAGCTGGAGAGACGAGATATAGCTGGAGAGACGAGATATATCTGGAGAGACGACATATAGCTGGAGAGACGACATATAGCTGGAGAGACGAGATTTAGCTGGAGAGACGAGGTAGATGTTTGATTGTGATTCCGGGCGGGGCAACTAATAGGGCCATTAGTCTCGTAAGTGTAGGGAATGCTTTTCTCTTGGGAGGCGGCAGTGGTCTTTCCGTGCTGGAGGGCGAGATACAGCTTCGGCCCAGCAGACTAGCGGGGTTTTCCTCAACCAGGTATCTCCCACCAGCAAGACACCGCCCCAGCCGAGACAAATTCCAAGTCCCCAACTGGTGTCCCGGTGAGTGTGCTAGTGTAGTGCATGTTAATGTCGGTGTGTGTAAGGGGAGAGGATAGGACAAGGAAGAGGTAGGAAAAATTGCGCGCAACCCATGGCCCGTTTGCTAGTAGGGCACTGCTCCGTCATTCGCCTGGCGTTGATTGGAGAAACCACGGAAAACTACCCTTCAGAGCAGCCGGCCGCTAGGATTCTCCTCCAGACAGCGACTGAATTCGATGTAGCTGACTAGCTAATGTCGAAAATCCTGACACGATGGGGACTGGAACCTAGGATCTTTAGGTCAGAGGGACTGCAGTGACATAATTTCATACCCCGAACCATCGAGTACGAGATAGAGGTGGAGAGACGAGATAGAGGGGAGAGACGAGATAGAGGGGAGAGACGAGAACGGATAGAGGGGAGGACGTGATAGAGGTGGAGAGACGTGATAGAGGTGGAGAGACGAGATAGAGGTGGAGAGACGATATGGAGGTGGAGAGACGATATGGAGGTGGAGAGACGATATGGAGGTGGAGAGACGATATGGAGGTGGAGAGACGATATGGAGGTGGAGAGACGATATGGAGGTGGAGAGACGATATGGAGGTGGAGAGACGAGATAGAGGTGGAGAGACGAGATGGAGGTGGAGAGACGAGATGGAGGTGGAGAGAAGAGATGGAGGTGGAGAGACGAGATAGGGGTGGAGAGAAGAGATAGAGGGGGAGAGACGAGATAGAGGGGGAGAGACGTGATAGAGGTGGAGAGACGTGATAGAAGTGGAGAGACGTGATAGAGGTGGAGAGACGTGATAGAGGTGGAGAGACGAATGGAGGTGGAGAGACGATATGGAGGTGGAGAGACGAGATAGAGGGGGAGAGACGAGATAGAGGGGGAGAGACGAGATAGAGGTGGAGAGACGATATGGAGGTGGAGAGACGATATGGAGGTGGAGAGACGATATGGAGGTGGAGAGACGATATGGAGGTGGAGAGACGAGATAGAGGTGGAGAGACGAGATAGAGGTGGAGAGGAGAGACGAGTAGAGTGGAGAGACGAGATAGAGGTGGAGAGACGAGATAGAGGTGGAGAGACGAGATAGAGGTGGAGAGACGAGATAGAGGTGGAGAGACGAGATAGAGGTGGAGAGACGAGATATGGAGGTGGAGAGACGAGATAGAGGTGGAGAGACGAGATAGAGGTGGAGAGACGAGATAGAGGTGGAGAGACGAGATAGAGGTGGAGAGACGAGATAGAGGGGGAGAGACGAGATAGAGGTGGAGAGACGAGATAGAGGTGGAGAGACGAGATAGAGGTGGAGAGACGAGATAGAGGTGGAGAGACGAGATAGAGGTGGAGAGACGAGATAGAGGTGGAGAGACGAGATAGAGGTGGAGAGACGAGATAGAGGTGGAGAGACGTGATAGAGGTGGAGAGACGAGATAGAGGTGGAGCGGCGAGGTAGAGGTGGAGAGACGATATGGCGGTGGAGAGACGATATGGAGGTGGAGAGACGATATGGAGGTGGAGAGACGATATGGAGGTGGAGAGACGATATGGAGGTGGAGAGACGATATGGAGGTGGAGAGACGAGATAGAGGTGGAGAGACGAGATAGAGGTGGAGAGACGAGATAGAGGTGGAGAGACGTGATAGAGGTGGAGAGACGTGATAGAGGTGGAGAGACGTGATAGAGGTGGAGAGACGAGATAGAGGTGGAGAGACGATATGGAGGTGGAGAGACGATATGGAGGTGGAGAGACGAGATAGAGGAGAGAGACGAGATAGAGGGGAGAGACCAAATAGAGGGAGAGACCAGATAGAGGTGGAGAGACGAGATAGAGGTGGAGAGACGTGATAGAGGTGGAGAGACGTGATAGAGGTGGAGAGACGTGATAGAGGTGGAGAGACGTGATAGATGTGGAGAGACGTGATAGAGGTGGAGAGACGCGATAGAGGTGGAGAGACGATATGGAGGTGGAGAGACGATATGGAAGTGGAGAGACGAGATTGAGGGGAGAGACGAGATTGAGGGGGAGAGACGAATAGAGGGGGAGAGACGAGATAGAGGTGGAGAGACGAGATAGAGGGGAGAGACGAGATAGAGGGGGAGAGACGAGATAGAGGGGGAGAGACGGAGATGAAATATTGAAATGGAAGCGAGAAGACGGATATGGAGAGGCGGGAATGAAGGTGAAGAGATGGAGATGCAGTTGAAAAGGAGAAATAAAAAAAAACTCGAAAGATGAACAGATGAAAAAACAAAGGCTGGAAAGCCAGAGATGTAGAGACGACCATGGAAGCGCAGGCGGAGGCAACCGACGGGGGCGGCGTGTGCCATGGCGTGATGTATGCCCTCCGTCGCGCGGTGCCTTTCACCTTCTCCCCGCGGGCGCTAAATGAAAGTGTAAGCGCGTCATTAATTCCCGACCTTCCCCGCCCGCGGTGCCGGCGGGCAGGGGGATGACTTCCGCCGGCGCGGCGGTGGCCGCTGCGGTAGAGCCAGCGAACTGGAGCAACGGTACAGCGCCGACGAGAGCGCAGATGGAGCGGAAAGCGAGAAAAAGGGGGCCCGCCCGCGCTGCAGAATGTCAGGAGTAATGAAGAGGGAAGGTCAAACACGTGGTCGGGAAGGGAGCGAGAGGAAACGATATGGGGGGCGGCAGAAAGTCAAAAGGACTTGGAGACTGCAGAAATGGATAGGTTCGTTGATATTTCTAGCATGAACTAGAAGTATCACGTGGAACTATCAGCAGTTCGCAGTAGTACTGAGGTGAATCCAAAATTACTGTGAGGTAAGACTGTTAAAGTGTTGTAAATTAATCAGTTTTACGTCGCTTCAGGAGCCAAATACAAACATTATTCACTTGTCAAATATTAATATATATCTTTACGTTGATAAAGAATTATTCGTTTAGAAATTCGAAAATTGTACAATAAATACGCGTGTGACGCCTCGAAGCAAGAGGGTTTCTTCACAATTTCCAGTAGATTTATCGAACAATTTGGGCCATTCCGCCCATGGGCAAATCATCTTTGCCCTGTCCTCAGCCTTTAATTACACATACACACACTAACGTATGCTACACTATCACACACGTCGGGAGACCGGTCGGGAGCTTAGAGCTTGGACCGCTTGGGAGCACTTTTCACCGCCTCATTCGGCTATACCCTTCGCCAACACTTGCTCTACAGTGCGCCGCGCGGCATGCGGAGAGCGCCGACAGCTGAAATTCCACCCCTCGCGCCCCCTCGCGCCCCCTCGCGCCCCCTCGCGCCCCCTCGCGCCCCCTCGCGCTCCCTCGCGCCCCCTCGCGCCCCCTCGCGCCCTCGCGCCCCTCGCGCCCTGCGCCCCTCGCGCCCCTCGCGCCCCTCGCGCCCTCGCGCCCTCGCGCCCCTCGCGCCCCTCGCGCCCCTCGCGCCCCTCGCGCCCCTCGCGCCCCTCGCGCTCCCTCGCGCTCCCTCGCGCACCCTCGCGCCCCTCGCGCCCCCTCGCGCCCCCTCGCGCCCCCTCGCGCCCCCTCGCGCCCCCTCGCGCTCCTCGCGCCCCTCGCGCCCCTCGCGCCCCCTCGTGTCCCCTCGCGTACTCGCGCACCTCGCGCACCTCGCGCACCCTCGCGCACCCTCGCGCACCCTCGCGCACCCTCGCGCACCCTCGCGCACCCTCGCGCACCCTCGCGCACCCTCGCGCACCCTCGCGCACCCTCGCGCACCCTCGCGCACCCCTTCACGCTCAACGCCCGCGTCCGAATCCGGGCGCCGCTCCACGCGTCGGCGGAAGTGCTGGGCGCAGTCGCCTTCGTTTATGGAGCGCGAGGTGCGGCGCTGTCAGGGAGAAAGCAGCCCGCTTGGGCCGCCCGTGCGCGCCCGCGAGGGAATCCGATACTCACGGGAGAAGCACGCGCCACGTGAGGGCGCGCCCAGGCGTATCGCCTGGCTGCTGCTGGTCTAATGGAGGCGCCGGCTGAGTGTTTATTTAGTGTGGGTGTGGAGGCGGGGAAGTGGCGGAAAGGGTGTTGTTGCCCACCCAGGTTTATCAGTCGACTTTTCTGGTACATCTCGGAATTTGTATTGTATCTCGCGGGAAGGGGATAATTATGTAGAGTTGTGAGAGACCGGCGAGACAAGTAATGAATGATGAAATATACAAGTGGTGCAAAAATGGGGTGGGACGTGTGAACATCACTAACTCTACCAACTTCGTTTACTTAAATAGTACTTGATTATGGGAATGTCATGACTAAGAATTGATATTGCAAGATGTAAGACCAGGGGATTCGCCCGTTTTGTAACTGGTGTAGAAACAAGAATTAATCATTTCAGTCCTCGCAGAATATTTCAGCGCTCGGTCCTTCCTTGTATTGGGTTGAGATACAGTTTTAAATTTAACGCCACTTGTTATTTTCCCTTCAACTCCCTTCAACGCCCTTTCCCTCCCACTGTTACTCTGCCGTTCACTACTGCTGTGCTCATTCCTACAACTCTGCGTCGTCTGCCTTTCTTCTACCCTTCTGCCCTCCCGCGTCATGTCCCTCCCTCTTTCCCCTCTTTTCTTTTTCCTCTTCCCTTTCCCCTTTCCTCCTCTGCCATCCCTTTCAGCATTCTCTTCCATTCCTCTCCCTTTCCCTTTCCCCTTTCCCTTTCCCTCCTCTGCCATCCCTTCCACATTCTCCTCCATTCCTCTCCACTTATATCCTTTTGCCCTTCCATTTCTGTCCCTTTCTCGCTCTCTCCTTCTTACCATGCTTTATCTTCCTCTCCTTTACTCCTTCCTTTTCAAAACGCATCTCGCGAATTGGCTTCCTGAAATATACACGCAGCTACAAACGCTTCGCGCTCATGAAAGTTTAGTACTCGAAAACCGAAAATGAAAACTTCGCTGGAAACAAGCTGAACGGGAACTGCATCGTGTATTGGTACCTCTGAATTTGGATGCAAGTTAAAAATGTAGAATATGTCGTCAGCTCCAGCGGCAATTTTCAACAGTTTCAGTGAATACCCTGTATGGAGAAGTAATCATCACCCACCGTATCCAATAATTAATATTCAGTATTTGAAGCATCATAAATTTCAGAATGTTTCTTTGACTACTACATTTCATAAAATATGCAATATCCATTCACATTAGTGTATCTAGTATTGCCGTGTCATTGAACGAATAAAATGACCTAAAATTGAGATCTAAGTTGTCTACATGGAATCCGATTACGAGTATGATGATGGATATAAAGTAACTTGATATTAAATATGTATGAGAGAGAAAATCTAATTTATTTGGAACGAACGTGCTTTTGAATTTTAATTTAGAAAAATATTTGTTATTCAACATCAACATGAAAATATTTCCCATGAACTCAGTAATGAGTGACCTTTAATAAAGTATTTCATTTTTTGAAAACAATATTATAATCACTGTAATAGAAAATGTTACATACTCAACGACTAAATAATGGTCATCATTAACTTTGTTGAAATGTGTTTGTTTATTAAGAAAATTGAAGGTGTCCATGCGAATGAGAATTGAATAGCGTGAGCTTCAGTTTCATTATTCTTTTCGAACTATAAATTTCATGTCTCGTGTATTGTTTTCAATCGTAAGGACTTTTTTCTTTTTAGATACGATTCTTCTTTTGAAATGTGAATTATTTTGTTTCAGGTGAGTACCTGACCTTTGTCTTCCACAGAAGGTTGTCGAGCATTCCCTTTGGTGAGTACTGAATCGCGTGTTTCCTCGGAAATGGCAGCAGTCAATACTCGTGCATTTTTCAAGCGGCCGCCGTTCTGTTCTTTCCAGTCTCGAATTCCGAGATTCACTTATCTCGCAGAGCGCTCCCTTCCCTACGATTCATCGCGTGCCGCTCTCTTGCAACAGTAGCACTCGCGGAGGGCTGGGACCGCTATAGACGCATCTCTGTGTTTTTCGGGTTGACGAAAGACGGTGGGGATTCTTTGACAACTGAATTAAGATTATCATTTATACAAACGATACAAACGATGAAATCAGGAGTCCCACCAAGTCGCAGAAACACATCTTGACAACTTTTAGAGAAAAGACGACGCTAGAATATTTGTATGATTGATTTTGATTTTTTTTTCGTGTTTACGGGCGCGCCAACTGCTTTGGTCATTAGTCCCATTAGTGTAGTGCATGTTTTTCTTCTTGGGAGATGGCGGTGATCTTCCCCCGCTGGATGGCGAGATCCGGCGCCGACCTACCGTCGGCTAGTGGGGTTTCCACCTAACCAGGACTCTCCCATCAGCGGGGCACCGCCCCAGTTGGGACAAGCTCTAAGCTCCCGACCGGTTTCCCGGAGTAGTGCATGTTAGTGTACGGTTTCCCGGAGTAGTGCATGTAGTGCATGTTAGTGTACGTGTATGTGTAAGAGGAGGGGATAGGACAAGGAAGAGGAAGGACAGATCGCGCGCGGTCCGTTGCCCGTTTGGTAGGGTACTGCTCCGGCATTCGCCTGGTGTTTATCGGAGAAACCACGGAAAACTACCGATCAGAGCAGCCGGCCGCAAGAATTCTCCTCCATACAGCGACTTAATTCGACCTAGCTGAAAAGCTAGTGTCGAAAATCCTGCCGCCGTCAGGACTCGAACCTAGGATCTCCCGGTTAGAGGCGCTGCAGTGACATAAGTTGATGCACTGAGCTACCGCTACCGGTAGAATATTTGTACTAAGAGGGAGGGAAAGCATAGGAGAGACATTTGTTTTTATTTTCTCGCGAAGAATAAACGTTTTGTATGAGAAACAAAAAAAACCCCTCGTGAATCACGACTCTTGTCGCTTATTAATTTCCTGTGTTTGACTTTATGGCGTACAAATTTATGTTCATCGTTGTGGTTATGGTTATATCCGTCTGTCTGGATATACCTACTCTAACAGCTGTAACTGCTCGTGGAGTAAATCAGGGAGTTTTACGAGGAACTTTTGGAGTATATGCAGGCCTTGGCTGATGCAGACCGCAAGCTGTAGGAAGTATGCTTTATTATTACGCTAGGAAGGCGTAGAGACCTTTTAAATAAGTCAGATCAAGCGAAATATTTCTGCATTCCAGAAATCATTCGTGATAAATAAAAATAATAGAAAATCAGCCGAGTTGGTATTGACTTGGAGATGATTACAGGAAGTGTCTAATCATGTTCCCGTAAGCCAAAATCACGAATGTGCATTTTTGAAAAAAAGGTAAATAAAAATATGAAGTCCAAGTACAATTACAAATTTAAAAGTATGTCATTTTTAATTTAAGTATGTCGATTTGAAATAAAAATTTAAAAAGTTATAGTTTAAATGCACTTCAAACTTTTAATTGCATTCTTCTCAAAAATGCACATTGGGTTTTGGCATACAAGTCAAAAGCCAGGAGAATCGTAAGGGCAGCGACGGCGTTAAAGAAATATACCACGGGCGCCACGGTGCTGGCGGTGCAGATTGGACGAGCTACTGAGAGAATATGGCGACGAAGGCAACGACAGAGGTGGCGGAGATGAAAGTGATGGCTGTAGTAATGGCGATGATGGCGGCAAAGAAGAAGGGGAAGAGGGGGTTGATTGATTGTTACTGATTTCGAGCGCGTCAACTACTATGGTCATTAGTCCCGTACGTGTAGTGCGAGTTTTTGCTTGGGAGGTGGCGGTGATCTTCCCCGCTGGTTAGCCAGATCCGGCGCCGACCAACGGCTAACGGGGTTTCCACCACCAGCTGTCTCTCACCAGCGGGGAACCGTCCCAGCCAGGACAAGTTTTTAGTCCCCGACCAGTCTCCGCATGTGTGGTAGTGTAGTGCATGTTACTGTAGGTGTGTGTAAGAGGTGAGGATAGGACAAGGAAGAGGAAGGAAAGATCGCAAGCGGTCCGTGGCTTCGTTTGTTAGGGTACTGCTCCGGCATTCGCCTGGTGTTGATCGGATAAACCACGGAAAACTACCGATCAGAGCAGCCGGCCGCTGGAATTCTCTTGCAGACAGTGACTGACATCGACCTAGCTCACATGCTAGTATCGAAAATCCTGCCGCCGTCAGGACTCGAACCTATGACCTCTCAGTCAGAGGCGCTGCAGTGACATCAGTTGATGCACTGAGCCACCGCTCCCGATGGGGGAAAAAGAGGGAGGAAGGTAACAAAGACGGAGGCGAAAGCGGTGGAAATGCAAGAGAAAATGGAAGCAAGGCGGTGGCAAAGTCAGTGAAGGTGTTGACGAAAAGGCGGCGGCAAAGAAGGCAGAGATGGAGACGGAATACGGAGGAACTGAACTGAAGATGGAGGTGAAGGCGGTGCGAAAAGAGTCGGCAAAGACGTCAGAGAGGAGGCGAATGCGTGGGTGGAGACGCAGGTGTCCCCTATCGCACGCTGCCAGGCCCCGCTCGCACCACTCCACGGAGCCTCCGCCTTCGCCACGCCTTCTCTTAGGGCTCACGCGGGACCTCCGGCCAGTGAAGGCGGCGTTCGTGCGGTCGCATCTGAGCCGGGCAAACCCTAGGCTGCTACGAGGTGTTATTACTAGGGCCGGATCTAATGACCTAAAAATCACCGAAATATTCAAGCCTTTATGATTAAAACCTGTTTAAATATGCTTTAAAATGAATTATGACTTTATATACGTTTATTTTTTAAATTCTTGTTGATATTTTAGGTATAACATAAATACAAAATTCACTGAACAGGTTGCGAGTGTAATACGTTTTGCATACTTTGGAACCAACTAGCATTTAAAAAAAATTGCTTGTGTCTGTAAAACAAATCAAATACGGTACAATAAAACCCATCAAACAAAATGTCTTGCTTTACTACTGCATACTTCTTTTTAACTTTTAAAATTTCTTCTCAGTCTTCAGTTTGTGGAGATTTGCATTGGATCACAAGCTACATTTTCAGGTTTTACATCATTAAAGACGTGCGGTTGTCGCTGAGGATAGTTTTGCATCTAGGAAAGCTCCTCTCCACATCACATGACGTCATGGGAGCGTATTTGAAGGCGACGGTGTCACTGCAGGGCAGCAATGGTTCAATGTCGTCAAATGTTGCGGGATTTCCAGAAATTATATTGCTCATTTTGCACATTGTTTCTGTGAAGAACACTCAGCCATTTGTTGTATACTTTTTCAGCCACATAACCACAAGCTCGACCCAACTCACTCTGCACATGCCAGAGAGATTTTCAAGTTTTTTATTCGTTTGTCGTTAAGAATATGACAAATATATGCATTTATGGCAAAATTTGGCCAATATATATTTTACTAAAAACGGAGTAAATGTGACATTATATGCACAATAAAAAGAATTTATATTCGCTAATACCTGGATTCGTGCACAAATTGTTTCAAAATTCACCGGAAGGTTCAGAAAAAATATATGACTTGTCATTAAAATCCTCGCCCTAGTTTTGAGGTGTTGTCGTATTGAAGGGGTTTCGTGGGTTTAGAAGGTAAACTCTTGCTGATGTTTGAAACATAGTACTTCCCAAAATAAACAAACAAATAAAGACGTCAGAGAATCAGTTCCGTAAATAAAACAAAAATATTGATTTTTGAAAAACAATTTCCACAAAATCTAGTTTAATTCTCGATGAGTAGGTGGTAGACGGAGAGATACTGCGTTGCTTAATATTCATGTCAGTGACATTTTTCTGCGTTGACACAGGCAACACTGTAAAAGGCGATTAAATATGTAAATCTGCTCTACTAACGGCTTTTCAAAGGAGAACGCCAAGTGAGTGAGAAAGATTTTGAAATATTTCGCTATGATAAAAAAAAAACATTGCGTTTTGGGTCTATTTCTTTTGGTCCTAATTTACTTAAAATAACTACATTCTTTAACTTTTTAAAATGTGACACGAGATATTTTATTCTTATCCACCAGACATTCTGTGGAGTTAAAAATTATTGTTTATCGTAGTTATTGTAGTTAAGTAGTTGTAATCGAAATTGTAAGTTAGTAACGTAGTATTCAATAATAACGTTATATATTATATTATTATCGCAGTAACTTTGCTGTACTTGTATTACAAAATCTAGAAATCTGGAAATACTAAATTTGCTATAAAACATTGAAGAATTCTGAGAGTGAATATTCAGGAGTTAGCGTTCATTGAAGAAAACAATGCTGCTAAGACGCAGGTCTGTGCACAAAATGTGTTGATGTGGTAAATCATTGTAAGAATATATCGACGTGTGATTATCTTTGGCGATATTTCAACTGCATTTGAATTATTATAATTATGAATTATTCAACATTTCCACCTGCTTGTGAATTCGTTTACAACGCTGAACGCTGAACACCGGTAGCTAGAATCGAGTGCCCCCTCCCTCTCCGCAGTCATTCATCGGCAATCGCCACACGTGAGTGTCTTGAGGGCGCGCGGGAGGGAGGGGAGGGGAGGGGGCGTTGGCGAGGGCGTGGCGAGGTCGCATGCGCGGTGTGCGCTTGGGAACCGGTTCCAGGAGCACACGCCGCGCCGCAGCGGTCCCCGCGACACGCGCCAGCCACGCCGCCACCGCCGCCACCGCCGCCACCGCCGCCGCCACCGCCGCCACCGCCGCCACCGCCGCCACCGCCGCCACCGCCGCCACCGCCGCCACCGCCGCCACCGCCGCCACCGCCGCCACCGCCGCCGCCGCCACCGCCGCCACCGCCGCCACCGCCGCCACCGCCGCCACCGCCGCCACCGCCGCCGCCACCGCCTCCACCGCCACCGCCTCCACCGCCTCCACCGCCGCCCCGCCGCCACCGCCGCCTCCACCGCCTCAGCCGCCACCGCTCAATCACAGTGATCCATGAAAGCAACTAGTGGGGCTCAAGCAGAAATTATTTCTCGCCCTGAATAATGCTCACGTAATACTATTTATACCGCAATTTCCTTCCGAATTAACAAATATCAGTCATCATTTTTTGTAAAACTCACAATTTCGAAAAATTCTACATGACCTTATTCCAAAATTTATGTTTGAGGAACAGATTTCGTTAAGGAAAAAATCTCTATCTTTAATATTTTAGTTGTAGGAAGACGACGAAAAAATGTCGAACTTTTGCAATTTCCAAAAATCAGGTTTTCATCGCATATGAGACTGCTTCAGTCTCTTAAACGTCACACACACTATTCAATAACGAAGTTTAATTAAAAACGTGGAAGCCATTTATTTGAAAATGTCTCAGGGGCTTCATGTAAAGTGGCCCCAAAATTGAAATTTCGGTTTCAGATTTGGGCAGCGACATCAGCCAGATTGATTGCGGAGTATCAGTTATGGAGAAACTCGACTGAACGGTTTAACCGCTAGCGTTGTTCGCCGATGGACGGACAGATGTTTTGCCGTCATTCGAGTTTTTGGTATCAAGAACCCACAAAACACGGAATATACATTTTGCCACAGTTATGAAACTGGCGAACTAGAATCAATTTTTAACGCCTGTGTCCTTACTATTCCACAGTATTAAGAATATTAATAAGTCGGCTAATAATCTGGACAATGATGTTGCCACCCACGTAACGTATTAATATACTATTGTTAATTTTGCAAAATAGAACGTGTGTAACTCCACGTGAAAGGAAAAGGAAAAGGCATAGTAAACAACGGAAAATTGGTGCCCTACTCACCTTACAGTTCAGTCATTCTTGTAAAAAGTCCGTCGTGTACAAAGTACTTCCATTCATTAAAAAACACATACAATGTTAAGTTATTGGCATAAGCCCATTGAGTATGTAAAGAAACAGGAATTCTACAGTTTTTACGTTCCATTACCGGCGAGGGAGGCGGCGGCGGGGCGATGGTGGTGGAAGAGGCGGTCGCAAAGGCAGCCGGTTGGCCTCCGAAAAGACGACCGCTCTCGTTCCTTTTTTGTCTTTCGTTTTCGGTCGTAAATGTCGAAGCGGGTATTTCGACCTAAATTCCACTGACAACGCACTCGACAGGAAAAGGCGCGCACTTCAAACTGCACGAACAACAACAAAAAAGTCTCTCCCCCATGAGATATTTGTCTTTCCAGCCCGGCGGCACCGTACTTCCCTATCCTCCTCTTGTTCGACGCTTTTCATCCGAAAATTTCTGGAAACGGTATCGACAGCGCGCCCCGGCGCAGTATGTTTTGTTTTATTCATCCGAGCGCGTGTTGAACGAAAGGCGAGAGGAGAGAGGCTTCTTGCTGCGTTGCCGGGCTGTCGGCGCGGTGTCGAAGAAAGGGGGGGTTGCCGAGTGCTCCCGAGATAGCGATGGAATTGGTGTATTTGAAAGGAAAACCTGTGCGTTGTAAGAACGCGGCTGTGGGGAAGGAAAGGGCTTCAATGCCGTGTGTGGGGCTAGGATACCGACACGGGCAAAGGGATATAGGGGATGCGGTTTCTGTACTTTGATTTGCTTTATATATTGCGTACTGCGATTTGCTTTATCTAGGTTTATTTTCTTCTGAGCTATGATGAGAAGGAAGCAGTAAAAACATATAGTAAGAAATAGGTTTGAAGGCATGGTGGACGTAGATGGTGGGGGACCATGTATTATTATGTAATGGTTTATACGTTTGTATTTAAGTATCTTGTTTTGTTTTATTCATCCGAGCGCGTGTTGAACGAAAGGCGAGAGGAGAGAGGCTTCTTGTTGCGTTGCCGGGCTGTCGGCGCGGTGTCGAAGGAAGGGGGATTGCTGACTGCTCGCGAGATAGCGATGGAATTGGTGTATTTGAAAGAGAAACCTGTGCGTTGTAAGAACGGCTGTGGGGCAGGAATGGGGAAGAAAAAGACTTCACTGCTGGGTGTTGAGCTAGGGTGCCCACATGGGCAAAGGGATACAGGCGATGGGGTTTCTGGACTTTGATTTGCTTTATTGCGTACTGTGATTTGCTTTATCTAGGTTTATTTTCTTCTGAGTTGTGATGAGACGGAAATACTACACAAATGTCGGAAGAAATAGGTTTGAAGGAGTGCTGGACGTAGATGGACGGAACCGTGTATTATGTAGTAGTATGAACGTTTGTGAAAGTGTTTTTTAAGACCCTTTTCAATAATGAGCAGTCACTCAGCAGTACACCTGGGTTTGATTAAAAGAAAGAAAAAAAACACTTGTGTTACCAAGGATATGTCGACAGAGAGTGACTGGAATGATTGAAAGAACTATAAACTAGGGCATTGTTAAACTGATAGTCAACACATTACTTTTATTTTTCTTATTAGTCTTAGGTGAAAACAAGTTTTTTGTGCATTAATTGCTTCATATTCGGTATCTCTATCTCATCCTGAGATTACATTTGCCAATGCAACGAAATTGTGGGCCCAATGAAGTAAATAAAGTATAGTCTACGTTGCATGTCTGATTATTTAAATTTCGGAACTGCTGAGTAGGTGGTCAGGCGGAGTAAGGTGAAATGCCCGAGCCCGATCTTAATCTCCATCCAACTAGTCCTCAGTGCCAGCAGAAGCTTTGCACTGTAACTTGGATATTACTAGGGAACGGAATTGACTGTAATGAAAAATGCAAAATATGTACATACATATGTACTTATTTCTTCCAAAACATGTGAGAAAAAACAGAAAATATGTAAAATAAATCTTCATTATTGTGTTTATAATTGTTCTAGATAAGCATTTTCTGAGCATAGGTCGCTGATCAGTTCTTAACAAGTATTCCAAGTTGCTAAAAGTAGGTTCTACCTCTACAAAAGTAATTGTACACTAGACTTCATCACACATAAGCATACCAGTGAAGGATTCCGGGGTATGCGGTTAAGGGGAATATATCCACTCCCCTTCCAAAAAAAGAACTCGAACATCGCGGGATGACAATTTTCTGTAAAATATATTTGTCAGTTTTCGATCAATTAACGATTTTCTGTTTGAAACATGAACAAGTATGCGGTTGAAATTACTTTTGTTCACAAAAATCCGCTCATGTTTGACTCGAGTACGCAATAACCGGAGGGGGGGGTTGTTTGCCATTTCATGGTGAAGATATGGTGATCATAAAAGAGCAATAGAATTTCATTTGATTTGTAAGAAATATGTAGCATATTGCAAACGCGCATATTAAATGTTCCGTTTTGGCGTATAAATGAATTAAAATGTAACGAAATATGTAAAAATTATGTAATTATACCAAAATATGTAAAAATATGTGAAATAAAAATAGTTCTAATTCATTCACAATGCCTTCTAAACTCAAAAAAAAAAAATTATTGAAGGCAGGTACCTTGTTCCTATAAAAACATGTAATTACATGGAAATACGTTCCCTAGATATTACAATAAGTCATGTAGCCTCGTTAAAAGCGAGTCTTAATTCAAGCAGAACCTATGACAGAACATATCCGAATATAACTTCCTTTTTTTATGACAAATAACAGAAAAATACTGAAACGACCAGTCATTGATACCATTACTTCCAATTCACTGGAACGGGGTCGTTGTGTCAAACAGGCACATATTTTCCGTCAGTGACTGGGAGTTTGCGATATTGCAGAGCAAACGGCGGGACGGTTCCGCGCGAGATGCGATAGAAGCGAGGTTGGGGCGGATGTAGGGGGAGATATAGGGGCATAAAAGAAGCGGGGCGGGGATAAACGAAAGCGGGGTGGGGATAAACGAAGCGGGGTGGGGATAAACGAAGAGGGGTGGGGATAAACGAAGAGGGGTGGGGATAAACGAAGAGGGGTGGGGATAAACGAAGCGGGGCGGGGATAAACGAAGCGGGACGGGGATAAACGAAGAAGGGCGGGTATGAACGATGTCCTTTTCCGTGATTTCTCCGATCATCTGAAGAAGGTGAATTTTCGACACTACATAGAGAGCTAGTTTGAATTCAGCTGCTGTTTAGAGGTGACTGGGTGCTCTGATGGGTCCTTTTCCGTGGTTTCTCTGATCGTTTCATGAAGTCTCATGAGAAAAGTTCTACGATCCTTTGACACACTACTAGGTTCGAACATAACATCAATACGACAAAGAGGAAGGAATTTCCCTATTTACTCATATTTCAGATTAACTTGATTTTCCCCTATACATTTTAAAGAGGTTACTAAGGGGAAACAGACTTCCTACTCGAGCCTCGCAACACGTAAGGCATTTAATTTTACGTTTATTCAATTTATCTACATCTGGCATTTCCAGTTACACTAGACAGCCGTGTAAAATATTCAAATTAACAAGATGTATCCCTACGCTTTTGTAAGGTTAAGAGAGGCACATTTAGAAGTTTGTTGCTCCCGTTAAGAATTAACGATCCATTAAAAGTTACAACTTCAAACAAATACCGTATGGGTTTACGTTACAATGTTTCGGTAGTGGTGATGTGGTGAAACCAAGGTTGCAGTAGCGTTTTCCTTTCAATGTAAATTATCCATTATTATCGCGTTATGACCAAACTAATATTTATTAACAAGGGGAAGCTAATTATGAAGTATATTTAGGGCTGGAGACTTATGTGTTTTGAAATGACTGAGGCCGTTAGGCTATTTACGAGGATAGTGAAGATAGTAGGACAGTGATGGCAGCGTCAGCTGCGATGATAATGGTAGGGTTGCTGGTAACATTAGCAATGAAAACGTGGGTGTTGGCTACATTGACGGTTTTCTGAGAATCTTCGCGACGGTAGCAGGTTTTTTTTCTTCTTCTTCTTCTTCTTCTTCTTCTTCTTATTATTATTATTATTATTATTATTATTATTATTATTATTATTATTATTATTATTATTGTTGTTGTTGTTGTTATTTAGCAGACTTCATAATATTAATAATTGTTTCTGTACCTCTAAGTTCTATACCAGTAGTGGTTGGGGAATTATCATTTGTTGTAATATATATTTCATAACACATGGAAATTAGTCGGGGAAAATCGAAGAATCTCTACAATTGTACCACGAGTATACTTTATTACAATATTCTACAGGAGTATTGAAACCCTCTCATTAGATGTGAAAATTTAATGCGATCGTCGCTACGTTATGGTCGACGTATTGTAATGCGGGGAGGTAAATATCTACATCGCTGCATTAATAAAATAGATCTGTAAACTTCAAAATCTTCTTTGACTTTCCCTCCTAAGTTCATTTAAAAAAGTATACATGGAGCTGGTTATTTTTATACACCTTATTCTGCCACACTAAGTTGCTTATAAAATTAGAAGGTTTTTTTCCACATCAGTTCATGTTGATGTTGCGCTAATCATACAGTAATTGTGAGAGCAGGTGTATCACACAGATTGCGTGAAGCAGGTGTTGAAGGAAAAATGTTGCCTTCGTAGGTATTCCAGGACTTTTAGGTGAAAATGTCGTAAACAGAATTGAAAACGTTAAATACGTTGATGGTATTGAAGGCATGTATTGTGAGCGTGTACAAACGGTTACTACTCAGCTTATAAAAATCAATGGAAACTAGGAACAATTATGAAGAAACTTGGACAATTACACTATCTCATTAAATTGGATGATGGGTACATATTCAACCTACACATCGATCAACTACGCCCCATTGACATTCTCGCACCGAAAAGTCAACCGAAGAAGGAGGTAAATTTTGCCCAACATACTAAGGAGAATCAAGAATCTGGGGGATCTGGTGAATATGCCGATAAATGAACCTTTTCGAACACCGGAAATACCACCCAATGAACCAGTGAATATCGACACCGAAGAAGCAGCGGCAGAACAGGAGCCAGTGGCACAACCGCCGATCAGAAAGGGCTAGTCGACAGCCTAGATACCTTCGTGATTTTCATACGTGAAACATTTAATTTTCATTTCAACTTAATTATTAGCCGTTTTTTGTTAACATGAGTAACAAAAGTTACATTACATATAATTTGTTATATTCACCAAAATGTATATTCTAACTTTTGTGTGTTTACATTATATTTTCAAATAAGCGTGGGAGAACTATTGTAACCAGATGATTCCCATATTCTGTTACCATAGTGACATATAAAAAAAATACACACGTAATTCTTTTGTGAACCTATTCAAAACCTGTATCAATCCTATTAAAAAAGATACAACAGCATGGTAGGTTGTAAGGGCAAACGGCACATACTTCAATAGCATTATAGGTTTATTGGACATTGTAAGTTTCGCAAACGTTGTTGATGATGATGATGATGATGATGATTATTTTAAAGGCGTTTACACGTTGAAGGCATTACAGGCGTTGAAGCGAAATGGCATACAAGAATTGAATAAAGGCATAAAGCGTTGAAGGTATTGAAGGCATTGTAGGCTTTGAAGTAATGTATGCATTTTAGGCGTCACAAGCTTTAGTTTGCAAGTGTGGACATGAAGTCGTGTAAAACGCGAAGGCATTTCAAGCGTTGAAGGGTCTTAAAACATCGAAGCACTAGAGGCGTCGAGGGCGTTGCAAGCGTTGTTGGCACTGCGAAAGGTGGTAGCGACGACCGAGGCGTTGGCGGCAACGCGGTGGCAGGGGCGGTGGGGGGGGGGAGGTCCCGGTGGCAAAGGGGGCGTGGCCGTGTGATTTGTAGAGCAGCTGCAGGGAAGCGAAGAGCCTCGCGAGGAGCGGCAACGCCGGGATTTACGGCGACGAATTTGCCTTCCACCTGCTGGCAGGTGGCTCCGAAAGGAGAGAGGTCCATCGAGACCCAGAGAGTTAGAGATCGACTCCGGATTGCGCGGTCGTTTATAAGGGTTTGAGCACGGAGTCATGAGCCACATTTGTGAGATTTCGTAAAGAGCTAAATATTTTATCAGTAGCTTGGAGTTCACCAAAAATAAAATGTGGATGTCGATGTCTCTTAAGAACTTGACTACTTATTAAATCTTGAAGCAGTTAAATGAGTCTTCTTTGACTGTTTAAATTTTCTTTATAATTTCTTTACTCGTGGTTAAAGTTAATCATTTCTATGTGGGTCATTTAAGCTGTCTATAAAACTATCGACAGAGTTACTTAAGTGTCAGGAATAACATTTTCGAGTTTCGGCAACACTTCTGGTTTAATGGAGAAGACTGGGACGATCCATAGCTTAGCGATTAGAACACTATGCCCTCCCATGTTTTGGTATCGGGGTTTACATCCTGGACAGTCCTTGTGGCAGTTGAGGTGGCCAAAACGGGTTCACTACATCTCGCCGCGAGGTGCTCCCGTTTCTTTATTCCACCATTGTTCCACCATCATTTAAACATCATTGACCATAGCAATCAGGTCCAGGTTAGGAAATCGAGGCATACGCGCACAGATACTGGTCTCATAATAAAGAATGAAAAGTTACGTCAGATTTATTCACACGAATAGGAACTTGCGTTTATGGAGTGCTCATGTATTTTATTACAGTATAATATAGAGAAACGCACCCAGAATGTTTCTCGAGGGGGGGGGGAGGTTTAATGTCTAACCGGCATGGTTGCTTGTAAATTATTTGTCATTTTGTTGGATATAAAATATAAATTTGTCAACTTATAGTTAATATTTATAACATAAACAATTGATAAATTAAATGATTTCCGTTGGTACAGAAAATTATAAAAGGTATATTTTTTTATTACGTATTATTGGCATCTAAGTTGGATGAGGGGTGAAGAACACTTTGGCCTATCTCCCGTCTATCCGTTTTTGCTATTTCAAGCCTGGAAGGTTCGTAGATCGTTTCCATAGGAATCTGGTCATCTGGAATGCGTGTTCGAAAGCTGACGTCCTGTCGGAGCACCTGGGAGCTCGGCGCGAGGAGTTGGCATCAGGTCGCAGCCGCTGCTTTCTCCGATCGATCTCCGCGGCACGCGTTGCGTGTGCCGCTTCCGACTGCGGTCGGCGGGAACAGAGCTGGCGCCGTACACGCTGGTGGTGTGGCCAGTGCACGGGTTGGCGTTGCAGATCTTTTTAAATTATTTTTTAATTGGTTATTTAAGGTCGCATCAACATCTTAGGTCATTAGCGACCACTATTGCTGTTAACGGTATGGTTACTATGTGGATGAA
Organism: Teleogryllus oceanicus; assembly: GCA_964035755.1. Lineage (NCBI taxonomy): Eukaryota > Metazoa > Arthropoda > Insecta > Orthoptera > Gryllidae > Teleogryllus > Teleogryllus oceanicus. The sequence continues at coordinate 77,116,141 of CAXIVR010000008.1, forward strand.
ACGATATGGTGATGATAAGGGTGAAAGGACAAACACAAATACAACCATGCCCGAGGCGGGACTCGAACCCGCGACCCTTCGGTCCGAGATCACTACGACACTACTGCCTTAGCGATCTCGGCCACCGGGCCGACGTCGCAGATCTTTATTGTTTCTGCGAGTGCTTTGTTTTTTTTTTTTTGTAATCTGATGGAAGAACTCTATAATCTACTTTTAATTAATGATATTTGTGCGTAATTTAATGTAGTTTAAAATTGTTTTGAAATATTGATAGTAGTAGTAATAATTAATAATATTAATAATAATAATTGTACTTGTTGAACAATACTCTACATTATTTTAAAACATAAAAAGTGATATCTACTCAATAAAATAACACACAATGGATATCACAAAATATAACTAAACAATATTAAAACATTAACAACAATAAGTTTAAATGTTTGTCTAACGTATATAAATATTTTAGCGCATTAAACAAGTAATTTTCTAACTTCACTTCATTTTCACACTACATTCCATTCACTTACTTCTCTTCAATATTTCAGTCCATTTAAGCACAACACACTCTTCATTCTTTTCGTGGAGTGGTGGCGATGTTTGGTGTTTTTACAGCATTAGAGTGGCGATGATGATTATTAGGTACAAGGAAGTATGTGGTGGAGCGTAAGAATAGAAGATACAAATACGATGAGTGAAAATTCAGCAGGAAGTTTAGAATGATTGTGAGACTTCTCGACAAGCGTGGAAAAACATAGTGAAGGGAGTTATAAGTGGACGCATTTAAACGACCATAGAAAGGGTAACAGAAATCTGCACTGAATAAACGAGAGGGATTTAGCTTCTTTGATTCTGGATAGTGGGTTGAGTAATAAACCTAAAGGCCTACAATCAGTCTGTTCACTCATTTAACCCGTGCGTAAGACATATTCAATCTATGAGATATGTCTATTTCATGTGTGATGAATTTTGTAATTTAAAAAGTAATAATCGACCTTGAACTTCAAGTTGGAAAAAATCGTCGACGCCTCAACTTCCGCTTCATCTCAATCCAGGAATTTGCCAATTTTCCAGGGATATTTTCGGTGGTCAGGTAATTCCTATTTTACTTCCTTATTGTAAATGCAAGATTTTTTTTCTTTAAAATGCTATTTTTTGTGGACCGAAATTGATACATCATTAAACTTCTTACTATGAAGCGACTCGTGGGATAGCAATAAAACTTCTCCACTGTTGTGACCAGGTCCAATCATCTGCGGTTTCTTAGTGGAACTTCTGGTGAAAAAAGAGCGATCGTAGCTTGTTTCTTTGAGGTTCCCCCGTTTCCCCTGCCTTCGTTTTCAGCAACTTCGCAATCTTCTTATATATTATCATTATCATCATCATCCTTACGTCTCAACTGAAACGCCGTACATGGGAGGCCCGCTTAATGTCATGTTGAGATGTTGACTTCGAATTACAACTAGTGTGCCGTCACCCCGGAAATCCATGTCATAATGACAGCTGATTATCCGCTCCACCCTGCGTCACATGGTAACGCCCTCAAACAATGTCCTGTAAATGTATTTGAGATTGCTTTATGTATCGTACGCGGATGCTGAGGGCCTTCGGGCCAAGCAGAAATAAATGAAAAAAAAAAAAAGATTGCTTTAAACTACATTGTAGTGGCGCTACAACAACACAGGCATTTTCGCGTTTTTTGTAACTTTTTTATTAGCAAACTTTGCTTTGTGTGAGAAAAATTGAAAAATTATAATTTTTTTTTTTAGAAAATTTGAAAAATATTAATGTCAGTTCATTTGAGGAAATGTCATTTGAGGGAAATTCCCAAAATCCAAACATCAGTTTCAAGTTTAAGGGGCCGCGACATCAGTCAGATCGAAAGGGAATATCGATTTTGGTAAAACTCCTGGTTACAGCTAAGCCGCCAGTGTTTGCTGACAACCAATATTTCGATATCAAGGACACTCAAAAGTTGGATTCTGATTACGCAGAGTTGTAGAAGACGCTATTTAATACATATAGAAATAAAAATTATCCACTTTTTTGGAATCACAAGAAACAAAACGAGCTTTCCTATCGAAAATTTTTTTTTTTGCTAAAGCATTACATACTCCTTTAAACTACTGAGTAACATGCGGAAAGAAAAAATAGGGGTCACATTTTGAATTGCGAAAAAAAAATTCAAAATCGATTATTATGAGGAGAACAATATGAGGAGCAAACATTCAAAGCCTGACCTGTTCACTTCACTTTTTCACTTTCACTTTTTCACACTTTTCTAATAAAAATTCAAAATATAGTCCAATATTACACTTTTCAACAGTGTCTTTAACTCAAAGAATATAGTACTCCTTAATGTATTGTAAGACATTTTACATTTCTGTTTGGTAATAAAATTGTAGGTAAAAACAAAGAAAAACTCAATTTTTGCCAAATGGACATGTCACCTTTTGAATGTTTGCGGAGTCAGTGGGTGCTGCCGGAGCGAGAACTGCGTCCGGGTGACTGTGGTAGCAGCGGGAACACAGTCGTAGTGGAAGGGAAGCCCCCCGTCCCGCGAAGAGCAGCTGGAGAGGGGAAAAAACGAGCGCAGGCGGCGGATTCCCGTGTGACGCGTTACAAATGGCGGCGCCGCGCCTTTACTCTCAGGAGAAACCGGAGAAACTCCTCCGCTCCAGACCGACGGAGATGGCTCAGGGCGTCAACTGATGTCACTGCAGCGCCTCCGACCGGGACTTCCTAGGGTTTGAGTGCCCACGGTGGCAGGATTTTGGATCCTAGCTAGATTGTTGGGTCGTGTTCAACCGCTGTCTGAAGGAGAATTCTAGCGTCCGGCGGCTCTGATCGGTAGTTTCCCGTGTTTTTTTATCAACTCCAGGTGAATGCCGACGCAGTATCCTAACAAATGGGCCATGGACCGCGCGTGATCTGTCCTTCCTCTTCCTTGTCCTATCCTCTCCATTTACGCACACACACTTACACTAACATGCACTTCACTAACACATATTCCGGGAGGCCGGTAGGGAGCATACAGCTTGTCCCGGCTGGGGTGGTGCCTCGCTGGTGGTAGATGAGCGAGAGTCTACTACTCGGGCAACTTTTCTTGAACAATGACCTTGCTTCCCCCACCCTTGAGCAATAAACAGTTGCAAGCAAAAGCTCGCAGCGAGCACTGATGACAACATTCCAAGCATTAAAACTTCGATGACGCGAGAGAGAAGCTAGTCAAAGCTAGTTGCTTTCATAGTCGAGAACTTCTGTTCAGCTTTATTACCATTATCTAAATAAATGGCTGAGGCAGGTCCAGGTCCTTCATGGGAGGCACCTAAAACTTCTAAGTAGTGTCCCTGCTGTTGCCCACCCAGAGCGATGACCTAACCGCACACGTAGCAGGTTTGTCTTCGATTTTCCAGAGATTGGCATTACCGTAAATACTCTAGTGGCCGACTTCGTAACTAATACCCCCACTCCACCCGCATTTCTTCAATCCATCGTTCAAGAAAAGTTGCGCGAGTAGTAGAACGTCCTGTCACACGCCAAGTATCATTGCCTCGGGAGCAGCTGGACTCTACGAACGTGCCATTGCCGCTTTCCATCGTCGCGGAACATTGCGAAAATCCTGTTAAGTTTGCGCCGCGATGATTGGCACATGAAGGACAGCTATTGATTGAGTTGAGAAGCATGTGGAAAATTGAATTTTGAAATTATTCGTCGGCGGTCGGTTTTATATGTCATATTTGATGACGCACGATCTATGACGTGTTTCGTCAGAATTTTGAAGGTTAATAGGAAAATAGCTAAAATGTGCACTATTGCTTTTAGCTCAGCACTAGGGAAAAATATTATGACGGGCATTTCGATATTTACTGGGACGTTTTATTGAAACCGAGTTGTAGATAAAAATTAGATTTTTTTGAAAGGAATTGTTGTGAAGAAAGTGAAAATACAAAAAAATTGTACTTATTGTGTGAAGTGCCTTATTTACGTATGATTAGATCTCTAACTCTGAAAAGCTTTCGGTATCACAGAGTATCTTTTCACTCAATTGCGTGTCTAAATACAACAAGTCTTTCAAGATTAAAAGATACAACAAGTCTTTCAAAATTAAAAAAATAAGGAATATCCAGTCACTAATTACGTGCAAACATTTATTCCTTTATCCCCGAATTTTGCACTTGTCGCGCGGTTTCATTATCTCGCCCGTGCGTGCAACATTATAAAAAAATTCGGCATCAAATTTTTCCCTTTGAACCTGCAACTTTACTGTCTCATTTTCTTTATGAACACGCAATAATACGAATTAAACGGTTAAATTTTTCTAACCCTTAATTCAACACTACAAGAATGATATGTTTGAAAAAAATACTGTAACTTCTCCAGAAATACAAAATATTCCGCCGGCTGTTCTCTTTCGCAAATTATTACCGTTCTGATTCGTGATTGCGTGAATGCTTTGTATTTTCGGACGAGTCACTAGTGCTTCATGTGCAGTGCATGCTACAACAATTTTAGAATATATATATATATATATATATATATATATATATATATATATATATATATATATATTGTATGTATCATTGGAAGTGACATCCAGTTCCTACCTACACGTACATTTCAGCTTGCCCCTTGTTTCTTCTCCACTTTGAGGAAAGTTTAAGCTCCCGACATATATGTGCTTTAGTGTAAGAGTATCACGTATATAAAAGTGTGTAAGCGGAGGGGGAATAAGAACAAGGAAGAAAAGATCTTGCACCCTCTGTAGCTCAATTGTTAGAATTCTACTCCGGCATTATCCTCGTACTTATCGGAGAAACAACGGACAACAGCAGGCGGTCAAACCACCAGAGCAGCTACAGCTAGAATTCTATGTAGTGTTAAAAATCTGCCACCATCCGTTCATCCGCAAGACCTCCTGGTCAACAAACCGGGGAGATGGCTCAGAGCATCAACTGATGTCACTGCAGTCCCTCTGACCGGGAGGTCCTAGGTTCGAATTCTGACGGTGGCAGGATTTTCGACACTAGCTTGTTAGCTGGGTCGAATTCAGTCGCTGTCTGGAGGAGAATTCTAGCGGCCGGCTGCTGTGATCGGTACTTTTTCGTGTTTTCTCCGATCAACACCAGGCGAATACCAGAGCAGTACCCTAACAAATGGGCCACGGATCGCGCGCGATCTTTCCTACCTCTTCCTTCCTCTTCTTACAGACACACACTAACATCCACTACACTACTACACTGGCCGGGAGACCGGTCGGAGACTTAGAACTTGTCCCGGATGGGGGGGGCGGTGCTCCGCTGGTAGGAGATACCTAGTTGAGGAGAACCCCGCTACCTCACGGTAGGTCGGCGCCGGATCTCGCCATGCAACGGAGGAAGACCACCACCACCTCCCGAGAGAAAAAAACATAAACTACATTTACGGGATTAATTTCCTTAGTTGACGTGCCTGGAATCACAATCAATCAATCCTGGTCAACAGCACTGCAGATGTCGCAGTGTTGGTGCTGAGACATCGCAGCCATTTCCGCATCGGAGGGACAAAAGTTGCCCCCAAAGTGCGAAGAATTTCGCCGATGGCCGCCATATGCCTCCGGAAGCTGGCAACGGCGCAAAGTATTTTACAAGCGCTTCTATGGCAAACGGAATAGTTTTGCATGAATTACAAACTTCGGGCAAGAATTCTCTTGTAAATTCTTCGTCAGCTTCTCGCGACTGTTCCTCGCCGGGTGTTTTGAAATCCGTGGAGCGCTCTTCTCTCGGGATTAAGTTTCGTTTCCGTGTATCTGCTTGGTCTGTTGGAACTTCTGAAAGAATCTGGCTTGGTTCAGTTTTCTTCATTCTGCATCGAATCAAGAGTCGACGGAGAAAAGGATTCAGTTGTAGAAAGATTAAAACTGACAAGCTCTGTTATTAATTTTGTGAGGGCATTTTGGACCAAGTCCAATCCTCTTTCGTAGATTGGTTTACGAAGTACGATTCTGCAACGATGCTATGCTGATGTAGTCGAGATTTTTGTGCCATTTAAATTGAAAAATGGAAAAAAATAAAAATTAAAATTAAATAATTCGAAATACTTTGCTTGACACTAATATATACTTTCTGTAATGCTCTTTTCTACAGGCAGAAAGTAACAAACAGTTATTCCAATATTTAAAACACATTATATAACGTACTACATTCAAGAAATCGGTAAAAATAAAGAATCAGCTCAACTAGCAACCTCCACAAAGCTTCGCTGTTTTTTTGCGAAACAAATACAAATTGTGGGAATTGCCGTAGGACTACAAGAGAGTCTTAATTTTCTAATGAATTCACAAGCCCCTTAGCTGAGAGTGAATTTATCTGCCAAACTCAGAATCTCAAGTGGTATTATTTTGTGAAAACTCATGAACATTGTGAGGACTCAATAAAATGTAAATTCCTACATAACAATTGTTTTTCGTGTGTCAATGTCATTGCAAGTTGATAATACATTTTTTGTGTTAACGAATATGTTCTGTGAAAAAACAAAACACGTCGATTGAATAAATAAATAACATGTGAAAAACATTCGTTCACTACGCCACTTCTGTAATGAGGAGGTAAATTCGGTACGAATTGTCTTGAGGTCTCATTTAGCTAGATACGTACAAGAGAAGTTGAAGGATAGCAGACAAAAGGGATAATTTTATAGGTTGAATACTGCTAGAGGAATCGAGACGATGCTTGAACGACTTCTGTCAAAAATCACCTGCGTGATATAGATATTACACCTACCACATCCTTACTCTCGTCTCATGAACTCAACAACAATATCCATTTGGTGTAAGTTTGGCTCCTCTTTTAAAATTCGGCACAACAATATGATGAACGTGACCCTTGATAACGGACGAGTATCACAAAATATTTCACTCATCGACCAAAGCTGTTTCTTGCGTCTGCAGTCAACAATCACAGCCACATTAATACTCGTATAATATAAGCCATCAGAAATAATATGAATAACATAAATAGCCTAGTTACAGACGGTGGGTACATTGAATGTCTGCTGTCATAATAATAATAAAATAATAAAAATAAAATAATATAATATAATAATAGTAATAATAATAGTAATAGTAATAGTAATAATAATAGTAATAATATAATAATAATAATAATAATAATAATAATAATTGGATATCCCACAATAATGTTATAAATATTGGTCTTTGCCACAGAACACTTAAAATATTTCACTCATTTTCAATATACAGTTTATTGCAACTCATAGCTCCAGTCACGGCCACCTGAACCTGTCAGCGGCATCCGTTGGAAGACACTGCAGGCGCGCGTATTTCCGTCCTCCCTCACTCCCAGACCTCCGGGCGCTGCAGCGCGGCAGCTGCATCTGGTGGGAATTAAATTTAACACGGGGGCGGAGGCGGCGCAAGCGGACTTATATTTCAGCTTTTTTTTTCTTTTTTCGAGTAAACGCGCCTCCAAGAGCGGCGACGGCCGGCGCCAGAGGAAAGTTTAATTTTAACGCCGCTTCCACGCGGCTCAGGTGCAGAGGAACCGCTCGTCGCGTCGTCTAAATCCGCGTGTCGCACCGCCCCCCCCCCCCCCCCCCGGCCCCGACCCCCCGCCCCCACACTTCGTTGATTGATTGTGATTCCGGGCGCGGATTCTAGTGCTACTACTAGGGCACGTCTAACTACTAGGGTCATTAGTCCCGTTAGTGTAGTGCACTCTTTTGCTTGGGAGACGGCGGTGTTCTTCCTCAGCTGGATGGCGAGTTCCGGCGCCGACCTATATCGGCTAGCGGTTTTTCCCACCCAGGTATCTCTCACTAACGGGACACCGCCCCAGCCGGGACAAGTTCTAAGCTCCCGACCGGTCTGCCAGCGTATGGGGTAGTGTAGTGCGTGTTAGTGTAAGAGTGTAAGGGGAGAGGGCAGGACAAGGAAGAGGAAGGAAATATCGCACACTGTCCGTGGCCCGTTTATTAGGGTACTGCTGCACCATTCGCCTGGTGTTGGTCGGAGAAACCACGGTAAACTACCGATCAGAGCAGCAAGCCGCTAGAATTCTTCTCCAGACAGCTTCTGAATTCGACATAGCTATCTGGCTAGTATTGAAAATTCGTCCGTCGTCGGAACGCGAACCTAGGACCTCCCGGTCCGAGGGACTGCAGTGAGATCAGTTGATGTCCTGAGCCGTCTCTTCCGGTCTACGTGTCGTCTCTCCCATTCTGGTCACCCTTCCGCTCACTCGGAGCCTCTCGGTGCGTGAACTTCCCACTTGGTGGCGCTTCTTTATTGCTTCCTCTAAGGTGTGAAAAGCGCGGACTGTCGAGGTCGTAAAACTGCACATGTGTGGAGCTGTAAGTTATCTATGATCGAAGTTGAAATGTGAATGGGGTCTGTGAAGGTCAATGAGAACGCCTAGGAGGTAAAATGAAGAGAAAACTTGGATTTTCTTTGATGTAATTCAAAATTTATTTTTGATTCATGTTTCCAATTGTATATGAGAGAGTAGAAGTTGTGGACGGTTTATTCTCCGGGTGAGAGTGTTTTAAATTGCCTTAGGTCTTGCCGTTTTCTTACACTTAGAGGACTTTCATTTAATAAGCCTCAAATGGCTTAGTTGAAATTGCAGATGGTTTATAGTTGAAATGTGAGTTCCTTTTCTACATCAATGAGTGTTTTAACTTGAACAACATCTGTAGTTTTATGTGCATAGCAGAAGTGTATAAACTGTGTCACACGAACGCCCTATTCTTTATTTGTGTGTAGCTCCTGTTGCGTTTTACAGGAATAATTTTTTTGAAAAAAAACTTGGGGAAACATTCCTTAAAATTTAGCGTTTCTTTTGGTTTGGATATTTTCATTTCAAAGTTAATCTTGCGACTCTTTATTTTAATACTGGATGGTATTTAAAAATTAAAGAGATTCTATCCCCTTCCCAATTTTTTTCTTCACCAGCCTAAAATCACTAACACAAAAAGTTGTATGTTGAGAATGCTATATATATTGCGTACATGATTTTTCATCGTATTCGATGATACGATGATTATTTAACATAGGAAGTGCTACAATGATGAGATTTTGTTCTTTTAACGACCTCAACTCTATAAAATGTAAGTAACTTATTTTAAAAAATGACTTGTCAACTTTCTTAAATTCCCTTAAAGACATCGCCTATTATAATGGAAGTTTTCACAAGATACTTCGATAACGGAGTCATTCGAAGGTCGTAGCTAATTACAATATTTTAATGAAATACAAATTCATTTACTTAATGTAAATGTGTGTCCTAACAGTATAGTTGTGTGGTAAATGTTTCAAAATTACAATGAAATTTACTTAATGAAAAAATAGTAGTACATCATGAAAGCACGATTACTCGCTGTGAGTACTTACAGAATCACCGATTTTCCTTCATCTACCTCTAACTTAAATATTACACTGGAGTTTAGGGGAACAATCGTGCACAACATAATTCGTCACGTCTGTTTACTACTGGTAAAATGTGTTTCGGCGTTATTTATGAGCCAAGAGCGCAAAGGGGTCAGAGCATGTGTGAAGAAATAAACGATCTGGAAGTTTTTCTTGTGCGCAACAGGTCCATTATCACCCAGACTGCATCTTTGCCAAACTCTACATACCTCGACTCTGTCATTTAATACGTTGCTATCTTCGCTACGTTTTGTTTTGTCAGTGTCACCCCTCTCCTATTCGTGGAAATGAAAGATACAACTTTCACATGTGTAATCACCATTTCCTTGATGTTAAATCGCAGAAGATATCCTGTTATTTTTGCAGGGCGATTCAAGAAATCTCGTCTTCAAGTCAGCTGAGTTACGATACGAAAACTTGTGTGTAAAATTCTGTCATGTGAAATAGTAAGCGGATTCCTGTCAAGGAAGAATAATGACGCGCCCCCACGGTGACAAAACATTCCTGAACACAGTCAGAGACCGACAGATCTTACGATCCCTCCTACATATTTCTACTACCTTTTTGCTTCGCGATTTTCATAAAATGTAGTTTTGAGAGTGTCTTACAAATAAAATTTCCTAGTTCTTTTATTCCCTCCATTAAAAGGGTATCGATATCTTAGAGAAAGAAGTACGAGAAATAGAAAATGTACCCAAGGGTAGGTCTACATGTCATGAAAGACATCGCACCCCTAGTTGAAAAGTGTTGAAACAAAAAAATGTACCGCTAGCCGACTGTAGGTCGGCGTTTGATCTCGCCATCTAGCGGGTGAATATCACCGCCATCTCCCGATGAAAAAGTATACACTACACATACGGAACTAAGGGCCTCAGTAATTGACGTACCGGAATCTCTAACAACCAAACACCAACAATCAAGAAATGTGATTTTTCAGGAGAGCGCTAGGAAGATTTAAAATTACATTATCCTACCCGGTGCAATTTCTGGCGTTACGTCTTTTAATTAGCATGTTTATACAAGGAAAATAATAGTTTTGCGAATAATGTGAATGAAATGTGTAAACTTACATGGCGCGGCATTTTCGTTTATTTTTATTCTCGTTCGATTTGTTAAAATTTCACGAATATTGTACGTGAACTTTTGAGAAACTTCTCCATAAATAAAAGTTACAAAATTAGTTTTTCATTGTAATGAATTTTTCATTAAACATATTTAACACTCCAGACTTCTTTTAAGTAGCTTCCTTTTACTGAATCTAGGTTTATTTGACAGATTTACTCTGCCTTTATCCACTTTTTGGCTACGTGCGAACTGAATGTCCACAGCGATTACTGACGTTACAAAATATGACGCGACTACTGAGGGTTAAGATTTCGTCACTGGGTGAAGTTAGTGGCCTCCAGCTCCGCGTTCCCTGTTGCAACTTGAGTTAGCAGTTTCTGCAGGTCTTCTTCGGTTGCCCGTTCCACGCACGTGACAACATCCACCTAGGTGCGGCATTGACACAGCGAAGAGAAGCGTGTATTTTGGTGTGTGAGTCATGTGGAAGGACGACAGACCGTAAGAAGGCAGATACACAGGAATATATGGTCCTCTGCTTATATACTCGCTCCCGTCTCGAACTAAAATTATTCGTATATATTTAAAGGAAGTAAATAAAATGAACAATAATTCTTGATTACTGATTCTTGATGAAAACAACATGAAGTGTGTGTCAAATATATGTACAGTGTATTTAAATATTTTTAATGTACAAGAATGTTATGTACTGATTACTTAATTTTTGTAAAAGCCATTTTTAGTCTCTCAAAAGTTCAGGATCATCTGCTGCAAGTTGATTAACTTTCGCACCTCTCGGAAATTTGAGACGTGTTTTCTTTGATTTTATGTCATGTGCTTAACCATTGTTGTTACTTTAGTTTTCCCAAGTACTATACACGATTCATTTTTACACGCTTGTATTTGTCACAATGCACAGACAGCAATGTCGTAAATCACGCGCTTTGCTGAATTGTTGGACAGAACTTTTTCGGCAAAATTCGGTGCGTATTTTGTATCTTTCACGCTGCTCCTTTTGGCCTCTCCCATTTTTATCATGTATTATACGAGTAACGAATACATTTCCCGCTTCCCTTGAAACTCGCTAAAGCCTTTTCCTTGCGAAACTGCTAATTAATCATTCTTGTTACAAACGGCGGCCAGTCCACTGTCCGCCCAGTAACCGAGCCCCGGCGGGAATTCTCGTGAAAAAGGGCGAGGTCCATTCAACTGCTAGGCTCTTGCCAACGCTTCAAAACCGGCAGTTTTTGATGTGTAAAACAAAGGAAATGGACGCTTTGTTGCTCATCCAGTGCCGTGTATTAGATTAGCCAAGTTCGTTGTATTTGACGAAGAAAAATGTATCGTTTGTTCTAGCAGAAGAAGTTAATTGAACTTTTATAGTTTTCATTGGAAAGGGAAGTGTTATACTATGAAAGATGGTGTAATTGGCAATGTTCATGATGGGGAAAGAACAGGTTTATTTTATTTTCGCTACTTTACGTTCGGGAAATGGCCAGTATCTGCTCGCGCTTTCATAAATACACTTGGCTGACATTTTAAAGCTTCCTGAACGAAATTGAAATCAATAGCTAGTTTCGTTTTTGTATTTATATACAGCAGACTTGTTATAAACATCTATCATTATCTTTTAGGTAGATTATTCTCATTTGTTCAATTTATAATTTCCTGTTATTATTGTGTTTAAAATTTTTGGTTTTTTTTTTTAGTTGAGATTTATTTTTTTAATATCTTTGTTTTTATATTCTCTAAACCTGCATGTATTTTGAGAAATTAACGTAATGAATATATATATATATATATATATATATATATATATATATATATATATATATATATATATTCAAGGGAAACGTGTACAAGTATATAATTTCCAAATGGTAACAAATACAGGATGTTCTTCGGATTCATTTCACATTCATAATTACGTCTTCAATATTTTGTTGCACGGCTTGTGCAAAATTTTCATATTCTGATATTTTGTATCTACAAGCTATATAATTTCACAGTATTTCTACTTGTAAAATATCCCTTCGTGGAGCTTTATTTGAAAATCAGACTTTCCCGGAGAAAAAAGGTGTATCGAATCACAGAAATTGTAGAAAGGCAATTAAAACGTTATGTTGGTGATTAGGTCGTCGCGTTACATGGAATAGAAAATATTTCCGGATAATTGTGAATATACAATTCTCATGAAGTACTGTTGAAGAGAAAATTTTTTACTGAATGTTGGTAGAAAAAAAAAAATAAAACAAGTTTTAAATATTTGACTGGTTTGAGCATTAGTAATTTGTGAATGATGATACAACTTTTTGAATATTTGTTTAATAAGAACAATTAAATATAAATGCCTTAAAAGCAAAAGAAGTAAAAATAAATATTTCAATACCTAAAGGCAAAACGGGTCTGCTTCTTCTATGCATTCTTTCAAATAACAAATTAAAAATTTGTTTTTGCCATCTCTCATTTTGAATTCTCTGGACATGTCCATATAATTGAAGAACTTTATTTTCTAGTCTTCTAGTTAGGGCTGTTTGAACCCCAGCTCTCTCCCATTCCACTTTGTTTCTTATCTTGTCCAGCCTTGTTATCTGTAAAGATCTTCTCATATCGTCGAGCTCCATTGACCATATTCTGTCTCTATGGCGTTTTGTTAAATACCAATATCTGCTCCTTATAGAATAATATTTCCCACTCACTTTGGAATATTTTTCTCTTTGTGTCTTGTCTTAATTCACTATTCCGTTAGGGCCATGAAGAGCTTTATTGCATTTCTGCCCATTGCGAGTCTAGTGGTGATATCTTCCAATGTCCGTAATTATATTCCCCAGTATTTAAATTTTGAACAGTTAACTATTCTCTCATCAGTAATTTTCATTTTAAAAATCAGTTTGCCTAATTTTCGATGTAATATTATTCTTTATAAATTATCTCGGAAAAAGATTTTAAACTTACATGTCATTCCATGCGATTGCATTTCTTGTGGTCTGTTGACAGCGACTGCATGTATGCTTTGGGGATCTACTTGAGATGATTATCACGTCACTTTCTAGTTTTAAGCGTCTGCAATTGAAGACTTTCGCCTTCTCGACAGCTTCTCCATCTACGGAAGCCGAATGGCCGGCGAATCGCTTTTCTCTTTTTTTGCCACCTCTCGTTTTCCTTGCTTGTTCAGCTGTACACGAGGATCAATCTCATGCATCGAATGCTGCAATTGCTTGACGAAAGAAATTAGCGGAAATGAAAGTTGATCTGTGTAGTTGTCACGGCGAAGGATCCAAATAAATGTCGCTTTTAAACATGTTTGAGTTGTGAGGGAATTGTATAACATTTGAAACGCTAAATGCGATGATGAATTGCGCTCACGTACGAATTACACGAATTATGAAATTGTTTTTAATTTTCCTCCTCCTTTAATTTTATTTAACAGAATCTGGGAAACATAATTTATCTTGGTTCTGCTCAGGAATCTGATCAGGAAAACCTGAAAACAACTGCTAACCTGTCTTTTTTTCGATATTTCGTATTATATTTTTACTCCAATGCACGAGTACGTTGAATAGTGTTAGAAGTTTGCCCCGGGACATTCTGTTTTCTTAGAATAATGTCTGTGTTTAAGAAGCTCCCAATTGATATCGGTGGCTTTCAATCTTCTCGAGAGCGATGTTTCTTCGCGTGCTTAACTCCCAATCATGCGTGAAAATGCTCACTAATTTATAAAGCGGTCTTTGGGGTGATGCAGCTATCATAGAGGGGGACTCGCGTAATTATTATACTTGTTCGGGTTTTTGCCGTGGCGGCCATTATCCCGTTGGAATCGCTCGTGACCAGACAAGCGGAAACGTCTCATGTGGACCTTCCTTTTTTCCTCTTTTTTTCGTGTATTTTGGTATACTGAATAACCGGTAAAGGAAAGTGTATAAAATCGTGTTACATGTCGTACTGCCACGTAGTAGACATTGCAATTAGTGGTTAAGGGAAATACAGATCACAGCGATAGTGATTGTGACGATACATGGTCTGTGTGTTTGGTACGATAGTTAAAAGAATTTAATTGCATTTTGAGTTACACGATATTTTATTGGCTGAGTGAATTTTCCTCTTCACAATACAGTGGCAGAGTAGGCGAAGAAACATCAAGTGATTCTATTTTTTTGTAAATTTCAATTTAATCCCCGTCTGTAATTGGTTTTACTATATACTTCCACTCGCAACATTGACATCATTGGCAACGCCAGGTGTTTCCAGAGACATCGACGATCTCATATCCAACTTTAACTCGTTTTCTTGTCCAACGAATATAAGATTGAATCAGGATTTGTTGAAGGATTTAGTTTTACCAAACTATGCTCATAGCTGCTTCATGCCTCAAACATAAATGATTTTAATTATTTTTTCGTGAATAAATACAATTTAATAACAGTCTTTTACATTTAAAAACGTAGAAAGTGAAAAAAAAATGGATGACAAAAATATGCACGAATGACTTTAAATTATTCTTGGGTCTATGTTTGTTTGCGAGTGTACTATGTATAATATTCATTGTTGTAATTATACTTTTGAAATTGTAAAGTTAGTTTTATTTGCACACACTTTTTATAAAATTTTCAGTTTTATAAAATTATTCTACTTCGATATTTGTATAGTAGCCGATGATATTAGGTCATTGTTACACTTCCAGCCGTAAATAACAAAAAATATTAATAAAATGAATCTTTTTTGTTTTTTAACAGTGGTAAGCATTTTTCTGAAGCCACGAGCCTCGTTGAGAAGGACGTTCAAGAATTAATTTTAAAAAATCCACTTTATATGGCTGGAGGTGGTAACAAGAACCTAGTGTTATCGACCACTATACAAAAATCGAAGTAAAATAATTTTACGAAATTGAATATTAAAGAATACAGTGTGCAAACAAAATTGTAACTTTTACAATTTCAAAAATTATAATTATAATAATGAATACGAAATAATTAATACAGGCGGCCCCTTTCGCTTGCTCATCCTCAGAAGCCTTAAAACATTATCCGACTCTGGCAGTAATCCCTCGCCCAACCCTGCTCTTCCTTCCGCCCCCGCAGTCGCCTGCCTAGTGAAGTGGGTCAGCGCGGGGCGCGCTATCTCCCGGGGGCTTTGTCACCGGCATCTTGCCCGCCCTTCAATGCGGCCCGCGCTCCTTTCAAGGCCCCGGACCACCCTCCCGCCACGCCGCCCCCCCCCCCGCCCCGCCCCCCCCGCCCCGCCCCGCCCCGCTCCGCGCCGTCCCTCCCCACCTCCGTCCGACCACGCCCCGCCCAGACTCTCCCGCCCCACCCTGCCCCGCCCTACCCAGCCCCGCTCTGCCCCGCCCTGTCCAGCCCCACCCCCTCCGACCTCGCCCCGCCCCGCACCCCCACCTCCCATCCCCTCCCGCCCCCTCCCACCCCCTCCCACCCCCTCCCGCCCCTCCCCTCCCCACCCCACCCGTCGGCCACCAAGCCGGCCGATAATACTCCTATTATTGCTGCCTTTTGTCATCGGCCGGGTATTATGGACCCGCTCGCTGACCCAGTACCTACCTGCAGTTGAACCGCTTTGCCCCAGGCGCTTCTTGAGATTGCCAAGGCCCCCGGGAACCGCTTTACCTTCGATTATCACTCGCTTAAATTGTTGTGCTTTGTAGATAAACTGGCGGACTAATATGCAAGGCAAGGGAAGCCAACTCTGAGACAGAAACGCTTATCAAGAGGAGGAATATTGTAAGGATATTAAATCCCGAAAGCTTGATGGGGCATTGCAAAACACACGTAACCAGAGTTATCAGACGTTTAACAGAAGAATAGGATTTTGCATAAAGATCGGAACCCTAAAAAACTATGGAAAAATGATACTCAGGGGGCAGATGAATATCCAGAACTCGAGAAATCATATCCGCCACCCACACAGGATTATTGCATCGTTTTCAGTTTGGTAAGATTTTATTTGAATTGATTTTTTTTTGTGTTTCCGGGCACGTCAACTGCTTTGGTCATTAGTCCTGTTAGTGTAGCGCATGTTTTTTTCTCGGGATATGCGCGGTGATCTTTCCCCGCTGGATGGCGAGATCCGGCGCCGGTCTACCGTCGGCTAGTGGGGTTTCCCCCTAACCACGACTCTCCCACCAGGGGGCACCGCCCCAGCCGGGACAAGCTCTAAGCTCCCGACCGGCCTCCCGAATATGTGGTAGTGTGGTGCATCTTAATGTGTGTAAGGGGAGAGGATTGGACAAGGAAGAGGAAGGACAGATCGCGCGCGGTCCGTGGCCCATTTCGTAGGGTACTGCTCCGGCATTCGACTGATGTCGATCGGAGAAACCACGGAAAACTACCGATCAGAGCAGCCGGCCGCAAGAATTCTCCTCCAGGCAGCGACTGAATTCGACCCAGCTGAAAAGCTAGTGTCAAAAATCCTGCCGCCGTGGGGAGTGGGAACCTAGGACCTGCCGGTCAGAGGCGCTGCAGTGACATCAGTTGATGCACTGAGCTACCGCTCCCGATCAGTTTGGTAAGTGACTTCGCGATGCGTTTGGTGAGAGAGCAGAGTCAATACCATGTGATCGCCGGAGAAATATCTTCACAAATTGGCATTGGACAAAGCACGATCTTTCCTTACTTATCCTGGCCTCTTCTCTCCAGACGTACCCACACTTGCACTTATATGCCCTTATTCTACTACACTTGTCAGGAGTTCGGTTGGAAGCTTCGAGCTTGTCCCGGCTGGGGCGGTGCTGCGCTGGTGAGAATACCTGGTAGGGAAAACCCCGCAAGCTGGCGAGTAGATCAGGAGAGGTGGCTCAATGCATCAACTGATGTCACTGCAGTGCCTGTGACCGCGAGGTTCTAGGATCGAGTCCCGACGGTGGCAGAAATTTCGTCACTAACTTGTGAGCTAGGTCGAATTTAGTTGCTGTCTGGAGGAAAATTCTAGCGGCCGACTGCTGTGATTGGTTGTTTTCCGCGGTTACACCGTTCAACACCAGGCAAATGCCGAAGCAGTACTCTAACAAACGAACCACGGACCGCGCGCGATCTTTCCTTCCTCTTCTTTGTCCTATCCTCACACCTTACATACACGTACATGCAATACACTACCTCCCATGCTGGGAGATCGGTCGGTGGCTTAGAGCTTGTTCCGGCTGGGGCGATGTCCCGCTGGTGGGAGATACCTGTTTCGGGAAAATCCCGCTAGTCGACGGTAGGTCGATGTACCACACTCATGGGGCGAAGAACTTCAGAGGTTGACGCGCTCGGAATGAATACACCCTCACTCTGGCTCTAGGAGAACTAAACAGCGTAGCGGGAATCACTCTGGTTCATGAATTCAAATTCCGGGTGAGGCGTGACATTACTGATTTATATATCCCCAAAACTACTTCTTAAACGGAACAAAAGAATCGGTATTAGCAACAGATCAAGATGCCGAATGTATGAGCTAACATCAATTTCAAATACCACGTCTTTATCTGTGACGGAATCTGTTTATAGGTTGGAGGTCTTCGTAGGAATGGTATTAATCGTATTTATTTAATAATGCTCTTGGCAAGGGCGATTAGTATGTAAGCAGATACTGTGGCACATAACGTACATTAAGCACTTACGTAGGGGCTCTTATACATGGAGCATCAATTACTATTTTATTATAAATATAATAACATAAAAATAAATATATAAAAACAATGATACATATAAAATATAAACAATATTTTTAAAATATATAAACAATATTTGTGATTTTAAATTCTTGAAAATCAATGGTTACAGTTGATTTTCATATTTATGTATAATTGGTTTACCTTCCAGCAGCAACAGCAACATTTCTTGCAGCACAGTATTCCACCTACACATGTCAGAAGTGTGAATGCAAGAATGATGAATTTCTGTACAAGATAAATACTTTGAACTATAAAAATTATACTATAAATATACTAACTATCAAAACTATACTCTAAAAACTCATTTATCTAAACACCTGATTTTTTGAGTGGTGCCACAATTGCCGCCCTCGAACGACATATCCTTCCTAGCTGAAAGGGCATGCTACGAGAGGAACAGCATCAGCGACAAAAATGAAGAAGCAACGTTTTGGACTCCTTCCATTCCTCAACCAAGAACAATTCTCTAATACCGAAATACTTGAGCAGAGCCAAGAAGTCAGGCGAAGATAGCGAACATTCCTAAGCCGTTAGCGATATAAAACGCCACGCAATAAAGCATAAAGTGATCCGATCGCGCTCCAATATGCCGGTCCGCGCGGGACGTCTGGTAGCTGCCGAGTAAATTACATCGCAGTTTTCATTAAATCTCGCCGACGCCGATGGACCGCGCCAGCTCTCTCTCCGCGGATATTGCATTCCGGCGTTTGGAACTATAGTAGCGGCGAATCGTACTATAGTAGATTGGAACAAACTACATGCGAAAGCACTAGAAACTCTTCCTTCCAGTGTAGTGAAATTTGATAAATGAAAATATGCTATTGATATCATAATTATTAACACTGTTATTGACTTTGATGTAATTTATAAGTTATCATCATTGTTTATATTATTTTCATTATTATTGTTATTATTATTATTAATATGGTCATGTCTCTTATACAGTGAAATGAAGCGTAGTGAGGTGAAGGGGAGTGTAGTGAAATGAAGTGAAGTGTAAAAATAAGCTATACGTCAATTTAGAGATAATTAAAAATTAATTAGAACTAGGATATCAACCTCTATTTCTAATTGTAACTCTACTTGTAAATATACCTAATAGTTTTGTAATTGTTGTAATTCTAATTGTAATCATGTTTGCTACTGAGCATTCACTCAAAGCGAACTTTAATAAATATCCATCTATCCAATCTATCCAATCTATCCGTCTATCTTCTATCACTCTCTATCCATCTATTCTTCTATCTCTATCTATCTTCTATCTCTATCTATCTATCCATCTATCCATCTATCCGTATATCATCTATCACTCTATCGTCTATCATCTATCCTTCTATCCGTCTATCCATCTATCCTTCTATCCGTCTATCCATCTATCCTTCTATTCGTCTATCCATTTATCCTTCTATCCGTCAATCCATCTATCCTTGCAGAAATCTTTGTATTAATGAAGAGTAAAAAAGTAAAACCTTTTTAAAATGTATAGAACGATTATAAAATGTAATGCATATATTTACTGTATGCTCATTTACAAGTTAGAAGGTGACTCCTTATGTTTGTAAAACAACAATCGTATGCTACTTCTGCTTTGTATCATGAAGACTTGATCGGTCAATTCTGTCCTCCTTAGACAAATGAGTTAACGTGATATCTTATTCTAAACGTTTTAAAACATCATCAGTATATTTAACGGTAATGTACAGTGTTTTTATTTTACATACATGGCTACGCAATAAGATAACCACTAATGCAACTGGCAAAGTTCGTGAAGTTGCGACACACGGGGAACTGTTATAACGTAGCACTCGCGCCCAAACCAGGAATTCCTGGATGACACACGGCTCGATTGAGGATAGTCAACTGTAGTTCTATGTACAGATGGCGAAAAACATCGATGTTTTCGACCAGAAAAATCGATATATTAACATCGATATTTTGCTCTCGCTGTTTTCTTCACATCGATATTTTGTTGCAAAAACATTCATGGTTTTTAATTTTTAATTAATTTTTTTTAAATAAAGGGGTTTAATCATGTGGTAGAGTAGCAGCAATCCACAGCAATATGGTTGTTTTGTGTCATCCTCTATATCATGCGAATATATGTTACGCCAGGCATGTCAATGCCAGAATCGACAGTGAAACACGAAATCGATAGCAAAACACGATGTTCTTTACTGTTAATTTTATTCTTTACATTCTATAATAATTTTTGCATACTACTAACATGCTAGTCACCATAAAATAAAATATTTTGCGTACTGTAATTAAAAATGGATAGGAAAATAGCATGTTTATTAGTCTATAATTAAAACATCGATGTTTTCATCGATATCGAAAACCCTTTAGCGATGTATCGAAACATCGACGTATCGATGTTTTGGTAAAATTTGCCATCATAGTTCTATGTGAAGTCATTTGATGTTTTCGCTACGTTTTCCCGATTGTAGCAATCCCTATCCCTACATCGAAATCCCTTCAACGATGTATGAAACATAGATGTGTCGGATCAACTGATGTTACTGCAGCGCCTCTGACCGGGAGGTCCTAGGTTGGAGTCCTGACGGCGGCAGGATTTTCGATACTAGCTTTTCAGCTAGGTCGAATTCAGTCGCTGTGTGGAGGAGAGTTCTAGGGCCGGCTGCTCTGATCGGTAGTTTTCCGTGGTTTCTCCGATCAACACCAGGCGAATGCCGGAGCAGTACCCTACCAAACGGGCCACGGACCGCGCGCCATCTGTCCTTCCTCTTCCTTGTCCTCTCCTCTCCCCTTACACACACACACACACACTTACACTAACACGCTCTACACTACCACATATTCTGGGAGACCGGTCGGGAGCTTAGAGCTTCCCCGGCTGGGGCGGTGCCCCGCTGGTGGGAGAGTCCTGGTTAGGGGGAAACCCCACTAGCCGACGGTAGGTCGGTGCCGGATATCGCCATCCAGCGGGGGAAGATCGCCGCCATTTCCCGATAAGAAAACATGCACTACACTAACGGGACTAATGACCGAAGCCGTTGACGCGCCCAGAAACACGAAAATATCAGTCAATCAATCGATGTATCGATGTTTTGGTAAATTTGCCATCACTAGTTCTATGTGAAGGCATTTGAGGTTTTCGCTACGTTTTCGCCGATTGTCGAATCCCAATCCCGACATCGAAATCCCTATAGCGATGTATCGAAACATCGCTGTATCGATGTTGTGGTAAAATTTGCCATCACTATTCTATGTGAAGGCATTTGAGGTTTTCGCGCGTTTGCGCCCATTGTCGCCGTGTGCGCTGTGGTCTTCCTGACGTGGCGCGGCGTCTACCTTGAATGGCGTCCGCTGGGGGCGCCGCGATTGTCGTGGCGCTCTTCATCGCCAACTCGGCGGACGCTGAGTGCGCGCGACGCGGACCAGGGTGGCCCAAATGGTGGCGGCGGTGCCATTTAATGTGGCGCGCGAAAGGTTATTCCTCAAAGTGAAGCCCCTTCATGCGTGTTGCACTAGAACGTTGTGCGCCTAACGCACGTGCTCTGCCGGATCAACACGTCCTTAATGTAAAAATAGGTTAAGTTTAGATTTGAGGATATTTTTTCTACTAAATTCAGATATTCAAAATCAGGTATTTCACTGTTATGCATGGTACAGTCTGATTAATCGATTGGTTGTTAGTGATTCCGGGCGCGTCAACTACTGAGGTCATTAGTTCCGTTAGTGTAGTGCATGTTTTTCATGGGGAAGTTGGGGTAATCGTCCCCCACTGGATGGTGATACTCGGCGCCGACCTATCGTCGTCTAGCGGGGATTCCCCAACCAGGTATCTCCCACCAGTGGGGCACCGCCGCAGCCGGGACAAGCTCTAAGCTCCCACCCATCTTCCGGCATGTGTGGTAGTGTTGTGCATGTTAGTGTGTGTGGGTAAGGGGCGAGGATAGGACAAGGAAGAGGAAGGAACGCTCGCCCCACCCTGATCCGTGGCCTGTTTGTTAAGGTACTACTCTGGCATTCTACTGGTGTTGATCGGAGAAACCTCGGAAAACTACCGATCAGAGCAACCGGCCTCTAGAATTCTCACCCAGACAGCGACTGAATTCGACCTAGCTGGAAAGGTAGAATCGAAAATCCTGCCGCCGTTGGTACACTCTGATATCACGCATGATTCCGCTTCCCCCTTGTTTCAGAGTAGCCGGGCAAACTGCAGAGATCAGCAATACGGAGTCACATATGGATCTCCCGAGTAATGGAAGTTTAGCTTGCAACGACATGAAAGATTTTAGTTGTGCCATTGAGACCTTGTACGTTGGATATCCCTGACGTAGACGGTGTGTTCCTTGTAATTGGATTCGCACGTCCCCGCGGGTTGCTGTTTCAGACAACTCGATTATTCTGCCCGCGCGAAATCAGGGCGTCGCTAATGAATATGAATTGGGGGAGGACTGGTGCAACTCGTGGTGTACTGGCGAATGCACTTGTCCTGGGTCGCTGCTGACTATCGTGTTTTGTGATCTTACATCATTGTTCTCTGGAAAATGATTCTGGAGAATAAGAACAGAAATTTATGTTGATCCAAGGTTGTAAATAATATAGAAAATAAATGGTTGCATATTATTCATACTACTGGGTTCTTATTTCACGATTTTGGATCATTTTTATTTCTGTAGTTTACCCAACGATGCTTTGGAAACTAAATATTAAATTAACCAATTTATCTTTAAGTCTGAAAGTTCAAGTGTTTCTGAAGATGCAGAAAGAAGTTCACTTTACTTAAACTACTGACATGGTAATTTTATCAATACTTTCTTTTTTTTACTTTATCAAATTAATTTTTGTTTTAATGCGTTGTCCCAAAATATAACGTTTTATATACATGAATATAAAACATAAAATAGCTCCAGATCACTGAGGTTTTGGTAGCGTTCCGTTTATTTTACTCGCTGGATTTTTTGCACCGTACTCACTTCACAAACATTCCCCTGGAGTTGATCGATTTATTTCATACGACTGACCAGACCAGCCCTTTCTCAAAAATTTTGGTGCAGTGTGTTCTTTCGTTCAAACATGCTCTCTATCTAGCCAAAGTGTGTTACCTTCTAAATCAATGTTGAACCTTCTCTCTTGCGGTGTTGTTAGAGGACTATATTGCATTTATTGCTGCAGGACAAATATTATAGAAAGAACACAGACAGATCCATTATTTCGTTCTGTATTGTCGCTCCTAATGCTCTTCAAAACCAAGGAAATACTCCTAATTGTTGTTCGCAAGAAAAGTTTTGACAATTGTGTACATCACTATAGAGACTGATTTAGCTACTTTTAGCCAGCTGAGCACAAGTCCGAACGGTATAGTTGGTGCCAATGTGCTGATTTTTTTCTCATTGAAAAGACTTTATGAAACGAATCCTTCGAATTCATCTCATGCTGCTGATTCATCTCTGAAAATATTGTCCATTGGGATTAATGAGACGAGATTCAACAAACGCATGGTATTTCCAAGAGACGTTTCTTTATTAAACGTAATTAGGCATGTCTCCACAACGTAATTGCATACTTCATTCATTTGAATTATTTTGATGATGTATACTTATTTTGCTCAAATGTCATTGGAACGTCTATTGCAGATACAGCTGTAAAAAAATCTTCTTCAGGCTCGCTTCTTGGCGTTATTCAACTGTGAGCGGATGCAATTGATGTCCTTGGGTACACGCACTGGGGGATTTCTGCGATTCACTTGTAGCTACTGTTCTGAATACGCAGCCTGGTAATGGTATCCATCCTCCGACTCTGCAGTTAGAGACTCGGAGATACACACACTTTGGCGTACGAAGTCATCGGGCAGAGTACGTTCTGAGTGGAGAAGACAGTTTCTTCCTCTCAGCGCTAACTGCTTCTACCACGTGGAGGAAAGCGTCTGCGCTTTGTCACGGGGACAAGATGCTCAAAGGCGCGTGGCCACCCAGCGTCTTGGACCGGCAACGTGGACCCCCCCCCCTTCCTTTAACAGAGAGCTGGCGGGCGAGTGGGTAGGAAAGCAAGCAGGTGGAAATCGAGCATGCTAGAGGACAGGAGGGCGAGCCAGAGTGGACGGGAAGGAGGGCAAGGTACTGACCGAAGAAGGAAGAGAGAAGAGAAGAGAGAGAGGATAGAGAGAAGAGAAGAGAGAGATAGAGAGATAGAGAGATAGAGAGAGAGAGAGAGAAGGAGAGAGAGAAGAAGGGGTAGAGGGGGCGGAAGAGCGATTGCGTTGGCGGGGAGAGAACGAATGGACATGAAGGCGAACAGTGGGTGGGACAGCGAACGAATGATCAGGAGAGCGAACGAGTGGGCGGAAGAGCGAATAATGGGCGGGGGAGCGAGCGACGGGCGGGAGAGCGAAGGGTATAGCGTGTGAGCAGGTGATGGGTGGATGAGTGAGAAGTTAGAGAATAGGCAAACGAGTGGGCAGGAGAGCGAACGAGTGGGCTGGAAAGCGAACGAGTGGGCTGGAGAGCGAACGAGTGGGCTGGAGAGCGAACGAGTGGGCTGGAGAGCGAACGAGTGGGCTGGAGAGCGAACGAGTGGGCTGGAGAGCGAACGAGTGGGCTGGAGAGCGAACGAGTGGGCTGGAGAGCGAACGAGTGGGCTGGAGAGCGAACGAGTGGGCGGGAGAGCGAACGAGTGGGCGGGAGAGCGAACGAGTGGACGGGAGAGCGAACGAGTGGGCACGAGAGCGGACGAGTGGACGGGATAGCGAGGGGGGAGTGGGAGCGGATGGGAGGAAAGCGAGACAGGCGGGTGGGGGGGAAGCTGAAGCGAGGATTGAGCGGGCGGGCGTGTACGGGGCGAGACGAGGGGCGCGGCCGGCGCTGTTAGGCCGAAACGCCGCGCGTTCTCCGGAGACAGCGCGTCGCTTCAGGCGCTTTGATGAATATTGCAGGCGCCGCAGACTCCGCGCACATCCGCTTCGCCGCCCGCCCCCCTCCTGCCCGCCTCGCACCGCCCTTCCCTCCACGTCCCACCCCTACCGCCCCACCCCGCCCCTCCCCACTCGCGTTCTCCCCGCCACGCGCCGTCGATCCCCGCCACGCCCTCCGCCGCCATGCCCTCCGCCGCCACGCCCTCCGCCGCCCCACCCTCCGCCGCCACGCCACGCCGCGCCACGCCGCGCCACGCCGCGCCACGCCGCGCCACGCCGCGCCCCGCCGCGCCACGCCGCGCGCGCCGCGCCACGCCGCGCCACGCCGCGCCACGCCGCGCCACGCCGCGCCACGCCGCGCCACGCCGCCCACGCCGCGCCACGCCGCGCCGCGCCGCGCCCCGCCGCGCCACGCCGCGCCACGCCGCGCCACGCCACGCCGCGCCGCGCCACGCCACGCCACGCCACGCCACGCCACGCCACGCCACGCCACGCCACGCCACGCCACGCCACGCCACGCCACGCCACGCCACGCCTCAGCCCAG
Source organism: Teleogryllus oceanicus (assembly GCA_964035755.1). NCBI lineage: Eukaryota > Metazoa > Arthropoda > Insecta > Orthoptera > Gryllidae > Teleogryllus > Teleogryllus oceanicus. Next base: position 77,141,715 of record CAXIVR010000008.1, read on the forward strand.
CTCCACCCGTCCTGTTTCATGCCGAAATGGGCGGTCGGGCCACTAGCGGACCGTCCAAGGGCAAAGAACTGGAGCTCCACATGGCTTCTTCTACCGTCCCCTAAAATGATATACTTGTACAGTAAACCCTCATTAACACGAATTCCAAGGGACCGAAATAATCGGAGTTCATATTATAAAAATTGGTCTTATTCGTATTATAAATGTCCACATTACCGTAATCCGTTGCCAGGACTGACGTTTTGTTCGTATTAAGCGAGTTTGTTTTAACGAGGGTTTACTGTAGTTCAACATTGCAAAACATTTTCTTCATGGGTAGAAATAACATTCCATAACATTTGTATCAAAAATAATTCCTTTTAAATAGGAATTTCTTCCAGCTGATGTTACTTACCCAAATTCAGTTGTTTGTAACGAGTCAGTAGTCCTGCATGGATAACGCAATGAAGCGTATAGGGATGATAAATGTGAATTTAACCTATTTTTATATTAAGGGGGTGTTGACCCCGTACAAGGCGTGTGTCTAAGCCAATATTCTCGCCCGATATGTATGCAACGGATTTTCATGTTAGACTAATAACCTTTCGTAGGCCACAATAAATGGCACCGCAGGCCGCCAGTTGGACAACCCTGTTGAATTGCATCCTTCAAGTTACTTAACTTTCCAAAGGGTTGTTGTGTTGTCCATACACTAGATACTGACGCCCATTATAGATTAAACATAATGCAAAGTCTTTTGCAATGCAATGTGAATGCAAAATTTGGAACGACTACAAATGTAATCAGCGAAATTTTAAGCAGAACCAAGTCAATAAGGTACATTTACTCGCATTTCCGAGATGGTTGAATAATTCACATTGGCATTAAATTGACTTTCTCTTCCTTGAAATAGACAACTCTGTATCCTCAATTGTAATTCACGGACAGGGGATGTGCTTGTCGCATTCACTAATAGCCTTGTAATTGCAGAATGTGTTAATTTGCGCTTCGTGACTTGTTCCTTCCTCTGAAATTCGTGTCCATAGTTTTATCTTTGAAACATTGCATTTTAGGAAGAATTCCAAAACCTTAGTTTGATGTTCCGACAGGGTCACTCTAAAACTTAATTTCAACTTATTTACCCTATTATGATGTATTGTCTACGTTTTGTATATACTTATGGAAACTATGTACGAGTATCAACTAAAGCTATGGTATATATTTTTCGCTTTTTGTGATCTTAGCACTTACCAGAAATGTGTGGTGTTGTAACCTGAAATGCGATTGACAGATGTTTCGTCAATGTACGCACCCACCCTTTTCGGTATGATCTTCCTATGTTTTCGTAGGCTCGTATTTAATTTCCTAAAAGTATGTTTCTGAAAAATTCTAAATATCCTGCTAAACTTTGGCAATTTGGCGTCAGATATTTGAAATATATTGAAACAGTTAATCTTCAAAACGACATTTTTCTGTAATAAAATCGAATAGTAATAATCAAAAAAATCTGAAGCAGTGATCACAAATAATATCGCTTGTGAATTCTGAAATTCGTTCCCTGTGCGTAACGTGCTTCAGTTTCTTCACTTTTTATATTATCATACACATACAGATACACAGTTACGTTTGCTTACCTTTGTTTTATTCCAAATAGATAAACCATCTTACGTTCAAAATAAATTGCAACGCATCTTATTGCTAATTTGCTACACACGCAGGATTGCATTGATCTACCAGAAACGAATAATATTTATCAAAAAAATTACTTCTCTATGGCTAAATGATGACATATCCGAGTAGACTGGCCATTCACTGACTGGAAATACTGATCCGTGCCGGTAATAAATCTGTCTCTATCGTTACGTGCTCCATTGTTGAAACAAAGGCGGCGCAAGCTGCAAAACAATGGTTTGATACCGAGCGTCGTTTATTACGAGCTTGAAGGCAAAGTGTTTCACTCTTCAGTATACCGGTTGCCCAGTGAATTAATATGTGTTTTTTTAAGAAGAAATCAACTTTTTTCGTAACTTTCTTTCGTAAACTTAAATATCAGATTTGGTCACCGGATTTACTAAATGAACGAGGCCGGATAGGTACACTTCTCAGTGTATGGCCGCTACGTACTAAGTAATGTACTTCTTGAATACTTAAGAAAATAGTACCATTTTGCAAAACCTTACGTTTCACCATACGTGCTTACCATTTCGTAACACTTTTTTCGTTAACTCAAACATAACAATTTGTTCACCGTCGTGTTAGAAAATGAACAGATCCTGCGAGGAACGCGATCCGCACTTGCGTGTGTATGGTTCGCCCAACTTTCCGCCAGATGCTGATACGATCTACTGCTTGGCCTGTCAAGTTCACGAAGCCCCAAATCCGCGCCACCTTCGCCCGCGCGGCCGCTGCGCCGAGCGCTTTCACGTCCAGCCGCCCCCGCCCCCGCCCCGCCGCCGCCACCGCCCCGCCCCCGCCCCGCCCCCGCCCCCGCCGCCGCCCCAGCCACCGCCGCCGCCGCCGCCGGCCGTTCGTTCTTCGTGGTGACGCGGCGCGGTGCGGAGGTGGGCGTGGTCGGGGCCGCACAAGCGGACACCATTATGGGCATGCGGCGGCCGCCGCCATAACAAGCCTCGCCCCCGCCTCCGCCACTGCGTCCATCTCCGCTGTCGGCTCCGCCCCCGGTCCTGACGGGAACCCGCGACCGCTGCCGTAGACAGCCCAGTCGACGCCGCTGAATGTCATCGCCATTGGACGTGTATTTCGCAGCAATTGCTGAGGTCGTTCATTTGGCGCCAAACGTTGGGGCTTCTTTCTGGAAGCTGAATTCACCACAACTACGCAAGGTTTTCCTTCTAGGTACCGTTACTTTTTTAATTCGTTTTGTTATATTTGGTTTCATTGTGGAATGTGTTTTTTGAAGGTTTTTTCTATGAACTACACTTTTCTTATAGTCGTATTACCATTCTCCTTTGGCATTATTTAGATTTTAAGTAGCAGAAGAAGCAGCTACGCATACATTCTGGAATCAAGTCATTCTGAGTAATCACGCTTTTCTCTGTGCTTGTGTGTAATGGAGCCTGTGCTTGTTCTTGATATGCATCTCCTCCCCCGTCACAGCGCGCATCTCCGCTGTTCACTCCACCATGTGTCTCGACGGGAATCCGCGACCGCTGGCCTAGACAGCCTCATTGACGCTGCTGAATCTCATCGCCTTTGGGCGTTTATTTGTTCGTTTCGTTCATTTGGGGCAAAATGTCGGGAGTTCTTTGTGGAATTTGAATTAACCAAAACTTCTTTGCACAAGGCATTTTCTATGTACTACTCTTTTCGTACAATTCGTATTACCATTCTCCATCGCCATTATTAACATCGGAAGCACAGAAACGCCACCTACATTCTCATTCTTTAATCAAGTCATTCCAAGTGATCACGATTTTCATTGTGCAATTACCGGGAGCGGTAGCTCAGTGCATCAACTGATGTCACTGCAGCGCCTCTGACCGGGAGGTCCTACGTTCGAGTCCTGACGGTGGCAGGATTTTCGACACTAGCTTTTCAGCTAGGTCGAATTCAGTCACTGCCTGGAGGAAATTCTAGCAGCCGGCTGCTCTGATCGGTAGTTTTCCGTGGTTTCTCCCATCAACACCAGGCGAATGCCGGAGCAGTACCCTACCCAACGAGCCACGGACCGCGCGCGATGTGCCCTTCCTCTTCCTTGTCCTATCCTCTCCCCCTTACACACACACTTACACTAACATGCACTACACTACCACATATTCCCGGAGACCGGTCGGGAGCATAGAGCTTGTCCCGGCTGGGGCGGTGCCCCGCTGGTGAGAGAGTCCTGGTTTGGGGGAAACCCCACTAGCCGACGGTAGGTCACCGCCATCTCCCGAAAAAAAGATGCACTACACTAACGGGAGTTATGACCAAAGCAGTTGACGCGCCCGGAAACACGAAAGAACCAAACCAAACTTCATTGTGCAATTGAGTCTACATGGACTTAGAAAACCGTAAAGTAAAACTTTGTTACTGCGCTTAGTCCTGACAATTACTTTTCTGCGGTGTGTGGTTGTAGCGGAGCCTGTGCTTGTTCTTGATATGCATCTTGTCGCCCGTCACCGCGTCCATCACTCCGCCACGAGTCCCGCCGGGAACCTGCGTTTGCTGGCCTAGACAGCCCCGTCGACCCTGCTGAATGTCATCGCCATTGGGCGCGCATTTCGTAGCAATTGCTGAGGTCGTTCATTTGCGGAAAATGTCGGGAGTTAGTTGCGGTAGCTGAATTAACCACGACTACGCAAAGTTTTCCTTCTAAGTACCGCTACTTTTACGATTTTAATTACCGTTTTTCCATAGTCATTATTTACATCGGCAGCAGCATTTACATTTCATTCATTATTTACATTTCTTTGAGCAGCAATTGTTGAGGTCGTTCTTCGCCTGGAGCTAGATGTCGAGAGTCAATTGAAGAATCTGAATCAAAACTTCTTTGTCAATTGAAGAATCTGAATCAAAACTTCTTTGTCAATTGAAGAATCTGAATCAAAACTTCTTTCTTCCGCTTTCTAGGTACTACTCTCCTACTATTCATATTACCATTGTCCACGGCCATTTTCTTCATGTTCGTTGTATAATAGAGTCATTTCACCTCGTCCATGTGCAATTCAGTCAACTGGGCTAGACTCTGAAAATCTGTTGACCGCTTTTCGCTCATCATTGTCAACAAGTAAATGCCAAAGCTTCCGCAAGTAGCATTCTAGTCCGCCACCGTCATCTCGTTCTTATACATTGTCGATTCCATCCACATTACTATGGGGAATCTGGGTTTTCTGTTGAAAACTGACGCAGTCGACGCTGCAAACTCTCCTCTCCTCTCTTCACAGCGTGTAATTCGAGGAACGTGGAAAACAAGGATAAATTACGCAGCATTTCATCTGGTGTCAAGTGGTGGTCACTTCATTTGAAATTCATAAAAATCAATGAGGATTTTTGGCAGGTTTTGACGCGGTATAATTAACTTATTCTGCACGCTCTTTCAAGTGATCTCCATTGTCATTCATTATTTCCAATCATTGCTCTTTCATTCATCAATCATTCCGTTATCGGGGGTGTCGCTATGAGTACTAGTTGTTAGTTTTAAAAATACTTGATCTCTTTGAATACGATTGTTATTTGCTCATACTTTCTAACTAAATTCAGCTGCGTTTCTAAACAGCGTTTTTGTTAAAATTGGCTATTGACTTCCCATAAAGTTCGCCGACCTCTGACTTGACTTGGCCATATCGACGCTGCTGTCCTTGCATTGTATTGCCAATGTAGGCTAGAATGATCTCCTTCCAAAAACGAAATTAAGTTTGTCCATTTGGAATTTGTGATGGACATACGGTTGTGTCAAGCTTGCGGCATCCCCTGGGTATGGGGTATTGCGACAACCCCTTTCACTTCATTCCATCTCCGTTACGTGATAATATTCGTTATTTAGCATTGTGTCTGTTTTGTTTTCTCGCCCTTACAAAGGTACTTCGTTAATTGATTCCATATTGTCTTCATTTTAACTTGGGCATTATATTCAACGTTGAAGTATTTCGGTGAATATGACTAGCAGAATAGTTCGAATGTTTTTCTTGACAGTAGTTCGATATCTCAAAAATAAGCAGCATCGTTTTGTTTCTTATTTAAGGTTGCTTTTCAACTACTAAGTTCATACAGCGATCACTGTAACATTGGGGTTACCGGCAACGGTATACGGACACAACCATGTCCCGGACAGGATTTGAATCCGCAACCCTTCAGGCACGAGGCAGCTAAGGCTCTTCAACCTTAGCAACCTCGGTTCTGCCGGCACTTCTGTTCATACTTGCATGTCAATTGAGCTTTAGTCCATTTCCATGGTGAGCCTTATAATAATATCTTACACGCACCACTGATACAACCAATCGCAAAACTCTTAATTAATCATGTCAAAAGGAAATTTTTCGTCCCCTGTAAAGTAGGGACCTTGAACTTTAACCTTCTAACCTAATGTTTTTCCCATTTCGAGCAAGTGGAATAAATTCGTGTGTAATTGACTTCCAAACTGACAGGATCTACATTTGTATATGATTACTTTTGTTTTAACAATTCTGATATTTACTATTGGCCTGTATATTATTTATGTAAGAAAATTACCCAGTAATGTGATTATATCCTGTTTAACTCACGCATACCAAACGGAAATCAACGATGAACCCCAGCATAAGATTCACATATATAATAATCATAATCGATCGAGCCATTTTTAGAAAATTTGGAAAATGTTCCAAGTGATTCATGTAAAGTGTCCCCTCCCCTAAATAAAATATCGGTTTCAAATTCAAGGGGCCGCGACATCAGCCAGATGAATTGAGGAATATTATTTTGGAGAAAATCGGATGAGTCTTTTAGCCGCTAGCGTTGTTCACATAGAATAGACAGACGTTTAGCCGTCATTCGATTTTTCGGTACCAGGTACCCACAAAACACGGATTCTGACTCAACTACATGTTAAAGGATTTTGTTGTAAATTTAGCAACTATTTCTTAAGAGTTTTAGTAAGAGTAGAGAGTAGTAAAGAGTTATTCTGCCGAGAACTCGCCGCTTTTTCGCACAGCATTACATAACTTATTCTAAAATGTATTTATTTATTTAAGGTTACTCTAAAACAGCTTAGGTCACGAGCGACCAGTACATGACTTTCTCTCTACTCCGTAGTGAGAGTAAAAATGTAAAACAGTCGCCAAGCGTGATTGCTCCGTGAAAACTGTGGTTAATTAATTTACTGTTTTAGTACCTGTTGATAATAAAACAGTACACTAATTAGTGACAGTTGTGCAAACTGTGGAACACGTATGTATTGTGTTAAAGTAGTTATTCGAAAGAGTTTGTAGTCATCTATGTCTCCATAGAAAGGAACGCAAGTACAGTAAATGTTCAAATTATTTATAACTTTGCTGTAGCTCAGAAACAGAAAATTTTTCAGCACAAACTGGCAGAAAATAATTGTAATTGTTGCGAATGTTGAGACAACAAATTACAACTTGTAGCATTAGTTCAATAGAATATAAAATTTCTTTCAATTATTTAGCAATATTGTCTAGGGTTCGATGTTGTCCTCTCCGGAATGCGACCGTTGATAAGTCATCACCGAGAGCGGTAGCTCAGTGCATCAACTGATGTCACTGCAGCGCCTCTGACCGGGAGGTCCTAGGTTCCCACTCCCCACGGCGGCAGGATTTTCGACACTAGTTTTTCAGTTAGGTCGAATTCAGTCGCTGTCTGGAGGGGAATTCTAACGGCCAGCTGCTCTGATCGGTAGTTTTCCGTGGTTTCTCCGATCACCGCCAGGCGAATGCCGGAGCAGTACCCTAACAAACGGGCCACGGACCGCGCGCGATCTGTTCTTCCTCTTCCTTGTCCTATCCTCTCCCTTTACACACACACTTACACTAACATGCACTACACCACCACATATTCCGGGAGGCCGGTCGGGAGCTTCGAACTTGTCCCGACTGGGGCGGTGCCCCGCTGATGGGAGAGTCCTGGTTAGGGAGAAACCCCACTAGCCGACGGTAGGTCGGCGCTGGATCTCGCCATCCAGTGGGGAAAGATCACCGCCATCTCCCGAGAAAAAACATGCACTACACTAACGGGACTAGTTAGCAAAGCAGTTGACGCGCCCGGAAACACGAAAAAAAAGTCGTCGTTGAAGTGAGGACTAAACTCTCGCTGCGCGTGTTACTTCAGGGAAGCACAGATTCCTCACCACCGCATTGCGGTCAGTCGTCGTGAGCTCACTAGTTATTGATTCGACACGCGAATTGCATCTTCCATTGCCACTCAATAACTGAAAATTGCCTCGTGACAGATCGAGTGTTTCCAGATACGGATTGTTAGCAGATGGTCTTCAGGTTCAGGACACAAGATTTCGTAGTGAATGAGCCTAGTAATGTGAATTCTCGTTTAGAAATCATGCCCATCTTCCCAACTGGTTGCCTCTTTTGTTTCATCCGTTGTGTCTGCTATATCCATTTAAAGCACAAGAACATCTACTACAATTTCGAAAAAACACGGCTAACAAGTTTCAAATCATCGTAATTTTAAGCGATTGGGCAAAACGTGAAGCGATACTAAACAATACAGAAAGCTTGTTGGAGATTGGAATTGTCCAAATTTCAGGCACTGCTTTGCATCTTACGGTCTGTCCAAACTGTGTCACTGAGGTGGCCTGTTGTATTACTATGTACTTGTATTCTGTCGGGCAGCGTGTCCCAACCGGTTCTCTGAAATCCCTGTGCACAATGCGGCGAAGGCGAGCGCAGTCGTTTCAGAGCAAACGACCGGACGCCGCGCCGTCACTGCTTCCTCCTTACGACTTCCAGCGTCACTCTGCAACCTCTGCCGTTGTCGCATTCAACGCTCCAGCGGCAACGGAGGTTTACGCGACCCGGTGACTCAGAGTGCCGTAATGTTGTATTCTCACGCTGAGATAAAGCAGGGTGTGTACTATATTTATATCAAATAAAATTTGGTGGAACTAATGAAATCTGCGTATTATTAAATTATCTAAATTGACTTAATTGTGTTTTTCATTATACAGAGAGAATTGTTGCTATTACATTATACAGACAGAATTACAGTTGTATTCTCACGCTGAGATAAAGCAGGGTGTGTACTATATTTCTATCAAATAAAATTTGGTGGAAATAATGAAATCTGCGTATTATTAAAGTGTATCTTAGAAGCGAAGTTTTAGGCGTCAGGAAGTTGTACAAAATTGACTTCACTGTGTTTTTCATTATACAGACAGAATTGTTCGCTCAATGGTAAATTGAAATTTGTCGTCGTAGTGTTTAATTGATCATACACTATTCTGAAAAAATGACAATCCCAGGAGGTGAATTACTGGCTCGTCCCGAATTTGTCAGTCCCCATTTATATTGTACGTGAAATTACGTTGTTTTGATTACTCTTTAGTGAGATTTTTTAAAGGTCACATTCTAGAATGGTACATATGTCTTGTATACATAGGATGATTTAAATTAAGATCATATTAATTTTATTTTTTCACTAATATAACCATTAGGATGAAAATTTACAAAAACCCATCGTATCCGTAGTACAAGAAAACGTTCTGTGTTTAAACGTAAGAAGAAAAGATAGTAAAATGTAGAAAAGGGAGAACCTCGGTGAAGCAATCTAATAAAAAGTTGAGGAAAAACTAATAAAATAAACATATAGTATGTGATTACGGTAATGATATTTTTATAAATATCTACAAAGTGCATAATGTTGACACAATTTACACGTATAAAATTTTCATGTATTACATTTTAATTATATTTATTCTAATAACTTAATTACATAATACAATTGTGTGTTTTGATACTTTTAAATTCAGAAAAATTGGAAAGGAAATAATAAGCAACATCAAATTGGAATATAAAAGAAATGCAACATAGCAAGAGAAAGAAAATATTGAAACTCAAAGAAACGTAAAAAGCAAAAAGGAAAAAACTGCAGGATGTTGATACAAGTGGAGCCAAGCCTTGTCAAAGGCAAAGCAACGAAAAACGAAGCAAGTCAAATAAAGCGGAGCAAGCAAAAAGACGAGAAAGACGAACTAGAACGTCAAAGTTTTGTGCAGAAGCGAGATTCCCCCTGTGGCCGTCGCGTGTGCGCGTCGCCGTCCCGTCTAGCGCCGCCTGGCGTTTCCGCGCGTCGCGGCGCCGCGCCACAATGCGCGCGCAAACCCCTCGCGTGCCACAAGACGTACCTGCGTGTGGCGAGACTGCGGCGGCGGCGGCGGCGGAAACTCCAGAGTTGCGCTGCGGCGGGGAGGAAGACGTTACGGGGAGGGTGGCGCCGATGGAGGGGGCGGTGACGGTAGTGGTGGCAGAGGCGGCGGCGACAGCGTCTGCAACGGCAACTGCGTCTGCAACGGTAACGAAACAACGGCAACGACAACGACGACGACAACGACGCAACGACAGCAACGACGACAACGACGCAACGACGACGACGCAACGACCCGCAACGACGAAACAACGGCAACGCAACGACGACGACAACGACAGCAACGACGACGACAACGGCAACGACACAACGACGACGACAACGGCAACGACGACAACGGCAACGACGACAACGGCAACGACGACAACGGCAACGACGACAACGGCAACGACGACAACGGCAACGACGACAACGGCAACGACGACAACGGCAACGACGACAACGGCAACGACGACAACGGCGAACGACGACAACGGCAACGCGACGACACGGAACGAGGCGACGACAAGGCGACGACGACGACAACGGCGACGACGAACGACAACGGCAACGACGACGATAAAGGATAAATTAATTCCAATAACATGGGTGATGATGTGTGAATGAAAAAGGATTTTGGAGCCAGGAGGCGAGAAGTGAAGGAGCGGAAGGGAGTCCCTAGAGATCCTGTAGCCGTGAACTCGCTGCGCCTACCTCAAATTCCAACGGAGCTTCCCGGAGATGGGTTTCGAGTCAAGGTTCGGCGGCGTCCTTCGGCGCCGATGTTCGCGCAGGTACCGCTCGCTGCCGGACGCAACGTGCGCCGCGCCGCGCCGCGCCGCGCCGCACCGGCGCACAGTGGGGCCAGAGGAGGGGAAAGTTGACCTAACGAATTTTTGAGCGGTTTTCGGAATTTTCGGCAATAAAAGAAGAACCTCTCTAGAAATGAGAAGAACCAGGGCGACGCTTTGCGCTCTTTATAAATCGTACGTATATCAGCCAGCTTGGAAGGAAATTCAGATTAGACTATAAAAAAACAAATTATTTCGGCCGAAGCGATCACACTAACAAAATTTAGATCTTGGGGAAATTTTTGTTTTGTAACTGAACAATTAAAGATTTGAACAATGTACCCGCAGCAATTTTCAAAGCGTTTCTTCTAAATGTTCGAAGTTTTAGAAATAAGTTAGAACAATATGAGAGTAATAGATATTAAAGGAGTAAGTGCTGTGTAGTGTGGTGAAAAGTGTGAAGGTTAAAAAATTAATTAAATTTTTGTAGCTTGTATTAAATTTTAACATCACCAAAATATAATTATTGGATGTCATGACAGTTGAAATAATTCTTATAATACTTAATATTAGTGATAGTGTGATTCTTTTATTTATTTATGTAATAGATAATTATTACATACAAATTAGAGAACTTGATGCTAAGTGGCTAGGCCGAAGGCCTTTAAGCCATTACAATACTTACATTCTACCGCGTTCTAACCTTTCGTATTCTGGTATTCACCCCAAATGGTCTCTCCATCGCATCAATACCGCGGAAAAGAGACCGCAAGGTACGGCTGAAGAAAAAACCCCTGAAGGGGGAAAAACCTGCCATCAGAAACCGAGTACATGCTAATCTATCCGATTTTTGTTTTTAAACTATTTATTTATTTGGCGCGGGCGTCAGACATTCTCCTTTCAGTGTTTGGCCTCCTCAGCACCTTGAAAACAAACAGCACCACAGAAAATCGTCCGCACCCTTCTGTCTTTGTCTCCCTCTGTCTTTGTCTCCCTCTATCTTTGTCTGCCTCTATCTTTGTCTCCCTCTGTCTTTGTCTCCCTCTGTCTCTGTCTCCCTCTCTCTGTCTTTGTCTCCCTCTGTCTGTCTCCCTCTGGCTCTGTCTCTGTCTCCCTCTGTCTCTGTCTCCCTCTGGCTGGCTCCCTTTCCCCCTCTGTCCTGTCTCCTCCCCTCTGTCTGTCTCTCTGTCTTTTTTTTTTTCCTCTCTTCTTTCTCTCTCTTTCCCTTTTTCTCTCTCTTCTGTCTCTGTCACTCTCTCTCTCTCATGGAGTTGCTTTATCATGTGTCGTTTAGATTATCGGAATCTTTTAGTTTTTGAGTCGTCGTTGTACAAAAATATTTACACATTTATTGCCATTGTTTATTTAAATGAAAAAAATTGTTTAGAAAAGAGTGTAGTTACTAGTAATGTTTTTTAAAATATTGCTTCTACGACTGTAAATCGAGTCACTCACTTTTTGTTTGATCACGAAACAAACGACAAAATTAAATATAAAACCACTAGCAAACCCACAAAGTTTTAGGTGTTTAGACTTTTTACAAAAAATACAAAGTTTGACTTTTAGTTTTCGCGGATTGTAGGATGATGGGGGAGGTGGTATGTCTCCATCGATCTAACGAAAGTATGGTAAAGGCTGGGGCGGGGGGAGAGTTTCGTGCGCAATCCGTGCCCTTTTACCTAAGTTACTGCTCACAAATTCTCCTGTAATTGATGGTAGGAAACTACGGAGACGGCGGATCAGAGCTATTGACCTCTAGAATTCTTACTCAGGCAGAGGTTTTCACCCGCTTCGAACTAGCTCTCGTGACGAAAATCCGCCTATGTTGGAAATGGGAAGTCGATTCTAGCTTCTCTCCATCCCCGAAACTTCAATTGCAGTGTTGAAAATAACATTCGCTACCGCATTGATAATTCTAAAGTGGACGAATTTCTGTGACCAAGCATTCAAATTATCCATCACATATTAAAACAAAGCTGAAATTTCACTTACTTCTGTGGAACGTTGCAACGAACTCGATTGCATAATGTTCAAAAAGAAACCCTGCTTATATTTTAAAAAGTTATTGCATTGTCATTACTGCTTTACGGAAGCGAGAGCTGTACCTTAACATTAGATCAGCTGCGAAGAATGGAATCTGAGGAAAGGAGATTTCTTCGTTTTGAGGCAGGATATTTACTATTATACCACTAAAGAAGTGTAGATATCAGAGAATAATTCAATATTGAGTCTGTTATAGATATCAGAAACAAATATCGAGAAAACTGGAAGGGTCATGTCCTGAGAGTGCCAGAACATAGGATAAGAAAAATTATCCTTTAATATGCACCTAAAGGAAAAAGAAGTGTTGGACGTCCCTTGAGATGGCATAAACAATTTCGGGACGGAACAGATCAAGAGGTCTAAACCGTGCTGTCAATGAAGGGGATGATGAAAACTGCGACTTGATTCGAAAATACGAAAACATGCGCTGATGGAAATAATAATAATAACAATATTAATAACAATAATAATAATAATAATAACAATAACAATAATAACAATCAATAATAACAATAACAATAATAAAAATAATTACAATAATAACAATAATAAAAAATGATAACAATAATAACAATAATAAAAAATGATAACAATAATAACAACAATAATAACAATATTAATAATATTTTGTTTAATGAAACATGAAGACCCACAAATAAAAAATACATTCCCATACCAACAATTTGCATTTTAATGTAACAATTGGAGTAGCTCTCAGTCTCGGTCGATCTCTTCCCTCTCTGGCCGCTTTTAAATGTCCCTCTTGCCGAGCGTATGAGGTCCATGATTGCTCATTGGCCACACGTAGGAGAAGCGCGACATCACCGATCTCTTTGCGTCACGGACCCCAGCTGGTGTAGATGGCCATGAACGGCCGCTGGAGTGAGCAACGCACGGCAGTTGTCATGCTTATTGCCACTGGTCGGAGCGTAACCTGCCTGATGATATTCTGCCCCGGTCACCCGGATGACGGAGCGCTGATTTATTTAGTTGGTTCATTTGCATTTTAAAGAGTTTCGTGATCATAGAGAAACACGAAATCTGTCACAAAGAAAGAGAGTTATTTACGGTATAATCGATAAGAAACACGATTCGTATGGATTAATTGAATAACAAATCATGAAATAGTTTTATAGCAGTTCATTGAAAACGTTTGCCGTTTCCCTACAAGTAAATGTTTGTAATGGTAGTTAGAAGAAAAAATAGAAAAACGCATAGTTTCCATATTTCCGTAATATGCGTACATTTTCTGTATATTGTTACCTCATTTAGCTGTACGGAGTTACAGGTTCAAAGAATCTGTGAGAATGTGTTCTATAACATAACATCTATATCATACATAACATAAAATGCCTTGCAATGTTATCTTATTCTGTAATGCTATCTTTTTAAATTGCTTTTCATATACCGTGTGGCCCACCTAAGATGTTCCCTTCAATTTCCTCCTGAACCGTTGCAGATACTGAGATGCGGTTTTCACTAAAACTACTATATGCAAGGGGCACATATGGTCATGCATAATATTATTCTATTGCATTTTCTATTGCAAAGATATTGACCCAACTTCGATTTTTTAAATGGAACCCTATAGATTTTGTTAGCTCATCATAACAAGCGTGAAGAGACGTGTTCATAAATATGCATATCGCCAAATGTTACATAATACAATTTTCGAGAAATTAAGAGTTTTAAAGACGCGCGCCGACTGCTGGTTTCCGTAATCTGAACGAGAAATTCCGGGTGATATGCGGCGAGGCCATTCCCTACCGTTGCCTCCACCCTGCGGTAAATGTAGTGATGCAACGTGCCAAGGAGCTCACGAAAACCCGCGATTTGCTCTTTAAGACCACACCCTCTCAGTCCTGGTGACAATGTATTCACCCATAGCCATGTTCTAAGCAAGTCTGTACGCCATAAGGTACAATATTTTAATGAATGAAATACAACAAGATTGACACGATACATTGTTTGATTGACATTCTACACCGAGACGTGTTTCATAAAGTGTTTATGTAACTGTGCGTTGCCAGTGAGAACGTTAAAATTGCATAAAAGTGCAAAGTTTATGGATGATGTACAGATGTGGAATATTTCACTAGTGTGTTTTCAAATGTGAAGTATTTAAAAAATAATTCATCTGTGTTAACAATCGTAACCAAATTCCATGATAATAACGTGTTTCAAGGGAGAAAAGATCTTTGTTATCAAAAATGAAATTGATTCATTAAAGAGCGAATTTGTGTGTGATGTCGCTCCTATCTAATAGCATTGAAATGATAGATCATAATAGCGTTTCAGTTAATTTTAGATTACGTACTTCCAAATATCATTAAACATTACTAGTTAAAAGGGAATTAATTTGTCAGGAAATAATAGATGATTTGAATACAATGTTGTTTGTATTCAAACATTTTAATCAGAGTGCATTCTTTTGCAACTTTCAATCATTAATGATAACATTTATGGTTTAATATCTTTCATTAAAATAATGTTTCTAGTATTTTCTGGAGACACATCTTAGAAATTATAAGAGCATGCTGATAAATGTAGCTCACTCCGCACATACTAAATTGTCATTTCGTAAAACTAATGTTGCACAAAATGGGAACTTCATTTTCCGTTGATAATATCCAAATACAAATATCAATTTTTGAAAGTTTGACGAAGCGAGAGAGATATTCATTAACTCTGCTTCAGTTTTTGTATTTTGTTCTCCATATTTAGAATTTTAGTGAGTGAAATACAACTCCTGGCCACATTTTCTTCATCGGGGATTTCTCTTAATAACGGATGGAAAGGTAATGCGCATTGTACGCGGAATGAAATGACGGTGTAACAACTTAAGCGCGTTAGTAAGGTACGCTATCCGCTATTGATGTCCACATCACGTCCGTGCGTTATTAACGTCCACGTTAGAATGGAACTAGTCACCCTTTCGGTTTCGCACGATACCACACAAGCGTCACCAACGCTGACCGCTTCGCAACCTGGCTCCACCGCCTTCTCTATTGTCCAGAATATTTCATTATTCCGCCCCCGCGCCAACTGCTCGTATTCGACCGCTAGCGCCGAATTTCATTTTCGAAATATATCCCCAGCCATTCGAAAGCGCACAACCGGCTGACGCACACTGGTCTCGTTGCCAAAATGGGCGCCAAAATGCACTAAATTGAAGCTTTGTTTTGGGGGACTTTTAAGAATGTAAGCCGTTGAACTATGATTCTATTCATAATCATTCATTTCTCATCACGGACAAACTTCATGATTACCGCTACCGTGATCCTTAAAGAGGGAGGCGAAAGGAGACTTCAATACAAAATACCAAAGATAAATTGCAATAATTTGGGAGTTCAGCTCAACTTAAACCATTTTACGCTGTACAAAGCATGTGACCTGTATACCTTGGCAGTTACGAATAATTCGTTGCTACTAGTGGTATGATTACATTATCTGCCACATGAAATGTATCTTCCTGTACGAAAAGTTAAGAATTCATTTGATAAGTTGTTTTCATAAGTTTCATTTGATGAAAAGTAAATAACTATAATTCTATTTGTTAGGCTAACAAACCATAAAACCTTGTATCATGACAAATAAGTTAATTTTATCTAATACCTGTCCTACAGTTACTGAAGCTACACTGTGTTAAATTGATTAAGTGACATTATCATGATATTTGACTCTTGGCGTTTGTGTTTTTAGTACTCACGTATACTGACTGCGCTTTAATAACTATAAACATGGCACGGGATGTTCGTGTTCATGAGAACAACCAGTTACGTGACGTGTGAGACATGATATGATTCGTGGAGAGAAAAACATCATACTGATTTGAGCCATAAAATACCATTTTATGAATTATTTAGTGCAGACAAATCTTTATAAATGTTAATGTAACAAAATTTTCAACCGGAAGTGAATTATATGTATTAACCACATTATTAGTGAATGCTAAGACAGTTTTAAAATCACCCACCTTGGATATTTCTTGATATCGATCTTAATATATAAAATTCAAAATCAACAACCTCAAAAATTCGTCTAACAATGAAAATCAAACGTCTCTAACTCAAAGATATTAACAATTTTGGAAATTTGCAAGTTATTAGAAAGATCAGAAATTATTACATATAATCATAACGTTTTTGGCCACAGTTTTGGTAGTGGGGAGAAGTGCGCGGCACTGGGTCTAGCAGCGCGACGTGGGTTGGTCGTCCAACCGAACGCAGTGTCAGGTTCTGGGATTAGCGAACGCGATATTAATGCGATCTCGCATGAGCGATAAACACACGAGTACATCCCGCGAGGTTTTTTTGCCGCGTCGAAAGAGATTACGCGAGTTCCGCTGCGGTGTTTTGACGACGCGAGAGTTACGCGTGTTGGGACAGAGAGAGAGAGAATTTGGGGAAATAGACGTGTAAATTTCAGCTTACGTCCCCGAGAGTGGATAATGCTGAATTAAAGAGGGAATTTCTGTGTTGGGGGGAGAGAAAAGAGTAGGTGTGAAGTATTCAGCCCGTGCATATTTTGCGAAACTTTGAAACTAATATGAGAGGAGGAATTTGATAGATTTCTAAAAATGTTCACGGAATCGTACGATTCCATTATTGCTCGTATTTGCTATCATGCAACGTGGATACGTTTATGAAACTCGTAAAGTTATTGAAGGATAATGTTAATGAAATATACCACTGATATGTTCTTAAAAGTAATATTTAAAAATTTCTTATATTAATAGACATAATAAACAAAACATCCTTTTTTTTCAAGAATAAAAATTTAATACAACATGTAATAATAATAATAATAATAATAATAATAATATTAAAATTAATTTTTTACACATAAACAAAACCTCATTTTAAAAAAAACATTAATACACACCACCGCTACCGCCACCATCACCACCGCTGCCGCCACCACCACCACCGCTACCGTCACCAACACCACCGCCACCACCACCACCACCACCACCACCACCACCACCACCACCACCACTGCTACCGCCACCACCAGTACCACCGCCACCACCACCACCACCACCACCACACCACCACCACCACCACCACCACCACCACCCCACCACCACCACCACCACCACCACCACCACCACCACCACCGCCACCACCGACACCGCCGCCGCCATCACCACTACCACCGCCATCACCACTACCACCGCCACCACCGCCATCACTACTACAACCACCACCGCCATCACCACCACCGGCGCCGCTGCCGCCACGCCGCCTCCGCTTGATTTTCAGAATCTAGCGGTATTTAAATCGAAAATGCATATGCTCAAAACGATTGAAAGTCCACGTGAATGGGTTCCTTATAGTCTTGCCTAAACTGTAATAACCACCATAAGTGCAACATTAATTTCTCAGAAGAATGGGGGGCCTGTTCGGTGAGCGCTTCCGAGCCCCGCACGCAGGCGTGCCTCAGTCCTGCTTTGACGCGCTTGGTGTTACTGCCTACTGACGTCGCGTTCTTAAGGAAACTTTGAATGTTGAATATGAGCGAGAATCTGGAAGGTATGTTCTTTAAAACGTACTAATTTTTACTAGAAAAGTTTACATTTTTGGTAGTATTTTTATGCAAAAGTTTCACCATGTTTTTGAAACTAGTTTCTTAAGTAATCAGAAATTTAAACAGAGATATTTTGAGTTGCCAGCAATTGCCGAGAATGTTCTTTGCATGAAAGTATTCCCTGAACCTTGTGCAACAAAATGGTGAAAAACATTTCTGCCCGAATTTGCCCCATTTCGAAAAAATCGATTTTTTTCAGATGCTTGTACAGCCACTCGACGTGAGCTTTTCGAACTCTTGCGTCAGGGTGAACTCTCTCCTGCAACAGATTTACGGAATAGGGAAATGCTAATGGAGTATGTTTCCCATAAAGTTCTTGGAAGTATTCCAGATGCAGTATTAAGTGAAAAGATGCGGAGATTCACCTGCCAAATTACTGAAAAATGGAAGGTTTGCAATAGAATGGTAGACAGGTTTGCGGCAAAGAACTCAGCGTGGGTGGACAAAGCAATAGTGTGTGCCAAGGAAGAAGGGCAGGAAACGACAAAAGGTAGGCCTGAAAGAGAATTTGCTTCGTGTTCGAAGAGAACCAAAAGGCGAACAGTACAACCACTCGTTGTGGAATATTGTGCAGAAGAATTAGCCGTGGCAGCTCAAGTTAGTTTTATGTCACAAGGCAGTAAGGATGGAGTGGAAGTGATCGAAGGAGCTGTAGATAGTACTCCTGGAAGTGGCACCACGAATGATGGGAACACTGCTCGGCGATTTTTCCAAAATCCGGAGCAGTCTTCTAACATCACTGGTATTGATGAAAGCCTCATTCGCCGCTTGTCCGTTGTTTTACAAGCATTGAGGAGTGGGTATGATGTGAATTCAGAGGCTTTCCGAAAATACTCAACTGAAACAGCAGAATTGTTCATCAGCTTATACGGATGGTATTTCATGCCTGAAACAGTGCATAAAATATTAATTCATGGCGCTGATGTTATTAATGAAATGATTGTCCCAATTGGACAACTGTCTGAAGACGCGCAGGAAGCCCGGCACAAAGAGTTCAAGTCATGCCGAGAAAGAAATACTCGAAAATCATCAAGGATACGTGGCAATGAAGATCTGCGTCCTTTCCTATTGATTTCTTCCGACCCAGTTATTACAAGTATCCGGCCACTACAAACTAAGACAACTGAACAGCTACCGAAGGAAGTTCTGGAGTTGTTACATGTTCCTAGAGCTGGTGTTCCACGTGGAGGCGGAAGAGCAGATTCAGAGAGCGACTAATGCCAACTATTGTAAGTTCTTAATTTTTTTATAATTATTTTAATTGCTCAATTAAGTATGAGTACTAATCACTATATTACATTTTAAGTTAGTGTCTCATGAACGTTTAGTAGGCAATTACATGCACAACTTTTTAAGTAGTTTCCACATTGATAATTTGGTAATCCTTATCAAGCCTCTAAAATAAATGAATTTATTATTATACTATTTCACTACATTGTAATATAATAGAAAACAGCACAAGGAATAATTCTGACCATTTTCCACACCGTCGGCTTTACCGTTCGCTTGGAAATATTTTAATACCGCTAAATCAAGGAAATCAACCACTGTGCGTCGTCGTCCACACTGAAATAACGCGCGCAAATGGAAGCAAAATAACGCGCGATGTCTCTACGGACCTCGGTGAGCGGCAGCGTCTGGAAAATATTTAGTCTATCGCGAGCAGATTCGTTTTCCACGCCACTTTGCTTCATATACTCTCGTTGCGTATTAAGCAAGTTTGCGGTTACTTTTAAAATAACGAGTGTTTTATTTCAATGCGACTAGCTGACGAAGCCTCCTGAGCAGTTCACGGAGCTTCCTAAAGAAGAAATGAGAATATGCAGTGCATGTCATTCATTAAGAGAATGTGGCACATACAATTTTCAGCGAAGTCGAAAGCTTCTCCTTTTCCCATTTTTCTTCTTCTTTGGCTGCCTGATAATCGGATAATAATACTGGGGCATGCAAATTGTTCGGGTTGATGCAGCACGAAAGTTGGCAACGAATTAGCGTCATGCGGGTTGCCTAGTTGATGAATGAGAAACTATTGGGATTCGCAGTATTTTTTTTAATGTACTATTATTAGATGTATCTTTGTATTCTTTCTTAGAATATATTAGTTATGTAATTTGATTTCGTAAATGAACAACAACTAGCATTTATTGCTCCTTCTCTATTTTAATTCATCATCTCACGCTAATCATTTTTTTTTTACTTGACGCGGCAGAACTTAGAAAACTTGATAACTTCTTTTCCTTGACATCTCATTTCCTGTTATTCCTATTTTTTTCTATCCCCATATTCCTTCCTTTATACACGTATTTCAAATATATAAAACTAATTGATAGCTTAATATTTTCTTTTTGCCTTCGAATTCGATAGATGGAGATTACTTTGGACGTCCGCATGTAATATCCGAGGTAATGCATATTCTGCACTAATATAAACTGGGTTCCCGATAAATTTGCTTTCGCTTCGCGAAGTAAGTGCGCAAGTAACTTGCTTTCGCTCCAGAGCACTGTTCTGTTGCGGGAGTGGGAATAAAAAAAACAATGAATTTTTTAATACATCGATGTGTTCCACTTGAAACGTCGATATATTAACATCGATATGTTGCTGTCGGTGTTTTCTTAACATCAATCTTTTGTTGCAAAAACATGGATGTTTTTTTAAATTTTTAATAATTTTTTAATGAAAGGGGTTTATGCACGTTGTAGAGTAGCAGCAATCCACAGCAATATCAATGTTTTGTGTTATCCTCTTTATCGCGCTGCACATTTCGCCTGTGCAATCTAAGGAATTTTGATGGTTTTATTTCAGGGATACTAAAGGATACAGTAGCGAAACACGATGTTCTTTATTGTTAATTTTTTCTTTACATTCGATAATAATTTTTACTAGCATGCTGGTAACCAAACAATTAAATATACATCTTTTACCTACTGTAATTAAAAATAGATAGGAAAATAGCATGTTTATTACTGTATAAGTAAAACATCGATGTTTTTATCGACATTGAAAACCCTTTAGCGATGTATCGAAACATGGATGTATCGATGTTCTTTATTGTTAATTTATTCTTTACGTTCGATAATAATTTTTATTAACATGTGGTAACCAAACAATAAAATATATACCTTTTACTTTCTGTGACCAGAAACGGACAGGAAAACAGCATGTGTATTAGTCTATATTTAAAATATTGATGTTTTTCGTCGATGTTTTCATCGACATCGAAACCCCTTTAGCGATGTATCGATGCTTTGGTAAAAGGCACCTCGCGAGACGGTGTCTGCGCGCTCGGGCGCTGCTCGCCTCGCGCGCAAACCCCGGATCAACCGATCGATCGGTGGAGTCCACGGCGGATGGACGGCTGGGCGCGGCGCCGGACAGCAGCTGCCGATGGCAGAGATGCGCCCGGTGACGGGCGACGCGGTGGTGGGGGAGACGGCGAGGTGGAAGTGGAGCAGCGGTGGTGGTAGGGACGGCCGGGGTGGCCTCGCTGGATTGATTGATGTTTCGTGTTTCCGGGCGCGTCAACTGCTTCGGTCATTAGTCCGGTTCGTGTAGTGCATGTTTTTCCTCGGGAGATGGCGGTGATCTTCCCCCGCTGGATGGCGAGATCCGGTGCCGACCTACAGTCGGCTAGTGGAATTTCCCCCTAACCAGGACTCTTCCACCAGCGGGGCACCGACCCATCCGGGACAAGCTCTAAACTCCCGACCGGTCTCCCGGGATATGTGGTAGTTTAGTGCATGTTAGTGTAAGTGTGTGTGTAAGGGAAGAGGATAGGGCAAGGAAGGGAAAGGACAGATCGCGCGCGACCCGTGGCCCGTTTGTTAGGGTACTGCTCCGGTATTCGCCTGGTGATGATCGGAGAAACCACGGAAAACTACCGATCAGAGCAACCGGCCGCTAGAATTCTTCACCAGACAGCGACTGAAGGCTTCGCTGGAGGTGAAGATGGCGACGGAGGTGGTGGTGGTGGCGGCGGCGGTAATGGAGACGGAGATGGTGGTGGAGACAGTAGCGGTGGTGACAGTGCTGATGGGGCCGTGGTGGTAGTAGTGAGGACCAAGGGGCATCCCTGAAGGTAAAGATGGCATCGGAGGTGGTGGTGGCTGAGGGGACTGCAGTATGGTGGGTGAAAATAGAGGTGGGACGTGGTGGTTGTGGTGGGGGGAAGGTAGTGGTGACGGTGATGAAGGCTCAAGCGGAACGGTGAGAGTGGCAGGGCGGGGGGGGAATGAAAGGTGTGATGGCGATGGTCGCGGCGGGGTGTGGGCGTGGGCGAAGTCTGAGCTGACGCGCGGAGAATTAGTGGGGCCGGTGGACAGATCGCTGGCGGTGAATCCGCGAGAAGCACCCTGTGGCGGCATCGACTGCCCGATTGATTTAGGAGCTGTGGGTGATTAAAACGGTTGATCTATTGAGGGTCAACCTGCGTAAAAAGTAGTTTACCTCCGTTTGTGATGAAACTTTTTGTGAAACGTTTTTGTTTGGTTGAATGGTATGGGAGAAAATATTTACTTTTGACGCTCTGACGCACAGGTTCTTTAAAGAGCTGTAAAGGAGGGCTTTTCTATCATTGCTGCGCCGTATTGCGTAAAGTGGTATTATATTATTTTTGTTAATGGTTTTTCTTGAGCGCTTCAATTATTTTCGTGCTTCTATACGTTCCGAAGTTAGATGGTAGAAAACTAGTTTATGGAGAATATATTACCTTACCGTACGGCACAAGTTCGGAAAGAATAAGGTAAATCGTAATATTTTGTGGTAATACATAAATATGAGACCAATGTGTGAGAATAAAGCTTGTCAGCGATGTTAAAAATGTTTGCAGTAACATTAAAGACGAACAC
The DNA here is from genome assembly GCA_964035755.1 of Teleogryllus oceanicus. NCBI lineage: Eukaryota > Metazoa > Arthropoda > Insecta > Orthoptera > Gryllidae > Teleogryllus > Teleogryllus oceanicus. The sequence continues at coordinate 77,164,753 of CAXIVR010000008.1, forward strand.
GTTATTTGTGTGTCGTTTTGAATTTTGGAAGTCAACCAACCGTTTCCCTATCAACACACACATTTATGAACCTCTGTACTGTTAATTAAACTGTTCCTACAAAATTTTTAATGTTTATTTACACATTTTTAAATATATTTTTACCTTTGTCTCTTTACTTTATTCGTCTGGACTTCAGCAGGGAAAAGTCTGCACCTGCCTAAGTACTTCGTGGCATTTCTTCTGTAATTGTGGACGGCACGTACATAGCGAAAAACTCACCGGAAATGAAGGTAAATCGTCCAATCGATTAAATATTTTATAGAGGTCAGGGTTATCAATTTGCTCCCTTATTTCACGAGTGTTTGGGTTACTTTCGGAATCTGTGCCAACCTCACGCCTTATGGTTTTGTTTTAATTGTGCGGAGAAGTGCAAGAAAAAGTAGTTTAGTGTCTGCTAAGATATACTAGAATGTGTCATGCATACCCATATGACGTGTCTACACAGAAAATGGTGATTAGTGATCGGCAGGTGAACATTGAGAATGCTAGAACCAAACATGCTTTAAACGTTTTTTAACCAAGAGAAGGACATACCATTAAAAAAATACATTTCTATAGTAAATATGTTGGTCAAAATAGGCAGAGAAGAAAAATAAAACATTGTCAATTTTTCATAATTCATGCACTACACAAATGTCGTTGAATATGTTCATTAGGTGAAAATACGTACTTTTCTTAACATTCGATTGGTAATAATATTTTTTTATAAAAAAATAACATTCCCCTTACTAAGTAATCACTCCTCTAAAATACCACTTTTTTCAATTAATAAACAGTTGTCCCTTAATACAAGTTTCACAATATTTCCAATAACTAAGATATCTTTTACAGCTGCCATGTGCAGTGCCCGTGATAATAAGGAAAGATTTAAAATATCAAATTAGCCTTTTTTTGCTTTTCTCTTTAATAATACTATTTGTATGTTTGTATTATTTGCGTTTTAGTGTTCAGATTTATTTATGTAGATACTTTGAACGTTCTGGGTGACTGAAACCAGACCTGCAGTCACGCTGTGCATACCTAAACCATTGCTACAGTGCTACTAGCAAGGACATTAAAAGAAACTTTAATTTGACACGCGATTTTTCTGCAGTGCGTTTCGGGAAGGCAAAGACACAAACCTCAGTAAGTTGTGCCAACATTCTTGGCGCAAGAGCACACCCGCAGTCCTTTTTACCGCATTGAACCCGTCTACCTCTTCGTATTTCATAACGCTCCTAGAATTAAAATTAATTTGTATGTGTTCTATGGTGGTTAATAAAATTTCAAATAATACTAACGTATGATAAAAACTACAAAATAATATTTTTAGCGATATTATGAAGCTGAAGTGTAGTGGAATTATGACAATTAATTTAAAAAAATAAAATATTACTTGATTTAAAGGTATTTCAAATATTTTTTGCTATCTTTATGTTGTATGAATGTATGTACTTTGGCGTTATTGGGTCGGTATTCCGTCTTCGCCGGCCAGCTACCGGTGTCCCCCATGCCTGGGCCTAGTTAAATTCACATGCTTGGGGGTAAGAGCGACATGAGGCGAACATGACGTATTCTTTTCATTGTACCCAGCAAGATCCGCCTACTTGAGCTTTTCTTCGTCACACAGCAACAGAAACTGGGACGATTTGACAGGAAAGCTACGAATATATTTTTGTCTCGCCTGGGAATCGAACCCGGGACCACAGCACGGAATGCTAGTACACTGGCATTGAGCTATTCCAGAGGATGCTAGGATTATAATTTTTCAAAACTAGGTATCGCAAATTAGAGTGATGCATCTGGTAATGAGTTGCGGCGTTGTTTGAATATTCTGCAAGTTGTTGGAATATTTTTTTTCGTATTTTCGAATTAGATATGCAATAAAATCTCGAAATTTGCATCTACTGATGGAAAGAAAAAATCTCACAATATCAAGTATTTTAATTATTCAAGCAATACCGTTCCCAATCTTCTTCCTAGCCCATTTTCATTCCAATTTGTCCTTTCATAAGAATTGAATTGTTTATTTCAGAAACCCGTCAAGCACCAAAAATTTCAAAAACGCGTTAGCAACAGGATATCGTTCTATGAAGATAAACACGTCGTTTAGTACAGAAATCGGCTATTTGCAACTCTTGCAATGTCGTTAGAAAGACCCTAAACTATCGTGTTTAGAACTGAAACCTGTGAAGCGAGTAAATTATTTCCTAGATCATAACGTCCTCAGTACATAAGCTGCAAATCCAACACGCGCCAGTGCTACGATCGTACTGTGGCGTCATGCATTTGCAATAACAACACATACGAGTGTGGGTTTAGTAATTTAGAGGTTTATTAACAGACCACCACCTTATTACAAAATAACGTAATTACTAATATCCCTACTCGGAGTAATTTCCCGTTACGGCTACCACACCACTACGCACTAATCTCTAGCATTAGATGTCGTGAAGCGCCGCAACCCACCTACGACTCAACATCGAGTCAGCCTCTGTACGGCAACACATTGCCGGTTCTTGCACAGTTCGCGGCCCGCGCCCACCCAGACCGTCCGATCCGTGCCGCACCGCGTCCCGTAACCAAGAGAGCGTTCCGCCGCTCGCCAGGGCTGACGCTCGCCCTTCCCCCCACCACGCTGCCTCCTAGGGTTTCCCGCCGACGTCACACCCGCTCGTAAACAAAGGCTGACGCGTGGTGCCTATGCCACGCGGCCGTTCGTTACAATTGCGTTTGTGCATGACGCTACAGTACCGAAATCCCTCCCTAAGGCACAGACAACAGGAAATCACTGACCACGCCCCCAAACGCTGGTGGCGCCGCAACGGAGGGGCGTCTGCGCTATGATTTTAATTAAAAAGGATGGGACGCCGTGCGCGCAAACAACCAGCGGTCGCCGCTGTGTCGCGAGTTGCGTTCGAAATAAAAAAATAGCCGGCCCTATTTCAATTAACTGCGTTTCAATTTATCGGTGGGTCCCGCCCCCTAATGTCTCTGTACCTGCCGGCGCCGGACCCGCCCGCTGCTGCCGGTCGCCGGCCTGTTTTATGCGCTCGGGACTGCCCGCGATATGCCGGTGCGTCGTTGGCACTGCATTCAAAGCTGCCTCTCGTAGTGCAGACAAAAACCGCGAAATGGGATTGTAAAATGTAATCGTGTAATGTAAGGTGCAACCATAAGTGTTGATTGATTGACTGTTAGTGATTCTGGGCTCGTCAACTATGGTCATAAGTCCCGTATGTGTAGTGCGTGTTTTTTTCGGGAGGTGGCGGTGATCTTCCCCGCTGGATGGCGAGATCCGGCACCGACCTACCGTCAGCTAACGGGGTTTTCCACAACCAGGTATCTCCCACCAACAGGACACCGCCCCAGCCGGGACAAGTTCTAAGTCCCCGATCGGTCTCCCGGGGTATGTGGTAGTGCATGTGTGTGTGTGTGTGTGTGTGTGTGTGTATGTGTATGTGTGTGTAAGGGGAGAGGATAGGACAAGGAAGAGGAAGGGCAGATCGCGCGCGGTCCGTGGCCCGTTTGTTAGGGTACTGTTCGGGCATTCGCCTGGTGTTGATCGCAGAAACCATGGAAAACTGCCGACCAGAGCAGCCGGCAGTTAGAATTCTCCTCCAGTCAGCGACTGAATGTGTAACTGAAAAGCTAGTGTCGAAAATCCTGCTGCCGTCAGGCCTCGAACTTAGGACCTCTCGGACAGAGGCGCTGCGGTGACATCAGTTGATGCACTGAGCCACCGCTGCCGGTCCATAAGTGACGACTAATCGAAGTGTAATGTAATAATAATGTAGATTTGAAAATGTATTGAGGAAATACAATAATATACAAGTGAGTCATTTAAGATTGAAAAAGCACACCAACGTTTTCTATTCAATTAGTTGAACAAATGTTTCTCTTGGCATTTTGCTATGAGTTACTTCGTTACTGTATTTGAGTTTCTGAAGTACTTGTCTTCTATGGCATCCAGAAGGTTCTGTTTCAAGTGAATGGAAGCGTTGAGGATATTTGTAAGTATTGTCAAACAAAAAGATTTTTCGATAGAAACGAGAAAATACGCTAATTTGTGAATTGATAGAATTGCGACCCGTTAGCAATTCTGTTAATGATGTTTAAGTGACACCAGAAGAAATGACATAAAGCTATAGCTGATGACGTTAAAGCGACGGAACTATCTCGGATCGAAGGGTTGCGTGATCGAATCGCCCTATGGATGAGGTTTGTGTGTTTATGTTGAAGTGTACATGTGAATTATAAGGCTAATGACTCTAGTTAAAAATGGCAATGACTGGAAACTATCCCCCTATCAGTAATTACTTCGTGGTGACTCGAAGGATTGACGCTCGTGCAAGCATCTTCACGGTTCTCTTGGTCCAAAAAAAAAAAAAGAAGTAACAAAACTGAACATGTTCATCGTATATAATGTGTATTATAAAAACACTGCTTGATAAATGTATCGTCTTACTAATAGGAATTATTTTACTCACTTCCTGGAAGAGTTTATACCTAAATTATTATTTCACAATTTTTTAAGTGTTTTATGAGATTTTGTTGCAAAAAATTGTTTATTTTTTGGGGTTTCTTGAAGTATTAGGCTCAATACCCATAACCCATTTGTGTGCTTTAAAAGTCACTATATTAAATATCTTTATTTGAGTATTAATTTTTTTCTATTTTGTTACAGGTGAGTGTTACCAAGATGTGAAAATCTGATGTGTTTCTAACGAGTAAGTAGTAGTATGCTTTGTTAAAAACTATAGTTAGTAGTATTCAATAATGTATTCGGTGTTAGTGCTTGTCATTGATGATCTATAAGTATCTACAAGTTTTGTAGATCCAAGGCAGCTTAATCTCGAGAGCTGTTCTTCAAAATTTTCTTAGAGTAACCTTTGCTCGTGAGTCAGAACGTACTTGGTAAATTCGACTCCAAAGTTGAGAATATTTTTTAGGGAAACAATATTGAATAAAAATAGAGTGTTCTTGGTAAACAGTTAATGAAATTATTTTTTTTTTGAATCAATATCTTTAAGAGCAACACTATTCCGAGCCGGAATGGTATTACTGAGCACCACCCTCTTTCTTTGTGACCCTATCGCAGAGACTGAGGCGTACATTTATTTTACCTCCGTTGAGAATCGAACCCGGGGCGTTCCTCAAGGAAAGCGGTCACGCTAGCCAGGAGCTATTCGCCAGCTAATTTATTTAATATAAAAAGAAGAAAAAATGCTGCGGGTACTGTTTAAGCCCGCTCCGTGAACTTTCCGTAAACACGTGAATGATGTAATCGTATGAGAGTTCAGGGCTCTTGTCCTGAGGAAGGTCGCAGAATGGCGGCCGAAACGTCGGAATCTATGCCATGAACGCGGCGTCTTCGGACAGCCAAGAACATGCGATGTAATCGTAACACATTTATTGTCAATATGTGATTTAATTATCATTCTCTTTAATGCTATTTCGGGGGCTCACCGACTGCTGTACACCTGATTCTGTGCACTCGTGCGCTGTTCATCAGCTACGAACTCGTGTTCATCGATTGATTGATTGATTGATTGATTCCGGGCATGTGAACAATGGTCTTCAGTGCCGTTAAAAATGTAAACCTCCCACTTGATATTCGATCTCGCTTCCCGAAATACCGTGATGCGTATGGTTGCTTCGTTTGATGCACTTCTTATCCCTGAAAACCATGATAATTTTCTATTAATATTAGAAAATTAAGAATTGAAATATCAGAGCGAACTCGTTTCCTTTGAAATAAAATGTTTGATAAAAATTATTACTGTTTTTAACCATGTTTTTTTTTGTAAATAACCGTAACACCGTAAGCGGCTACATGAAGTTACTCAAGAGATTAGGATTTAGGAGTGAGTAAGTGAGTGATAAGGCATGCACTGAGAGAAAAGATTACTCATGCGTAGCAATTACGTTCTTTCGTGTTTTATACGCCTCTTTCGTTCTCAATTTGTAGGCGTGCGTGCACGCTTGTGTCCACGTAACGTATTGACCGTGATTTTGATCTTACGGGAGTTGCACGGAAAATTTAAAGGTTTTTTCGAATGTTATATTTTTTAATAACATTCACGACTAACTGCTTAATTCATGTTTGTTTTTTTATTGCCGCTTCTTCAACAAAGTATATTATCGCTGCCGGAGCATATCTTCAAAAACCCATCGCTTTGAAGCTATATAGTTCTTTTATGGGCCGCTTGTGTGATTTGTTGGCATATAGATAGCTCTCGTTCCATGTAAGCCAGGAGTTGTTCATGTACGAGTATAACACTACTATAACTTATCTATTGAGTTTGTGAAAAATGAACGAGTTATAAAGTTCTTTAGTTTATTATGAAACAGTTTTTATGAGTTAAGTACTCAATAGAAAAGAATTTACTTTCTACTTGCCCAATCCCTTGATTAAATCTCAAGCCAATATTTCATTGTTTTCTCCTGACGATGCTGTAAAGATGCGAGTTTGTCTAAAGCTTATTTAGGTCATGCAGAATCCTCTCAAATAATTCTAAAGAGGTCTGGATGGAATGAAGCCTTTAGAAACGAGCAGAGATCTGGGTCGTGAAAGAAGCTCATTGATACTGGGAAGAGAGAAAAACCGTCAGCGGCTTCAGAGACGATGGCGCGGAGGGAGCGTGGATGGCGAGGAGGGTAGCTCTGTGGGAGGAGGGGGGCAGTAGGGGGGGGCCTTCACAGATCAATTGGTCAGGTGGTGGTGGTGTGTGTGGGGGGGGGCATGGCCAGGAAAGCCGATAGCAGATAAAAACGCAGCGGAATCGGTGATGAGTGTTAAGGAACAGGGTCAGATTAGCCCATGAGACGTCTAAGCACGAAATTATAGCCCCATTTGGTACTCTTCTTCTTCGGTGCTAAACCTTCTCTTGAACGTCTTGGCCTGCTCCAAAACTGACTTCCATTTTCTTTTATCTTGAACCACCTCATGTCAATTCCTAATCCATAGTCTCTTAATGTCCTTCGAAACATCATCTTTCCATCTGATTTTGGTCTCAGTTTCTTTCTTGCTGCAATCTGCACCAATTATAAATCTTCAAGATCATTTTTACCCACTGGGTACTGGGTTCATGGAAGTTTACTAAGAACATTAATATCGGTACATAAAAATCGCAAGATATTTTAATATTATATGTTTAAATTACAATGGTTTACGATTGTGTTCAAGTATATTTTGATTAGAATCAAAATTTCACATTTTTTAGGTTTTCCCGTAGTTCGGCAATGCTTAGGGCCCCTTAAAATTTTAATCGGATGCTGGTAGACGAATGTAGAACAAGACTTGCAAATAAGAAGAAATGTGCTCTGTGATTTGAAAGTAACAGAGGCGCAAGAAGTAGTGGCGGTGGCGGTGACGGTAAATGAGATGTGGACGGCGGTGAAAGGAAAGCACAGAGAATCAGGCGGATCAGGATAAAAGTAGTGTAATCAAGATTAGCAAGTTAAGAGTGATGGCAATGTAAGAGGATCTCATGGACACGAGAGGGACGGTAGCTACAGCGTGACGGTGGGGAGACGGGTGACGGTGGCTATAGGTGACAGTGGGGGCGAGATTACGGCGGAGACTGAAGTGACTGCGATTGATTGATTGATTGATTTTTCGTGTTTCCGGGCACGTCAACTGCTTTGGTCATTAGTCCCGTTAGTGTAGTGCATGTTTTTTCTCGGGAGGTGGTGGTGATCTTCCCCCGCTGGATGGCGAGGTCCGCCACCGACCTACCGTCGGCTAGTGGGGTTTCCCCTAACCAGGACTCTCCCACCAGCGGGGCACCGCCCCATCCGGGACAAGCTCTAAGCTCCCGACCGGTCTCCCGAAATATGTGGTAGTGTAGTGCATGTTAGTGTAAGCGTGTGTGTAAGGGAAGAGGAGAGGACAAAGGAAGATGAAGGAAAGATCGCGCGCGTTCCGTGGCCCGTTTGTTAGGGTACTGCTCGGGGATTCGCCTGGTATTGATCGGAGAAACCACGGAAAACTACCGATCAGAGCAGCCGGCCGCTAGAATTCTCTTCCAGACAGCGACTGAATTCGACCTAGCTGAAAAGCTAGTGTCGAAAATCCTGCCGCCAGGAGTGGGAACCTAAGACCTCCCGGTCAGAGGCGCTACAGTGACATCAGTTGATGCACGAGCTACGCTCCCGGTGCGAGGTATTGAAGGAGACTGGGTGACGGTGGATCGAGGATGGTGATGGACTTAGGTGTAACGGTAGGACGGGGTACGCGGAGACTGGTGACGGTGGCTATAGCGTGGGGGGGGGGCGGGGGGTAGCGGAGCGGGGGCGGGGTCGAGTCTGGGGATGACAGCGTCGGCGGGAGCCACGGGAGCGCTGGCATCGAGGCGGGCGGCGGGGGTGGGGGTGCCGGGTGGCGGCGGACAGTGGAAGAAAGACCCGCGCAGTCCCGGAAGCAATCTCGAGAATGAAACTCGCGCCAGGACCGACTTCTGCAGGGCTTCCGGATGCTGGGAGCGGAGAGATAGGAGGCTCCCCAGTTATGCTTGCTTTGCTCTTTGCAGCCGGTTGCTACAATCAATAACCTGAACCTGGCTGTAGTCCTTTATATTCCGAGATGCGGAAGGAAAGTGAGCAGTCTTGAAATATCAAAAAAGTAACTTACAATGTGTACTGTTTTATGAAGAAGAAAGCACCTGAAAATGGTTTGCCAAATAGACATGCATTAATATTAGTGAGGAAACTGTCAAACTTCTTCTTTAATACTGAATTTTTTCTTATTAATACATTCATTAGTAAGTACTTTGTAGGCAGTGGAATAAATTGAGATCATAATTTTGTTTTCAGGTTTTTCAGTACCTACAATTTTAGATTTTGAAAATTTAAATATTGTACAATTGAAAAATATACTGTTATAAAATGAAATAGGTAGTAAGAGTTAAATATTATGAATCGTACATTATTGAAATGCATTATTCTACTACAATATATTCAATTGCTGGAGATGATTGCATGACCAATAAACGTTTCAAATAAAATATTTATGAGAAATTAAAGCAATACTCTCAATGTAAATTAATTATAATTTCAGAAGACAATTCGGAGAACTAGAATTTTCTAGCTGCAAACGAAAGACTGAAGTACGATAGCCAAGATTGAGTGTGATAATAAAGATACTTTTCACTCTGACGAACTATAGATTATTCAGGTTAAACGCAAAGCAGAAGAACTATGTTTGCAGCAAAGTATATACGTACCGAATGGTTGGGAATAGCAAAACATATTAACAAACGTGAGGAAACATCATGGCAGACACCAGAGGAAATGTCACAACAGACCAGGTTAGGAAAAGGTTGGTTAGACCGTGCTGCAAATGGCAATTTTTCGCCTTCAAGAAGAGGAATTGCAAGGAAATCAGACGAGGAAGTGATATCATTTGCTGTGTCGACATTGAAGCCTGAGTTGTGCACTAAACATTACGCCACAGAACGAAATGAAATAGGAAATGACCCAAGTGTCAACGAGAAGAGAACTGGTTCGAACCTGTGTCGAAAAGCGTCTCCGAGAGGAATGGATATTGAATAGAACGTGTGTACATGACCAATACGATGTTGTAATTATTCCTAGTAATTCCAAGGAATATAAGGTTCCGGTAAATGCCTAAGGGAGCCTTAAATGTTTCGCGTAATTATTTTTATTTCATGACAAAACCTATTTCAATTTTTGTCAAAAAAAGGCCTGCGGATCTGTACAATATATTAACGAATTAAACTATGTTGCCCGAAGACATACTCGTAGAATAGTACAAATATTTTAAATAACTCAAATTATCAAACTGTATCTCAAATTATAACATACATGTCATAATGTGCATCAAATTTTGGACAAAAAGAATATTGGGAACAATATCAAGGATTTCGAGGTTCATAAAAAATTGAAACCTATGTAACCCAGACAAATCATTGGTGGATGACCGAGTTCCCCCTGGAAAATGCATGGGTTAATACGTAGACGAGCTGATTGTCCAACAACAACTGTGTGAGGGAGAGTCGGTCGGATGTTTAGATCTGTTGATGTCCGTGTTTATTCTTTTCATTGCCATTGGGCTAATGACGAAGCAGTACCGTACCAAACGGGCCAGGGACCGCGTACGATCTTTCCTTTCGCGTTCGTGTCCTCTACTACAGACATCGAAAGATCAGTTGGGAGCTTAGAGAGGATACTTCCGGCTGAGGCGGTGCCACGCTGTGGAAGCGAGGGAGGGAGGAAGGGAGGGAACATGCAAGCAAAGGTATAGATCGATGGCGGATTCAACATTCCAAAGGAGGCGTACGCCTTCTCCTCCCAGGATATAATATGCACTACTAGTCGCGCATCTTCTTGAGTCCTCATTTTGGTAGATACGAGGGTTGGTGGATTTGGTTATTTCAACGGCAGGACTATTGTATCAAACCTTTAGCTCTTGATATAAAAGTAATTTCAATTTTACAGGACGAAATTTCTGGTGATAGGTTTTGTCAACAGATTTTGTCTGGTGATCAAATTTTGTCAAGTTTATTACACTGTTAATTATATTAATTCAATTAATATTGGTAAAGGAGTGGGGATGGGAATACCCAAGTAATTAACGCATCTATAATCAATAAAAAATACCCATGTACCAGCAGCCCCAATGCCAAAGCTACCGCCTCATGCTGGTTCTTATATTATTCGCCACTCCGATAGAAGTAGAGTGAGTTCTGACGTACCATCATCTGGGAAGCGCTTATTCCATAGGGAGCTTCAATTCTTAAAATCAACGAAGCTTATGATTGGATAAACGCTGATCAAAAGTCAGAAGTCAATGTAGTTAGGTCGAAGTAAACCACCGCTATTGGCACGCGCATCTCAGTCGCCGCACCCTGGTGGCCACTGGTGACCTACTGCCCCAGCGCCTTCGCCAACGTCTCCTCCACTGCCCCTCCTCGGCTCCGCCACCGCCTCTTCTTCGCCTTTCCTCAATGTCACCACCTCCTCGTCCACGACCGCTTTTGTCTCTCCACCACCACCGCCTCCTCCACCTGTACCGCACTGTCTCCTCTACCACCACTTACTCCTTTACCGCTACTGCTTTTTGCGCCTTCTCCCCGCCTCGTCTCCTCTACCGCCACCGCCACCGCCACCACCACCGCCCTCCCCCCCCCGCCTCTGCCTTCCGTCGCCTCCGCCCCGCCTTCACTACCAGCGCCGCCACTGTCTCCGCCACCGTTTCGCCACGTCTCCGCCACTGTCTCCGCCACCGTCTCCGCCACTGTCTCCGCCACCGTCTCCGCCACCGTCTCCGCCCCCGTCTCCGCCCCTGTCTCCGCCACCGTCTCCGCCACCGTCTCCGCCACTGTCTCCGCCACCGTGTCCGCCACCGTGTCCGCCACTCGTCTCCGCCCCTGTCTCCGCCCCTGTCTCCGTCCCTGTCTCCGCCGCCGTCTCTGCCGCCGTCTCCGCCGCCGTCTCCGCCACCGTCTCCGCCCCGTCTCCGCTCGCCGTCTCGCCACTGTCTCGCGCTGTCTCTGCTGCTGTCTCCGCCTGCTCTCCGCTCGTCTTCGCCGCCGTCTCCGCCGCCGTCTCCGCCGCCGTCTCTCGCCACTGTCTCCGCTGCCGTCTCGCCACTGTCTCCGCCGCCGTCTCCGCCACGTCTCCGCCACGTCTCCGCCGCCTGTCTCCGCGCCGTCTCCGCCGCCGTCTCCGCCGCCGTCTCCGCCACCGTCTCCGCCACCGTCTCGCCACTGTTTCCGCCGCCGTTTCGCCGCCGTCTCCGCCGCCGTCTCCGCCCCTGTCTCCGCCGCCCGTCTCCGCCCCTGTCTCCGCCCCTGTCTCCGCCCCTGTCTCCGCCCCTCGTCTCCGCCACGTCTCCGCCACCGTCTCCGCCGCCGTCTCCGCCACCGTCTCCGCCACCGTGTCCGCCACCGTGTCCGCCACGTCTCCGCCCGTCTCCGCCGCCGTCTCTGCCCCGTCTCCGCCTGCCGTCTCCGCCGCCGTCTCCGCCGCCGTCTCCGCCGCCGTCTCCGCCGCCGTCTCCGCCGCCGTCTCTGCCGCCGTCTCCGCTGCGTCTCCGCTGTCCGTCTGCCTGCTGTCTCCGCCGCCGTCTCCGCCGCCGTCTCGCCACTGTCTCCGCCGCCGTCTCCGCGCCGTCTCCGCCGCCGTCTCCGCCACCGTCTCGCCACCGTCTCCGCCGCCGTTCCGCCCCTGTCTCCGCCGCCGTCTCCGCCGCCGTCTTCGCCGCCGTCTCCGTCACCGTCTCCGCCGCCGTCTCCCACCGTCTCGCCACGTCTCCGCCGCCGTCTCCGCCGCCGTCTCCGCCGCCGTCTCCGCCACCGTCTCCGCCGCCGTCTCCGCCGCCGTCTCCGCTGCCGTCTCCGCCGCCGTCTTCGCCACCGTCTCCGCCACCGCCGCCGCACCGCGCCGCCGCCACCGCCACCGCCGCCGCCGCCTCCGCCGCCGCCCCGCCACCGCCGCCGCCACCGCCGCCGCCACCGCCGCCCGCACCGCCGCCGCCGCCATCGCTGCCGCCGCCGCCGCCGCCGCCGCCACCGCCGCCACCGCCGCCGCCGCCGCCACCACCTTCGCCACCGCCGCCGCCGCCACCGCCCCGCAGCCGCCGCCGCGCCGCCACCGCCGCCGCCACCGCCGCCGCCACCGCCGCCGCCACCGCCGCCGCCACCGCCGCCGCCACCGCCGCCGCCACCGCCGCCGCCACCGCCGCCGCCACCGCCGCCGCCACCGCCGCCGCCACCGCCGCCGCCACCGCCGCCGCCACCGCCGCCGCCACGGGGCGTGCGTCGGCCAGGTCGCCCCGCGTGTCGGCACGTGCGGCTGCGCGCGGCGTCACGCGCCCGCGGGGAACCGTTGGGGCGTCTCCCTTGCGGCGCCGGCACCGTTCGCTTCCTCAGTGGCCTTGTGGGGGCGGCGATTGAGGCCGGGCGGCCCCTGCGTGTGGCGACGGATATGGGACCCCATTGCTCGACTCCGAACGGAAGCATTTCTGTCTTCCTTTCAGAAGGTTCGGAATGCCTTTCAGAATTTTTACTTCGCCATTTTTCAGTGAGTGGATTCACGTTTGACAGTTGCAAATCAACGCCATTACGGTACCCAGAGTATATTGCAAAATAATTGAAGGAAAATTATATATTTAAGAACTAATGCTGCATGCATTTATCAGTATACAACAATCGGTTTCTGTGAGTTTGTATTAAAATATTTTCAGTTTTTGTGGTATAGCGAAGGCGTAGGTATTTTTAATATTTTCTCTACTTAGGGACTTTTCCGCGCTTTACAATCGACATTCTTTGAAGAACTTGTTCAATATGTTCAATGTTCCTTCGATTGCCCTTCTGTTTATCTACATCGACAGATACTAAAATAAGATTGTTAAGAGTGTATGGACGGGTCTGACTAAAATAACGCTAGAGAGTTTACAGAAAAATTACGCATGGTGTCTGTATCTATTATTTTCTAAACATCAGATAAATGTTGTTGGCACATAGGCGGCCAAAATTCATTCAAATTTGGCGCCGTACATGGAACTCAATCTTTTATAGCAATTCCTTGGCGCTAATTAACAGGAAAGGGTATGCATTTCAAACGTTGGACTTGGAATATTTTTTTCTGTAAAAACCACGAGCGGGCTTTCAGAGAGAAAGGCAATACATTTTTCGTATGAAACTCTTTGGAAGGACTGAACTGCTTTGAAAATTTGAACTGCTTTCAAAGATGCCAGTTCGTGCCAGCTACTGGAGAAGCCGCGGTGCCAGAATACCATATTGTTCACAAATTATGAGAATCAAACGCTCATCCAAATGCGACGCCAAGAAATTCAATTGTTTGAGAATCTTCAGCCGAGCGGTTTTACAAAGGATCGTCAGTAAAAGAGCTAAGTAATACGCATCTTGGCTACATTGAAAATTAGATTTTTACTTTAGTAGTGTGCGCAGCTCACAGCATTGTAGTTTCCATGAAAATTACGCGTTGGCTCGCGATCTCCGCGTAATAACATTAACACGCACGAATTACGAAAAAAGACAGGAGTAAACGATTTCCTTTTCGACCAGATATGTAACACTGACAATTTCTTCGATACTCAATAATTCTTACACTAAGGTAAATTGATAGTTCTTACATAATATGATTTCAGATTTTTCCCTAGTGTCGAGGGTAAATTAAGCGCCAGGAGTCTGGTTTTCTACACGAAAACATCCATGAAAGCTCTTTTCCAAAAAAACTCAAGCTATTTTGCAGCCTGAACAATGTTGAATGGGAAACTATCACCAAGGATTAAGAAAGGTTCTAATAAAAGTCTTAATCAATGATAAAATAACTTCTTACCAAAACAAGGTATAGAAAAAAGTATTCGGTGTCCATTGGTGACTTCCCCCTTCATTGGTATGCATTTAGGATTGTATTTGGTTCCGAATTGTTGAAATATATAGGTCGTCATTGTTTAGCGATTTTGAATATTAAGAAACATTTTATTTATTTATCCAATAGTACTGATTTGATTATTAAAAAATAATTTTGACAAATTACAAATATGCTTTTTGCAGATTATTTCTCAATATTCAAAATATTTCAACGAAAATTTACGAGAAGATTAGAAAATAAAATAAATTAATTGCTTTACACTTCCATCAACACGTGAGGAACTAAGATTTTTTGTACTCTATGCAATAAAATTAGTTAGTTATAAACTTTTAATAAGTATGACAGGATATTATCATTTAAAAAATGCTAATTTGTAGTTTTTGCGCCTTTTTTTGATAAATAATATACTGAAAAAGAATATTACGAGTTAGCAATTGCGTCATAGTTTGATTTGCTTCCGAATTTCAGTAAATGTTTTGAGTAACGCCTCTCCTTCAATTACATCTCCGCTGGAAAATGGCTGTTTTGTATGATGCATTTACTACGGAAATTCTTGTCTGTTCTACGAACCATAGTGGAGAAAGAAATAAAGCTGTCGTCCTATTGGAGGCTAATTCTACCTATACCCATCTCTCCGCCTACATCCAACGCTCATGCTGCTTTCGACAGATAACATTCGTCCTTGTCATCAATGTGGATCACGTTATTCGGCAGGTGTCGCTTGACAGGTTTCATTTTTTTAGTTCTGGTCGCTTGTCGAGTCACGTGCGCACAATACACGAATTAATTGTAGGAAAATCAGACTCGACGTCTGACAAATCCGCTACAAGATTTTTACTCGTGTGACAGTGCATCTGTTCCGAGAATTGGCAAGTACAGGAGTTCTCTGAATATTTTTTAATGATTGCATGTATTCGGTCGTGTCCTTTTTACATTAATGATGGAAAATTGGCAATAAAGATTAATGAACCACAGGCAGAATTGAATATCACACATTATTTCCTTTGCCCAGCTATAAAGATGATAGTAAATTTTATATTTACAATAAAATGAAGTTGAATATATTAACTACCCGAATCACTCAAAACATCTTAAAGATATGACAAATTTTATTTAAAACTAAAACACATTTAAATCAGCGTTAGCTTTCTGTTAGTGTTGTAATGTAGGAATGGTCTGATTGTGACTTTTAAAAGAAAAACCATTAAATATACTGCGTGCGTAAGTCGTACTTACATAATTAAGTTTAATCATATCAATAAATAATTTAACTTAACCAAATCATAATACAAAACTTAAATTCGTTTCGTCTTTTTCTCCAAGTAGAGACATCTCTTTCACCCCATGACAGAGGAAGCTTGTCCATATCTTAGTGATAAATAAAAATTCATTGTAATTGTAGTATTAAAGATAAAAATTACTTAATCAGAAAAGTCGCTCATTTGGCAGCTATAGTCCTCTCTGAGCATCGATTTCGAAGACATTTTCTAGTAAAATAGAATTTTGTTTTTCTGATTTCCAAAACTAATTCAAACATTTTTTTCGATAACTTTAATTTTATACCAGTTTTCTTGCGCCCCCTGCCACTTGACATCCAGTCATTTCTTCCATGAAAAATTTTGCTTTCATTTCATTTCTTCCCTTGTCTACGGTTTTCTCCCAGCTAGTTAAGACGCTTCCCAGCGAAGTGCTTCCCAGCTTCGATTTATTTGGGTAAAGTCAATCTCTGTTGTTTGTCTTTGGTATCTTGTTTTATTTTATTTGTATTTGCGTTATTGTATTTTGCCTTACCTTGGCGTTTTTTTTTGTATTTTATGTTGCTTATGAGTTTTAGCTTAACTGTTCCGTTTCAAATCAATCCGCAAACATTAAAGAATTGAATAATGATTTATATTAACAGAAACCTATTTATTACTGTAAAGTTTGTTTTATCGAAAGTGCTTTGTGCTGAAAGTTGTTTCTGATTGAGTTGTGAGTACACGCAGCAATTTGTAATAGGCTAATCCTGTAAGCAAATTACAAATAAAAGTGCATTGTTGTGTGCGTCCTTTGGCTTTTATTTCAAACACGATTACATTGCGTTTTTTCTCAATTTCTGTTTGTTCTGTTTTCAATTTACTCTGTTATGTTGTTTATAATATAAAAGACCTCTTAAAGACCAGAGACCTCTTAAAAACACAATGTAAATGATCTAGAAAAACGTCAATCATTTTCATTTCAAGAAATACGTCATCGAGTTTGAAATAAAACAGATTTAATTACCTAATTAATAAATTTAATATACCTTGAAACATGGGAAAATGTTACACGAGTCTGTACTCCGTGTTATCATTTGAAACTTTCAAAAATAATTATCCCGAACATTTGAAAAAGCCCAAGAATATAATGTAAGTATCTATATAAGAGAAACGTAAATTTTTAATACTTTTATAATGCTAACCGCGTAATGAAGAACAAAATTAACGAGGAAACGCGCGTGGTAACTCAATAAAATAGTTTCCAAATTGTGCGAAATAGCTTTCAATGAATTCAACACAATAAATTGACGTAATTGCGTAACTTTGTATAACTATTCACAATAGTTATTCATAAAGTATAACTCAATAGCAAAGAATGTAATCTGTTGGAAAACAAATATATGAGCTTCATTTTCGATTTTTGGTGACAATGGACGTTTATTGGAATTGGAAAATGAATAATGAAACGACAAAATAATGTTCATTACCTAGAAAAAAAACTTTCTAAATTTTATCTCATTAGTGAGATTCGCACACGTACAAATTGGCGCTTATATTGAAATCGCACGTACCTCTCTGCCTTTGAAATCGATTCCTGCTGCGTTCTGCAGACACCTGGAGCCACTGGCGAGCTGATGAAGGTATTATCGCTATTTAACATTCAGCAGTTTGACGAACGTGTTCGCAGCAAATCCCGTTTGCGTGACGCACGGAGAGTCGCCGCGGCGCGTCATTGCAACCGCCAGGGATGATTATTGGATTCTCTCCCGTGGCAGCGTTTTGCCAGCCTCCGCAAAGGCATTCAAAGCACCCGCACGTGGGGCAACTCAGCATATGGACTGACTTGCACATCCACGCGGCTGTATCTCTTACTTTTTGTACTCGAAGGGGAAAAAAAAGCATTTTAGGTTGCTGGTCAAGGATTTCGTTATTAATACTTAATCGGTTTTGTGTCTGTGAAAATATTTATTTGACCTCTTTTCAAATTCCGTAAGTTTTATTTTCTTCTATGTTCTTCTCTTCTATTTTGTTCCCCATTCTTCTCACTCTTCTCATCTCTTAATCTTTATTTACAGTTGCTCTGAGTTGTATCTGTTGGTCTCTAACTGATCATTACGGAATAGTGCTTGCAAATTATAACTCCATTTGTGTTCAATTTATTAAAACTGAAATAATCTAAGGTTAAAAAAGTGTGATTGTGTAGGAAATTATCTCAGAAATAGATGTTTTTGTGATGATTTTGTGATGTAGATTTGTGATTGAGATTTTGTGATGTAGTTAATGATGTTTTTGTGATTATTCTATTAAATTTGTGTTGATTATCAATCTATACGTAAGTCACTACTAAGGTAGTAACTCCATACAATGGGTATTAATGTAATGATCCACTTCTTAAAACATCATATTTTTAGTTCACTAAAAAAAAGGAATGTTTTCTGATTGTGGCGTTGCATATTTTTTGAATGTGACATTTCATTGATATGAAGTATCGTTGCTGTTATTCATTCATAAAAGGTTCGCTGTAACAGGCGAAACTATAAAAAGTAATAAACGATACTCATTTAATTAATTTACTATTGTCCTATTTGGTTGTTAATATAACATATTATTTAATTTTCTCGAAATATGCGATACTGGATCCCGGGAGATCTACATAATTAAGAAATAATTACGCGCAATAAATAGTATATACAAAATTAACAAATGCAAAAGGACAAACAATCGAACCACTTACTAAATGGATAAAACGATTATCAACCCATTTTCACGCCTTTTAAACCTGTCCCAGAACAAATCTATTTATCACTGGAAGTTCAGTTTTTCCTTGCCAACAAATCTTCTCGGTCATTCCTTGGGGTGACAAGATCATCTTTAATAACGTAATTCAATTCAGTTATTATTTCAGACTAAAATAATGCTGTGACATTTCCACTAATGTAGATTTTGCAAATAAATTGCTTGAGTTGTATATTGGAAGTACCACAAGGCGTCGCGTAACCATACGAAGACGCATGATTGACATGGCACTCATAGGGCTTTCAGCTGGCAACTTTTGTTATTTTTGTATTTGTTATATTATTTAACTATTCTTTTACATATACAACTTATTAATCAAGAAATCGAAAAGGCTCATTTCATGATTCGATGTTCTCCTTCCCGAAATTACAAAATTCTTATTCGACAACAATAGCTTAAGAGACACCGGAGGCTTGTAACAATGAGTTAACAGAAAAATGTTGTTCAAGGAGTCATTGAAAATTCAATAATTGATAACAATTCTGAAAACAAATTACAGCATTTTATCACAAGTTTAAATAATAATAATAATAAAATAATAATAATAATAATAATAATAATAATGATGGACTGTATGGTCACACTATTCCTTAATGAGTTTATTATTAATGTAAGAGTTTTTCCTATTATTGAAATAAGGGAAAACAATTCATGTATCTTGAAATGGACAGGAACATTATTAGAACATTCTTTCCTGGGGCAACCTTTGATACTTATTGTATTACGGAATTTATGTGAAAGTGTGTCATTCAGAAGCTTGGAAGCCACAAATACTGAACGAAGAGATGATAACTTCATAAAATTATACAAATGCGTACTCTGTATGCTTCCAGTAATTGTTATTGCATTTCTTATGCCATTATCTTCGTACCTACATCTATGCTTTGAGGAAGGGATGCTGTATGCGGGGCTTCTAGTTAGCCGCATGCAAGCCCATTGACGGCCCGCTCTTGTCCCGTGTGATGCTCCTGTAACTGCAAATAAGCCTGTGTTGTCGGAAGCAACCTATCACGGGGAATGGAACACGCCTAACTGCGTGTCGGACATAATATTGCGAAGATAATCGCGTGAATGGAGCGGCGTGAACCTCCGATCCATGTTCCGTCACCGCCGCCGCTCCCTCTTCCCTACAATGTGTGGGCACACGGCACGTGCCGAGATGATCGTATAGTTGGCATACCCACTTATCAGGAATCCAAAAAAGAAAATTCCAGAATTTTGTACTAATTTTGAACTAATTTATACCCAAATTTAAAAATTTTGGACCGATGCAGAACATCAAGATAACAAATGTATAAGAGTGGGTGCGCTAACTTAACGTAAAGTTTGCATTTCCACAAGATAAACCCCTAAAATAAAAAAATAAAAATATCACAATTTTGTACTAATTTTGAACTAATTTAAATTAAAAAAATAAAATTCAAAAAAAAAATTTAAAGGTTGCGTAACTGACCGTTAAGGCAGCATACCCACACAAGAAAAACACATGAAATAAAAAAACAACTAAAAAGGACCAGAATATTCTTTTTTTGAAAGGAGATAAATCCATTGTAAAAATAAAGATTTTCGTCCTATTGGGCAAAAAAATGTGTTGGTTTGGAAAAAACATGCAACATATTTATGACGACGCGGTAAAGCTTGATCAAGCGAATGCTTTTATGTTTCTTCGTAAGCGTGTACTTTAATGGCCCGTTTATTGTCTTCCCCTTAGACAAATGAGTAATACACTGTGAAAATACTTTTTAATGCTACACTTTATTGCATGAGGATATTTCGCATGTAAGTGACATTAGAAACGACTTGAACATAACAGTAATGTCAAATAAGAAATATTCCTTAAATACTTTTTTACTCACAAAACACAATTCACTCACTCAAAAAATCTTCACTTCACCCACAAAAATTCACACTTTTTAAGTATTTCATTCATGAATAAAAGAGATAAATAAGAGAGTAATTATTTTTTAGGTTGTAGATAGATAAACTTCGGGGAGGACGAAGTTGACGGATGTTGAAGATTGCAACTGAAGTTTTTGTAGGGTACGATAATTGGTCTAGGTAATTATATTGAAGATCTGTTTATTACAAAATTATTGAACGTATTGTTTGTAACGTCTTCGATACACATACTTTATTGTGCCCTATACTCTTCACAAACGTGTGTATTAAGAAGAAATGTAAAATGCAAGTAAAAGTATAATATTTTCGTGGTGCACTGTGGCAAATATAAATAAATATTACTTCAAAAATGTAAAACGGCGTGGAACGTACAAACTACCTGCCCTCACTCTTTTACTGTGTAAGGGTGAATTACGAATAAAACTAGAAACGAGTTTTTGTCAAAATTAGATAACAATAAATATTCCCTCAGTCGATACTTCAACAGACCTACCTTGACATGGACATTGACTACTGGACAATTTTGAATTTATAACTTCGTTTGCGCCAAACGTTACCTACTAAAGCTGCCTGTGACCGACACAAGAATGGTACCTCAATCGGTCATTTTATTCGTTAGTTGCCACTTTACCTGACTGAGCGATTACGACCTTAAAATATCTCGACCCTACGATTGCTATCTTTCAGTTCGCAAATGTTGCTGGTGTTTCTGATTCCATCTCCCCCGTTACTTGTTCTTGCGTATCGCGAATTTTACATCCGATCATTTCCTCATGGCGCCTACTGCCAAATAAAACCCCTAACGAACTGCGCGCTCTTGCCCCCTCGCCCCCTCGCCCCCTCGCCCCTCGCCCCCTCGCCCCCTCGCCCCCCGCCCCCTCGCCCCCCCCCTCGCCCCCCCCCTCGCCCCCGCCCCTCGCCCCTCGCCCCTCGCCCCTCGCCCCTCGCCCCTCGCCCCCTCGCCCCTCGCCCCTCGCCCCTCGCCCCCTCGCCCCTCGCCCTCGCCCCTCGCCCTCGCCCTCGCCTCTCGCCCCCCGCCCCGCCCACGCCCTCGCCCTCGCCCTTGCCCCTCGCCCCTCGCCCCTCGCCCCTCGCCCCTCGCCCTCGCCCTCGCCCTCGCCCTCGCCCCTCGCCCCGCCTCGTCCTCGTCCCCGTCCTCGTCCTCGTCTCCTCGTCTCCTCGTCCCCTCGCCGCTCGCCCCCTCGCTCCCCGCCCTCGCCCCCTCACCCCGTCCCTCGCCCTCGACCCCGCCCCTCGCCCTCGCCCTCGCCCTGGCCCCCTCGCCCTCAACTACGTGCAGCGGCTTTATCGGCGCGAATCGCCCGCGTTGTGCGTTGTGACGCACGAGAAAGCTCCGCTCGTGGGAACATTAGCGGTGATTAGAAAACGAGATCTCGTTTCTCACGGCGGGAAGGCGGGGAGGGGGGTTCGTTCCCGCAATTACTGGAAGCGGCACTCGTCCTTCCTGCGCTGCGCCGCTCGCCGCGCCCTTCGCCGTTCATTAGACGCCCGCCGGCGAGCCAGAGTTTCGCCTAATGACCGCCATACGCGCGCCGGTGCTCGGCCGGGCTGAAGCCGGCTCACCGTGAGAAGGTGACGTGGAGGTTTCGCACATGCGTTTGTTTTTGCGAAGAAGAAAAAGAAGAAGGTCGGTGCGAAATAACGCGCTTTTGTTTTGTGGGGCGCGTCTCATCGCACGCGTCTGTGGGCCAAACGCGATTGTTGTTTGTTGAGTGAAGGTGTTTTTGTGGAAAGTAGTGTGTTACTGTGTTTCTGTTGTTAATCTTTGCATTACTTGTTAGTCAAGACTTTTATTCGCGTTTGCTTTGTAAATATTACTAAAACCCGTACACGTGTGCTGACAAAAACAATAGGAAGTAGTGAGAACCCTTCAAAATTTGACGATGTGATCTGAGATAAATGTATAATACTGTGCCCAGACTAATGTTCACAATATGTTGCATTGTTTGAATCTTCAGGGTATAACGAAGATATTCTGTGATGTGGAGTTCCCAAACTTTTGAACACGTATGGCCCAAGACCAGGTGGTAATGTAATATCGGCACCAAATTACACAAAAGAAAAAGCACTATTATACTGATGGTTATTATTTCTAAAGTTTTTTGATGTGTCATAATCTCCTATAAGCAACTGTTTGATTTCTTCTGGTATTTTGCTCGAAGGTAAACTTATTTTCCAATTTAAGCAACACAGAGTAAACTCGTTTACAGAATCTCTCCCCCATGGGAAGTACAAAGTAGAACAAAACTGACATTTCATAGACAATGACCCAACAGAAAACGAAATGACCTCACTATCACGACACATACGCTGACGTTCTCTTTCCCTTTCCCTTAGTCAATGTACCACGTTTGCGTCTTTTGGGGTACGTGAGCAACGATACGGAATTCGACATAACCTGTGAACAACTTCACTACTTCAGTACAACCGAACAAAACCCACTGTCCGAATGTTCTCCACAAAATACACCACAAAAGAAAATACATGCAAACTGTCAACACCACAATGCAATTATTACACTGAAACAAACCCTTGACGAATTGTGAACAAATCTCAACAATCAAAACAAAACATCAAGCAGCGCTACCATGATGCAGCGGGCACTCATATCTACGTATATCAATTTTAAAACAGCCACCCTTTGGAAGAAAACAATTGATTATTGATAAGCGTATTATTAAAGAATGATTTAATTAATTAATTTACACCGTAAATGTTGGCGAATCAACACAAACAATATCTGATAACACATCTAGGAATCACATTCTTTCATTTAAAGGAAAAAATACTACAATCGGTTCAGTAGAAGCTCTAAACGAAGCCATGGCAGAATGCCTTATTTTTTTAAATATATAGATGCTAACTACATTTGTGGGCTTCCTTTTAAAGTTTAAACTTTTTAAATTCCATTGATTGTTTTAGTTGATTCCGTTGATGATAATTTCATTGATTGAAATTTTGAGAGCGGTAAGGAGACAGACAAAAAATGTGTAATTACATAAAAAGCCGGTCTCTAGTCATCACACCACTGGAGTCATCCTAGGGAAGAGGACAATTGATGGATTGATTAGTGATTACGGACTCGTCAACTGCTAAGGTCATTACTCTCGTAAGTTTAGTACCTGGCTTTTTTGGAGATTGCGTTGATCTTTCCCTCTGGATGGGGAGTTCCACCGGCGACCTAGTGAGGTTTTCCCCAAGTAGGTAACTTCCACCAGAGGGGGACAGCCCGTGCTGGCATAAGATCTAAGCTCCCGACCGGTCTCTCGGCATGTGTGGTAGAGTAGTGCATGTTAGTGTAAGTGTGTGTGTGTGTGTGTGTGTGTGTGCAAGTGGTGAGGATAGGACAAGGAAGAGGAGGGAAAGATCGCGCGAGATCCGCGGCCCGTTTGTTAGGGTACTGCTTCGACATTCGCCTGGTGTTGATGAAAAAAATCACGGAAAACTACCATTCAGAGCAGCCGGCCGGTATAATTCTCCTCCAGACAGCAACAGTACTCGACCTTGCTATCTGGCGGGTGTCGAAAAAACTGCCACCGTAGGGACTCGAACCTAGGACCTCACAGTCAGAGGGACTGCAATGATGTCAGTTGATGCCCTGAGCCACCTCTCCTGGTTTATATTTCCTTATTACATACCTATTTCACTATGAAATAAATAAAATATACTACAGGAATAGGAGAATGATATTGTAACTTTAATTACGGATGATTAGTAAATATGCAATTTATATTATATTGAACCAGGCTGGTTCAAGGTTTGGAGATCCCCTTCTTCAAATGCTTCCCCAATTTGTCAGGAAATAAGAGAAAAATCAGGAATTGATGACGTTTACGGAAATAAAATATTTGGTGTCGTAGGGTTGTGGAGCCTATTTCTCCTCATGGGCACGCATTTAGTAAAAAACGTGTGGTAAAACAGTTCAAATTTCCTTCTTGCCACTCGAAGCATTTAATATCCAAACGATGATATGAAAACAATTTTTAGTTTATCGCAAAATGAAAACAATCCGACATTTAATGAATAATAAACAATGGTCACCTAAGGTAGCCTATTGGAGCTACACTCAAGTTTCCCGTTTTTCTTCAATGTCTATTTAAAATCTGTAAGAGTTAACAAAATAGAGGAAAATGAACACATTTACTTCGCTAATTACGTGTTAATTAATTGCCACCGAGATATACTCAATCGCCGGCTCATGCGTAGGGTTTTCCTGCCGAAAGTAAATATTAATTTATCAAATTGAAACGTATGAAGAGGATTTGGCCGCCAGCAAGCGCAGCAAGCGCAGCAAGCGCAGCAAGAGCTCATTGGGCCGGTGCGTGAGAAACGAACGCCTATTGCGGCGTTGGCCAAACTGGCAATTTCCGCTAATAGAGCGTCGCTGATCCGGCCATTACGTCGTTGAGTCGCTCTTCCTGCGTCTTGTGCGTGTGAGCGGCGGAGAAGGGTCCGCGTGCCCGCACGGAGGAAAGGGGCACGGAGAGATTCTGCGCACTCTTTCTCAGATGTACAGGACTCACGCGTGCGTGTTTATGTGCTCCACGTGTGTGTGTTCTTGTGTGAATTTTCCTCTTTGAGGAATGGCTCTCAGGAAATGTTGCTGATAAGGAATTCTCTCTCCCGTGTCTCTCGCCGATTGGTCTTTAATTGGGCAGAGTGAAAGGTCGTACCAAAACTGAAAACAACATTTCAAGTAAGATCCGGACATTTCTTGCAACATTGGGTTAAGTGTGTTGTTTTTTGGTGCTGACTAAGGAAGTAAGAACCACCAAAAATGCTAGCCAGAAACTTATTTAGATTTGATAATGTGTCAAAAATCCTTCAATCTTCTGTGCTAAATCTCGCAGTAAATTCGATGCCCGCAGTAAATTCGCACATTCGCTTTTACACGCAGTAAATTTGATGGCACGGATGTAAATTTGCAGTGGTTTCGTCAGAAAGAAGATCCTACCTGCGTCCATAGCCCAAGGGATGGTAAGGGCCGCAGGGATCACTCCCAGCCGACCGGCGAAGAGGTGGACTAGGCCAACTTGTCCTTATATCATTGACTTCCCCATCTAGCTAGACTTGTATGTAGATTAACTTAAAAGCGATGTCAAGGTGGGGGAATGAGGATAGGGGCGACGCCCAGGTGCTTCTGACCCTCACCCAGCCCGGCTGCCGCTACCATGCCACTCGTATTTTGCGACTGCAAAATAAACCATTTATATATGTGCCAAATCTCGAGTCCCGACGGCGCCAGAATTTTCGACACTAGCTTTTCAACTAGGTCGAATTCAGTAGCTATATGGAGGAGAATTCTAGCGGCCGGCTGCTCTGATCGTTAGTTTTCCGTGGTTTCTCCGATCAACACCAGGCGAATGCTGGAGCAGTACTCTGAGAAACGAGCCACGGACCGCGCCAATCTTTCCATCCTCTTCCTTCTCCTATCCTCCCCCTTTCACACACTAACATGTACTACACTACTACACATGCCGGGAGACCGATCGGGGACTTGGAACTTGTCCCGGCTGGGGCGGTGCCCCGCTGGTGGGACAATCCTGGTTAGGGAGAAACCCCACTAGCCGACGGTAGGTCGGGGTCGGATCTCGTTATCCAGCAGGGGAATATCACCGCCATCTCCCGAGAAAAAAAATGCACTACAGTAACGGGACTAATGCCCAAAGTAGTTGACGCGCCCGGAAACACGAAAAAATCAATCAGTATAGTGCACCTGCACGCAACAACCTAGTTTGCGAACGAACCCTCGCGTCAGCTGGCACGTTCCACGCGCGCTCTGGAAAAATCGGGAGTTGAGTTACAATTAAACGGAAAAGTCACATGTGTGTAACTTCGTTATACGAGATTTCCTATTGCATGTTCAAGGCAAGAAAGGTTATCTTGACTCTCCGACGTGTTTGCGCCAGTAGCAACATTTATTCTAAACCGTCCTGCTGAATTCCAGATATGAGTATTTTCTCTGCTACTACTTGCAGTCCGGTGCAGCCTAGTGGAATAAAGTCCAAAGGCGGCTACCCTTTTACACACGCGGAGATTCAGGAAGAACTCAGCGACTTCCGAGTTGCAAATGCCCTAAGGTTTGAATGTTGTTTTATGTACAATGCGCACGATATCGTCTGTGTGCACTAAACCGTGTGCTCTGTTGGAAAAAAGTGTATAGGGAGTGTGGGAATAAGTGAGGCCCTCCGTCAATAAAATAACAAGAACACCAACAGATTATTTAACGATGTCATAAAAACAGCTTGTGAATACAGCGTGAATATATAGAGATTTCCACTGCTATGAAACTATAAAAATTGTAAAATTTTTGGAGTTATAAATACTGAGTCCAAACATATTATTTCAATGTGGGAGTTGGAATTCTCAAAAATACAGTTGACACAGGTTATAGTGATTCAAAGTCACTAGTACCGGGAGCGGTAGGTCAGTGCATCAACTGATGTCACTGCAGCGCCTCTGACCGGGAGGTTCTAGGTTCAAGTCCTCACGGCGGCAGGATTTTCGACACTAGCTTTTCAGCTAGGTCGAATTCAGTCGCTGTCTGGAGGAGAATTCTAGGGGACGGCTGCTCTGATCGGTAGTTTTCCGTGGTTTCTCCGATCAACACCAGGCGAATGCCGGAGCAGTACCCTACCAAAACGGGCCACGGACCGCGCGCGAACTGTCCATCCTCTTCCTTGTCCCCTTCTTCCTTGTCCATCTTCTCCCCTTACACACACACTTACGCTAACATGCACTACACTACCACATATTCCGGGAGACCGGAACTTGTCCCGGCTGGGGCGGTGCCCCGCTGGTGGGAGAGTCCTGGTTAGAGGGAAACCCCACTAGCCGACGGTAGGTCGGCACCGGATCTCGCCATCCAGTGGGGGAATATCACCGCCATCTCCCGAGAAAAAACATGCTCTACACTAACGGGACTAATGATCGAAGCAGTTGATGCGCCCGGAAACATGAAAAAATCAATCAATCAATCAATCAATCAATCGAGAAAGCGGCTGACCGGCGCGGAGCCCGCAGGCGCCAGAACAGCAGAACATCAGAGGCGATACCTCGCCATGGCTCTGCCTTCCATCCCTGCCC
The DNA here is from genome assembly GCA_964035755.1 of Teleogryllus oceanicus. Taxonomy (NCBI): domain Eukaryota; kingdom Metazoa; phylum Arthropoda; class Insecta; order Orthoptera; family Gryllidae; genus Teleogryllus; species Teleogryllus oceanicus. The sequence continues at coordinate 77,192,178 of CAXIVR010000008.1, forward strand.
CGCCCCTTTCCTGCCCTTATCCTACCTCCTCGCCACGCCCTTTTCTCGCATTAGCTTGTCAGCTAGGTAGAATTCACTCGCTGTCAGGAGGAGAATTCTAGCGGCCGGCTGCTCTGATCAGTACTTTTCCGTGGTTTCTCCGATCAATACCAGGCGAATGCCAGAGCAGTACCCTACCAAACGGGCCACGGACCGCGCGCGATCTTTCCTTCCTCTTCCTTGTCATATCGTCACCACTTACACATACTTACACTAACATGCACTACACTACCAAATATTCCGGGAGACCGGTCGGGGTTTGAGAACTTGTCCCGGCTGGAGCGGTACCTTGCTGGTGGGAGATACCTGGTTGGGGGGGGGAACCCCGCTAGCCGACGGCAGGTCGGCGCGGTATCTCGCCATTCAGCGGGGGAAAATTACCGCTACATCCCAATGAAAAACATGTTCTACAGTTACGGCCTTAGAAGTTGACGTACTCGGAATCACCGCTTTCGTGTTGGCACCCAGTACCGCATTGTTCCGCCCCGCCACTCCTTGTTTTTATCCCCCGCCCCTCACCCCCTTCCCGCTCCGTTCCCTGTCCCGGCTCGCTTCAGTCTGCTCGAGACTCCCCTCCTCCGCTGCTTCCTCAACCCTTCCCCTCCCTTCCATTCTTCTGTCCCGCAGCGGCCAGTTTAGTCCTTCACCGCCCTACTGACTCCACCTCTGCCCTCGCCATCATCTTGCCTCCCGGGGGCCCGGCCCGCCCCATGCCACCGCGGTCGCCCGCCCGCCTCTGTGCCGCCAACCCCGCCCTGCCTCGCTCTTTCTCGCCCTTTCTGGCAGCAAAGGGCCGCGGACGCGGGCGTCGGCGTCGGCGACGGGCCACGAAAGGGCCAAACAACCAAGCAGGCGGGGCAGCCCCTAGGCCCGCGAGGTGTTTGTGTTGCGCCCTTTGCCGTCGCGCCCTCTGAGGCCTCGGGCGACCGCCCTGCCCCCGCCGCCGCCCCGCCGCCCCGCCGCCGCCACCAACCCCCCCTCCCACCGTCAACACCGCCGCTACCCCCGCCGCCGCTCTCCTCCGCCCAAGCCACCGCCTCTGCCGCAGCCCCCGCCGCTGCCGCCGTAGCTGCCGCCTCCGCTGCTGCCGACCGCGCCCCCTCCTCTTCCCCGACCCCCGACCCGAACCCCGACCCGAACCCCGACCCGAACCCCGACCCGCACTCGACTCGCATCCGAACCGCCCGATCCGTCTCCCTCCCCGCCCTGCCCCCTGACCAACCCCTGACCCTCCTCCGACCTGCCTCCGACCCGCCCCCGGCACGCCTCCACCCCCTACCCCATTGATGCCACCACCGCCGCCGCGCAGCGCCGCGCCGCGCCGTGCCCGCCCCGCCCCCACCCTGCGAGGCCTCCGGGCGGCGCCGAGAAGTTGGCCCGTGGACGCGCGCCCCTTTGTTCCCGCCACGCCACGCGTACTCCAGACACGCGCCGCCCGCCCGCTTGCGTGGGGATATTGACTTCCGATTCGCCTCAGTCACGGTGTTGGCCCGCGCCGCCCCTTGGGCCTTTTTGCCCAAAAGGTTCTCTGCGATCTGTTGTTGCTGGCGAGCCGGTGGCTTCATCCCGGTATTCCCCGTTCCATGGCGTTCTTGTGACATGTGTAACAGACCCATGTTTGGGAGTTTGACAACCCTTGTGCACTGCATGTTTGGGGACTGTTACTTACACGGATATGAGGCAGTAAAATACTTACCGCTCAGAAGGCAAAGATTTCGTGAAATCTTGGTAGATTGAATTGGAATGAAGAGGAATTCTATTCGCTTTTGATGCACAATGCTGAGGTCGATCGGTTGTGCCCCATTGGGGCGTTTTTTCAGCGTGGTTTCTTTGGATCTGTTGTTGATGGCGTGGTAAATGCTTATTTTCCGTCGTCTTGATAGCTTTCATATTAGTGACAAGTGTAACATGGTAAGACTGATATAACTTTTTAAATACTTCTTTTCGAACTCTTAAAAGGGGTACTTTTAAATAATACCCATAATATTGTGAAATGCCATTATTTCGAATGTAAACGGAAAATATAAATTGACTTCCGGTAGACTAAGTATATCTGGACTCATGATACGGTTCTATGGAAAGGTTTCTGCAACTATCATTATCGGTAACTCTGTGGCTTTATGTCCGTTCTTAGTGTCGCTTCTTGCTTGTGCAATAGAGTACGTGATGTCCTTGGACAGAACACGTTTACAGATATTCATCTTTTTAATTATTAGAATTATAAAACACGGCTTCTTGGAACATAAAAAATACTGGTAAATGGGTATCTCGAAGAAGAAATTAAGAATAAAAACTTATTTTGAAATAGAGTAGATGAACAGGAGACTTGCAAAGGTGGAGTAGATTAAATGGAAATTGAAAACATCAAGGTATTCCAGAATTAGTTTTCTAATTTTTGAATTTCTACTGCAATAGTTTTGTCATAAAAACAGTGCACACTAAAAGTAAATATGTTACCTGCGTGTATGATAATGCAGGCGAAGAATTTCTATGACAAGATAGTGATTGGATAAGAATTTCTATCGCGTGTTTACGTTCCACCCCTACCCTATCGATACTTTTCTCACATGTCGAAAGGGAAATTCGGGGAAATGAGAGAAAAGTGATTCAATACTCGTCGTTCTTCCACGACGAGCCAAAGACATCTGAAGAATCAGGACATAAATTTAGCGAGAAAGACTTGTTGGGGATTTCAAGATAATTTTTATTGCTGTAGGACATTAAGATTTTTCAAAATGTCTAGCCGAGTTATAAACATTGTCTTACCGAACTCCAACGTACTATTACTGATAAGGATATGTCGATATTAAATTTCGCCATGTAAAGCATAGTAGTCATGAAGGACCAGAGATTTCTGCAAACATATTAATTTGAATTTTTTTAAAATTCGCATAATTTTGAAATGTAATCAATTCAGTAAATTTTGAAAGTTATTGTCCTTTATGTGCACTGTCTATGTATATTTATGCTTTTGTTTTATCTGTTTCAGGTGAGTACTTGTTCTGTAAGGATCATCTTTCTCGTCGTTGAGTGCGTGGCCACAGAGAGGGTGAGTCTGTCCTACTAAGAACGCAGTGGATTTTGATTGATTGATTGATTTTTTTGTGTTTCCGGACGCGTCAACTGCTTTGGTCATTAGTCCCGTTAGTGTAGTGCATGCTATTTTTTCTCGGGAGATGGCTGTGATCTTCCCCCGCTGGATGGCGAGATCCGGCGCCGACCTACCGTCGGCTAGTGGGGTTTCCCCCTAACCAGGACTCTCCCAACAGCGGGGCACCGCCCCAGCCGGGACAAGCTCTTAAACTCCCGACCGGTCTCCCGGAATATGTGGTAGTGTAGTGTATGTTAGTGTAAGTGAGTGTGTAAGGGGAGAGGATAGGACAAGGAAGGGGAAGGACAGATCGCGCGCGGTCCGTGGCCCGTTTTTTAGTGTACTGCTCCGGCATTCGCATGGTGTTGATCGGAGAAACCACGGAAAAACTACCGATCAGAACAGCCGGCCGCTAGAATTCTCCTCCAGACAGCGACTGAATTCGACCTCGCTTACACGACAATAAGTGAATAGTAGTAGTGGGGTTAAGGGATGACGCGCCAGAAACGCTCACCCCGCCACCGTCACCTGCTGTCGCCGCCTCCTCGTTTCGGAGCAGCCCGTTTAACGGGCGACGTGCGTTTGTTTTATAGCGACTCTGCGCGGAAGACGAATGCCCGCGGAGGCTCCGAGCGGCGGCGGAGGTGTTGAAATACGGCGACACGGGGCGCAGACAATGCGTGCCGGCGGCGTCGCCCGCCACGCCCCTCGCCACGCCCTCGCCACGCCCTCGCCACGCCGCCCGCCACGCCGCCCGCCACGCCGCCCGCCACGCCACCCGCCACGCCGCCGCCACGCCGCCCGGCACGCCGCCGGCACGCCGCCCGGCACGCCGCCCGGCACGCCGCCCGGCACGCCGCCCGGCACGCCGCCCGCCACGCCGCCCGCCACGCCGCCCGCCACGCCGCCCGCCACCCCCGCCCACTCCGCCCGCCACGCCGCCCGCCACGCCGCCCGCCACGCCGCCCGCCACGCCGCCCGCCACGCCGCCCGCCACGCCGCCCGCCACGCCGCCCGCCACGCCGCCCGCCACGCCGCCCGCCACGCCGCCCGCCACGCCCCTCGACGCCGCCCGCCACGCGAAACCCTTTTCAGCATCTCGTCGCGCAGCCTCGCCGGAAGGCACCCTCGCGATCGTGACTTAAAAACGTGTACCTGCTTATTTCTCGAGAGATTCCTACTAGGGAGGTGAACAGACGGGGGGGGAGGTAAGAGACCTGCGACGTGCATATCAGACGTTGGACTAATTAAAAGAAGTTGTAATGGCACTGAATACGTGTCTTTCGAAATGCAGAATAGAATGAAATACATTACGTGTGCATTTGATTATTATATATTTTACCGAGTGGGTTTACAGCTGTTTACATTAATACACATTGTGAATATAACGTGAATATGTTATTGTAATATAATGTACAATTATTTACATTTATTGTATGTAATTTTATGTAATTTAAAATGTTGTAATGTAAAATTATGTAATGTAATATTGTAAAATTCAGTGTAATAATATTGGTAATACCTGTGAATTGTTTAGTTATTGGTAAAGAACATGTAGATTAATCAGAAATTAGGAGTGGTCTGCTTGCTTTCAATGCTGCAAATATTTTGAAAAATGAATGTGATTTGTGAAGAGAATTAGAATTTAATACAGAGTTTGAGTAAGTGGAAGATGTAAATTATCTGTTCACTCCCTATGCAGATTTTTTTTGGTTTTAGAGTTTTAATGTACACTTCGATATCTGTTTTTTTTACCATTACTTTTCGAAACATTTTTTTAGAGTTTCTCTTCTAATCTACTTTTAAACCTTTGAGAAAACTATATGCTGCGATCTCGTTGCTGTTGGATCAACTGAATTTCCTGACTTATTCAGAACTGTGGGAGTGTGCCATTTCTTCCCTTTGCTGGGGGAAATTTAATAGCAAGGGCATGTTTCTCATCGTTGCTGCTTACATTACGAAGATTAAAATTTCACGTCATATTGTGCCCGTTGCAAAGCATACGAAATGCAGGTGGATTCTCTCGGCGCAGAACAATCATTAATTTCGAGATGCATTAAGGTTTCTAGTGGATTTGTGTATGCTCTCTAACTTCTCTTTGATGGTCGTTCCCTGGCGGTGCCCTACATTTCTCTTCTTTCAATGCGGGGTTATGAATTCCCTAACCCATGTGTTCTTCCTGTGCGAAGAAATGTCCAATGTCAACTAATTTTGTATTCTTTCTTTAAAACGATGCTTCATTGTTGGTAAATATGTCCGCGTTTCTCTTCCAGTTCAATATTTGTTGATTTTAGCCACCATCAAGTTCAATCGGGAGCGGCATAGGTTGTGTCTTATTTATTCGTGGCACGTTGTCATCCTTTATTTTCTGTAAAATCATCTGGCCGCTCCACTTGCACTCTCTGTGCTCCGAACCGCCAAGGATAATGATGATGATGATATGACTACTAATGAATCTCTCCTTCCATCTGGGGAGGAATGCTGTTACGTCCAGGGTTATGACATACACGTAAGGGGCTGAGGATCATAATTGATTCCCTTGGAAGCAAAATAATAAACCAAACAATCAATCAGTCAATCTTGCTTGGTAGTCAGGCCATTTGTGCCAAAAATATTCTAAAAAATAGAGATTCATAAACGAAAATCTGAACTACTAACGTTACGAATTGCAAGGTATGCCGGAGAACTTCAAAAACGCAAAAGTATTCTTTAATCATTATCGCAAATTTGAAAAACATTTAATTACTCGTGTTAAATAAGTACGTGATAAATTAATGTTTCTCTCTTCTAACATTTTATTTTTTCCTGTAATTCCCTCAACAACGCAACTCACCATTTACTCAGCTTCTTTATAATTTTAACAATTTATTCTACAATTTCTTCCCATTATGTTGCGTTTCTTTGCGCGCTTACTGATCTTCTTTTCGCCTAGTGTGGTACGTCCTCCCTGCACACTCACTTCGAGTAGTGGACGAGGGTACCAGGATATTGGCTTCGTTATTTATACGGAAGTAGTATGACGGGGCGGCCGCAGCGGAGGCGACGGCGGTCTCCAGATACCTGCAAGCAAATGCGGGTAATTTAGTGGCGGGCGGATCTTCTTGTCGCTTTTCATTTCTTCCGCGGGCGGGCCGGCCGAGGTCGCGGTTGCGGCAGCGGAGAAGGAAATGGCGGAGAGAGACAGGGGAACGCTGTGTTGTTGGAGTTCGGGCGGGTATGACGGGAATGGGGCCGGGGTGGGGGGGTCGGGGGGGGGGGTTGGGTGAAGCGGAAGTGGCGAGGAGGAAGTGGAAGCGGCGGCGGGGGGAGCGGAAGCGGGTTGGGATGCGGTAGGGGCTATAGAAGTGGTGGTTGTTGCTGCGACTAGGGTTGCCAACCGTCCTTCATTACGGAGGACAGTCCTTCATTAACGTCAGTTGTCCTCTCGTTCTTCTTTGTGTTTCAAATGTCCTTCTTTTAGTAAATTTTTAACTTTCGTTATCATGTATTTTATCCTGCGACTAGCATCTTCTATGTATCGTATCGTATCTACGTTGTATTGTTTATTGTTCAATTTAGAATCGAAAACACAAATATCCTTTTTCTGAACGCTGCCACACTCATGCATGATTGTGTCTCTTTCCCGCGAGTAAAATAAAAAGTTGTTTTTTTTGTTTGTCTGCTTGTTGAGGTTCCTCCCTTTTACATGAACATTGTTGGCAGCCCTAGTATGGACGGTGGTTGTGTCGCGGGTGAGAGAGGCGACAGTGGCGGCGGTGGCGGCGGGGGCGGCGGGGGCGGCGGTGGCGGCGGGGCGGCGGGGCGGCGGTGGCGGCGGTGGCGGGGGGGCGGCGGGGGCGGCCGGGGCGGCCGGGGCGGTTGGGGGAGGCGGGGGCGGTTGGGGAGGCGGGGGCGGCGGGCAAGGCGGGGGCGGCGGGGCGGTTGAAACGCCTGGAAACCCGGAGAACGCGCCGAGGAGAAAAGGAAGGTAGCGTTCTTAAGCCTGGATTACGGTGTACTTAGCCTGACACTGCGGGAACGTAAAGTAAAGAGACGCCAAAATATGGAACATGTTAATAAAGGGGAATTCTTTTCTGTCGGGTTCCAAGCGCGCCGAGTAAAATAATAAAGCTTGCGGAAGATTATGGTGTTGTTTTACTTTATTTCGCTCCGTAATACTCTCTGGATTCACCAATGAAGTGTTTTATTTTATCAACATTTTATCTTGACCCATTTAAATGTAGTCGTTATTGTCTATTACTAGTTAAAAAATTATTAATAAAGTGTTTACAGAAAAACTTTTACAGGTTTTATTATTACTACATGAAACGTTGAAAAACATTAGTAGATTAATTTTGATGATTTGTAAAGCCATCATCATACTAGACCTATAAGCATTGCTGCCAACAATCTCCAGTTTCTTTAATCTTTTTCATAAACTAGAGGCTGCTTTGCAGGTTTATCTGGGAAACCATTTACCATAGTATAAGAAAACGAAAAATTTCAAATCGATGATTCTTTCTTGATTAATTTGTCTGTAATTACTATAACTCAGAATGCATTTTTCTTTACTAAATACATGATAATCAAATTTACTATCAGAATGAAAAATTAAAGTAAATTTAGGATGCACCCTAACATATTTTTCATGAAATGTTTAGTGGCGGGCATATTTGATACGTACGTATTTACCTTTTGCCTGTATTTCGAGTTGCTCTCTACATTCGGGTCGTAGTACATTGATGCTAGTGTTTGATGCTCAGCGTGTTCAATGTGGATCCCCAAAAGACAGCAATGCGCATGGTGTATCACATTTCAATGTGGAATACCTGCTACTATCGTTTCAGTAAATCGATACCCTTGTCCAGGAGTTACGGAACAGTATCCTTCACACCTCACATGAAACCTCTTGCGCGGTCAAAGGCCGTTGACTAGAGGTGGTATTACAGTGAAGCATGAAAAGCACGGCAAAGTGGAAAGTGCTATTACAACTTGTTGGGTTATTACCAAGTGGTATTGGGCGAAAGATACAAGAATAAATATTCTATTTAAACGATTTTTTAATTAAACTAAATTTGGAAGTGTTTGGAGAATTTGGTATTTTCTATTGCTGTTCAAAAACCCATTTATGTATGGACTTTACACATTTAGAAATAACGGCTAGAATGTACGAATAATAAGCTCTGTTCAGCTGATTATCATTTTGTATAGAATAATGGATTTCAGTGATTGTAGAAAATAAAGTTGAATTCATTACCACTATTATATAAAGAACAACTCAACGGAAAAACTGGAACCTTTGTATGTGTCTAAAATGACCCTCAGTGTTTTTAGGCTTTAAGAGTTATTTTGTCTCTATGAAATAAATTCATATCGACAATTCCTGTTCTTACAAAACTCTTAGGCCATATAACTTATTTTCGTAGAAATAAATATTCGAAATCAGAAAATGTCTTGAAAGAATTACACTCTTAAGTATTGAATACGAATTTTGACTCTGGAATTATTGGAATTTACAAGTACAATGTTTTTTAGTAATTAGTATTTGGATAAACTATTATAACACTCAAATGGTTTATGACACAATATAAGGAGCATTGATCTGTAGGATAAGGTTATAAATAAAAATGTATTTTGTTCTGCATTACAAGATGAGTTATATTTATAGTTTATAGGTATTTATGGTAAACAAACTAGTAAAATATCAGTTTATTTCCCTAAGACCAACATATTTTCAAATTGCAAGGAACGAAAGCGTTTCATACAATTTTAAAGTTTCAGACCCACTTTTCTCAAACTGATTTTTATCACTCAGGATGTTATTAAAACAAACGATTCAGTTAATATCACACTATGAGAAACACACTTCTCTAAAAGTTCAAATGATAAATCCGTTATTTGATTTTCTCCTACTACTGAAGTGTGGTATTTTTAACGTCATAAAACTATGATATGGGATCACTCTACCTTAAGTTCTAAGAATAGCGTACTAGACGTTTTGGTGTTCAAAAAATCAGAGAATTTCCGAGTCACAAGGATTTACAAATGTTAAGTTCTTGCGTCGTGTATGAAAAACAGTCGGGCAATAAAATGAGGTCGACTTAAATTGCGCTGATTTCATTGACACTGTTCTGGGCTATGGTGGTTGCTGCATGACAGCCAAAACTTTGATATCTGGGCGTAGGACACGGCGTCTCTGGGACAGACAAGCACATACTCCTGCCGCGGAAGTCTACGCTTTCAAAGTAGTGGCGCTGTTTACACAACTAAATGCCGTGGAACATGGAGAAAGACAATGTGCGTATTTGTAGCTCTGACATTTCAGACCCGTTGTCCACTGCTGCACGAGAACAATAAAACTTTATCAAAGTTTGCACTTTCTTCTTTTAGCGGGGAATTGTTTTACACCGTTGTTGACATTGTTTCCTTCTTTCACTTGTTTTTGTGACTCGCGTTATTTCGAGATATTTCGCCGGCACAAGAATTTGTTTTCTTTTCAACACTGTTTTTTTTGGGAATCAAAGCGTTTGCGGAATTTTATATTTATTATTTATTTTAATTTATTGAGATTTTTGCCCTGCTCTGGAAGGCAATAGCCTGAAATTTCTGTATAACGAAGTTCAATAGAATCACCATTAATTTCGAAGTTATGCAATAAAAATATAGAAATACCGCTTGCAAACTCATATTGGAACGATTTGTTATCAAAAATAGAAATTTAAAGCAAAGTATTTTATTATAAAAATTCAAAAAGGTTAATTGACTCTGTTCATACCTTGTAAGCAATACACAACTTTGACGTCATTTTTCCAATCGTTTCCCGCGGTTTTACATCGCGCGTCCTTCTGTATTTTGTACCCTTAGATACGTCATAATATTTTGGATTTGTACACTCTAAGGTTCGAAAATGAGACCTTCGCCATTTTTTAAGTGCCCTTTGTTCTATCGAAGAAAAAAATCTAAAATTTTGAGCCATTTTTGAAAAAAGGAAAATGGAAATGCTTTTGTGTAAGTACCCAAAATCTAAATATCCGTTTGAAATTCGTAGGGCCTTGAATTCGGCCAGGTCGATCGCAGAAACCGGGAGCGGTTGCTCAGTGCATCAAATGTCACTGCAGCGCCTCTGACCGAGAGGTCCTAGGTTTGAGTCCTGACGGCGGCAGGATTTTCGACACTAGCTTTTCAGCTAGGTCGAATTCAGTCGCTGCCTGGAGGAGTATTCTTGTGGCCGGCTGCTCTGATCGGTAGTTTTCTGTGGTTTCTCCGGGCACCAACACCAGGTTAATGCCGGAGCAGTACCCTTCCAAACGGGCCACGGACCGCGCGCGATCTGTCCTTCCTCTTCCTTGTCCTATTCTCTCCTCTTACACCAACATGCACCACACTATCACATATTCCGGGAGACCGGTCGGGAGCTTAGAGCTTGACCCGGCTGGGGCGGTGCCCCGCTGGTGGGAGAGTCCTGGTTAGGGGGAAACCCCACTAGCCGACGGTAGGTCGGTGCCGGATCTCGCCATCCAGCTGGGGAAGACCACCGTCATCTCCCGAGAAACAAACATGCAATACACTAACGGGACTAATTACCAAAGCTGTTGACGCGCTCGGAAAGACGAAAAAAACAAACCAACCAATCGATCGCAGAATATCAATTTTGGAGAGAATCGTCTTAATGGTTTAGGTGCTAGCGTTGACCTCATCCGGTCTAACACGTCTTGCCGTCAACCAATATTCCGGTATCAAGGACCCAAAAACGTATATTCTAACTACCCAACGTGTTAAAGTTAGTAATTTACCACATGTAGGAACAAAATTTATTCAGTGTTTCAACATATGGTTTTTATAACGGGAATTTTTCTGACGAAAAATCGACACTTTCCTGTACAGCATTACAGTTCTTTCTTTTTACTACGCAAGTACGAAGTATGACAAGAAAGTAAACATTTTACATCTCCAGATATTAACAGCGCATGTAAAAACGTAAGACGATATATAGAAAAAAATTGTAATCGTTATATTCGATATAAGCCATTTTTAATATAGTAATTGTTAGCAAGAGTCGTTTTGTGTCAATGAGAAGGATTGTTAGAATCACGTTGTAAGCCTCTTAAAAGCAGCTGCTTTTGCCTTTTAACATTAGAATCGTGAAGTTCTGAAAAGCACCTTAGTGAGTTGGTGCAAAACCATGTCTCTTTGAGATTTATGGGACTGGTAATAGTACCAGAACCATAAAGCAGGGTCATTAATGCAATGTTTTGCACGGAAGTCTCCGTGCGGGGTGGGGGGTACAAAGGAGCGTCTGTCTCTTGGCCTACTTCGGGTAGTTCTTAGAAGGACTCGGGGGAGGAGGGACAAAAAGGGGCAAGTCTCTCCGAGCATACAACGCGAAATATACTTTACTTTTTTCTTTGGTGGTTGCCGCATCTGTTCCGTACAATGCTAACTGTTTGGAGTGTAATACTAATTAGCCTATTGATCTGACCAACACTTTTTGCAGTTGTGTCTAAATTTCAGGAGCCAACATACGCTATTTGTCTCACCATATACGTCTGGGATGTTAAATAGATGAATGCTAGTGGACTAGCAATCTGACTTTTCTTAATATTAGAGGAAAATTGCACTCTCTACGCCTAGCGGGTACTGTGTGTGTGTATTATCACGAAAAACCTGGTGCATTTTCTTACTGGCGCATTACTTACATTATGTGTAAATTACTGTTTCAAAAATTGAAATGTTTGTTCTATTTTTGCATTGAAGTTAAATCAGCAATTTGCACTTTTTTAAAGAAAGAGTCGTAGAAAAATAACGTCAAAATTTCATAAATTTTTACTACAAGTAAGTAAATGTAACGACCAGATTGACCAAGTTGACATATGAGAGGAAATGTTTTAAAGGTATGATTGACTGATACATATGTATAAAACCCGAACATTGCATCCACTAAAAAAATATGACAAAATTTCGAAGAATTTTTTTCCTAATTTAGTCGATATGCTCATAAGCTCATTGTGTGGGTCGGTACAATTCAATAGATATGTAATGTTAATGGTTTGGAAAAGTGAATTTTTTAAAAATAAGTCAGTGATGTTGACTTGGCTGGAGATCTATCGTTACCGTCTCGAACCTGGCACAAAATGGACACACTTGATAGAAGGTTTCGATCATGTCTTGAAACAAGATTCTCTAGTTCCATCCAAAGTTTTGTCGTACACTATATTTTCACACCTGATCATGTTTTCTACGTGTAATCTACTTGTAGATTATACGAAGTTGACATGATACATGAACAATATTACTTGTAGACTATATACACAATGTGATGTATGTAAACTATTTCTTTGACCCCGGTAAATACGCTAATAAATCAAAAAAACTTAATTTTACAGGGGAAAAGAAAACAACTCAAAAACGAATGCTGTTAATCATGGATTAAATTGATATTCAAACCAAACCTACACACAAATAGTTTTGTTTGAATATCACCTTCGTTTGAATATCATTTGAATTAATCTAATTCAGTTAAAAGTTGTTTTTGTTCTCCTGTAAAATTAAGTGTTTATGACTTACCAGCTTATTCACAGGGATCAAAGATTAAAATTTTACATTAAATAATTCAAAAAAGGGTATATAGAGTATTTCAACCAAGAGAATCCAGACGTTATCTAGTTATAAAGGATATAAATGAATCCTATTTTAATTCATAATTTGATGTATTTTTAATTCCATAGCAACCCAAACATTTATGAATGGTTTGATTCCTTTTTACATTTCAATAAACAAGACGTATAACGAGGAAAAACGCTTGTTTAAAAAAAATTAAACCTTTACATAAGATGTAAACATGCTCATTTAACAAATACAGTAATAATCTTTACGCTAAAGCTAATTAAATTTGTAAAAATATGATGCTTTCGGAAATAAAATGATTAGTTTATATACTTTTTTCAGTTCATATTTATTCTATTAAATACTCCGGAGACAACGTTCTCTACTTTATATATGCATGTTAGAAAGTCACCCTCACCCCCAAAAGATTTTTGTAAATAATCCCAGAAATACTCTTAGTCTCAAAACAAATTTAAAATTAACATACGAAAATTAGGGCATGTAACAATATTAAATTCTGTACAGAACATTCCCGTTCCAAAGTTTTCTAATTAACTCTTCAGAATCACTTCGCTACAGAAGCTAGAAAGTCTAGCAGCTGGCAATCAGATTTTCGCATTCCGTTCTCACCCTGCGCCCGTTGTCTACGAGAGCGCGTTGAAGCAAAGCTGGCGCTAGACTTGGGCCCGGGGATAGGGAGTGGGGGGGGGGGGAGGCGGAACTGGCCTGCGCTAACACAGTTTCACCTAATGAGTGCCGAGAGGTCACACGCCGCTGCTTTTTGCAGTTCTTGCTACCCCAACCCCTTACCACCTCCTCTCTCTCCAACCCCACTTGAACTTTTCTCCCCGCCCCAGTTGCCCTTTTTTGCCAAGCGCACTCCCGTCTGTCTCGATTCCACGCGCTGTGCCTAACCTAATCCTACCCACTGCGTTCTTTTCACCCCACTCCCCTTTTCCCCCCTCCCGCCTCCCTCATCCTCCCGTTTCGCCATCCTCCCGTCTCGCCATCCTCCCGTCTCGCCACCTCCCGTCTCGTTATCCTCCCGTTTGCCATCCTCCCGCCTCGCCATCCTCCCGTCTCGCCATCCTCCCGTCTCCCATCCTCACGCCGCACCATCCTCCTGCCCCACCATTCTCCCACAACATCACCCACCTGCCACGCCACGCTCCCGCCACGCTATTCTTCCATCTCGCCATTCTCCCGCCACGTCACGCTCCTGCCACGCTGAACTCACTCTACACCTTGCTCACGCCACGCCACGCCATGTTCACATCAGACCATGCTTACGCCACGTGAATCTCCCGCCACGCTACGCTCCCGTCACGCCACGCTCCCGCCGCGCCATTCTTCCACCACGCCATTATCCCACCACCTCACCCGCCTGCCACGCCACGCTCCCGTCACGCCATTATCCCTCCGCGCCATCCTCCCGCCTCGACGAACTCCCGCCACACCACGCCACTTCACGCCACGCCACTTCACACCATGCTACATTCACGCTACGCCACGATCATGCCTCGCCACTCTCCCGCCACGCCACGCCACGCCACGCCACGCCACGCCACGCCACGCCACGCCACGCCCACACGCCAATCTCGCCAATTTCCCCCCCACCATCCATGCCCACTTTACACTACGCTCAAGCCTCACAATGCTCCTGCCACATCCCACTACAGCCACACTGGGATCCCATTACACTAAGCCTCCTCGCGCTTCGCCACGTCATGCTCTCTCAATGTCACACTCCCTCCACATCGTATTCCGTCCATCTCACTCTCCCCCCCCCCTTTCCTTTTTCCCCCTGCCGACTCCCTCTCCCCCCTAAACCACACTGCTCCCAACCAGCAATGCTTGCCTTTTTCCCCGGGCGCCGTTTCTTCTTTTTTTTCTTCTCTGAACCTATCCCATCCCTTGTACTTGTCGCCCGCGCCTCGCCACGCGCTCTCCCGGCCCTCTGCCCGGGAGTATTGTCGGGGTTAATGCTGTTAAGAGGCCGGCGGCAGCGGCGCATCCAGGTCAATGGAGTTTCCTCCGCCCCTGTCTCGACTGGCCGTGCGGCCGGCCCGCGACTCGCGCTAACTGCGTTCGTCTCTCGCCCCCCCCCGCGGCCCCGCCCACTTCGCTAATGGAAAGAGACGGCGCCGCCGGGAAGGGGCTGCCAGGGATTCGGATCAGAGTGGTGGGACGAGCCGAGTGGTAATCCTACGGGTGGTACGGTTGTTGGGTGGGTTCTCTTTGGGGATGTAGAATATTACGTTCGGTCATACCAGAAAGTGTTTATGTGGTCTAAATATCATTTGACCGATTTCAATGAAAGGTCATTTACTTTCTCGTTTTTGTATGAAAAGGCGACAAATTTTGAATTTGGCAGCTTTATGCCTGAATACCCAGTAATAGTAGAAACGTGTGGGAATTACCCGAGTCGCTGTGCTCGTCACGTCTCCCCCGATCCCGCTGACTTCGCTAATGGAAAGAGAACGGGTTGTCTGGGATTAGGATCGGTGATGCAACCAGTGGTAGGATGATGGTACGGTTTTAGGGGTGAGTTCTCTTTAGGGATGTAGGATAATTTTCTGTTCGGTCATACCAGAAAGTGTTTATGTGGTCTAAATATCATTTGCCCGATTTCAATGCTAGGTAATTAATTTTATCGTTTTTGTATGATAAGGCGACAAAATTTGAGTTTGCTAGCTTGATTCCCAAATACCTAATGATAATAGAAAAGTGTGGGAATTGCAAAAGTCGCGGTAACTGAGTTCGTCTTGTCTCTCCCGGCCCTGTCGACTTTGATAATGGGGAAAGGACTGACAGAGATTCCGATAGGTTGTGCAACCAATTGTGAGACAATGTGAGTTGTACAACCTGGGGTGGCACGATTTTAAAGTGGTTTCGTTTTAGAGATGAAGGTTATTTTCACGCAGTCATACGAGAAATTGTTTATGTAGTCTAAATATCATTTGCCCAATTTCAATGGTTGGTAACTTTGGTTTTTGCGTTTTGGAGGGAAGGACGGCAAATTTTGAGTTTGTCCAAACACTAGCTACCCACCGATAATAGAAAATTGTGCAAATTGAAGGAACTTGAAGGGCATTTCATAGGAATAATGTAACGGGAACCTACTAATGATGAATCCAAGAAATACTGCGAAGTTATTACATTTAGCAAAAATCTCCAAAACCTGTTTTATTTATTCAAACTTATCATTGAGTCATGTAATATTTGTTTACTTACCTATCCAAGCAAACCTTTTAAGTATATTTATTATTGACATACTTTTAATTACGTTGATATTTATTTGAACATTTCTTATACTGCAGAGTAATCGATAAGTCTGTGCAAGAGAAGTGCGCAACCTAAGTTTTGTAGATGGCAATGCTATAAGACTGTTGTTTGATTGTTTTGCCTTTTCGAAATCTTTGAACACGTATGCCATGTGATTAACAAAAGGCTATTGCCAATCCGATGGCCGAGATCGCTAAGGCAGTAGTGTCATAGTCGTGATCTCGGACCGATGGGTCGCGGGTTCGAGTCCCGACTCGGGCATTGTGTTCGTCCTTTCACCCCTTAGCATCACCATATCGGTTCATATTCATAGTTACCATAACGTTGACTCCAATAGAGGTCGCTAATGACCGAGATGTTGCTGCGACCTTAATAATAACAAAAAAAATGCTATTCTGGTCTTTACAACTAAGTCAAAACGTAAGCGCAGCAAGAAAGTGTCAATTGCGAAGAGACATATTGAACACTATGTACTATTAACCATAATTTTGCTGGTTTCAATTTTAGCTGTGTATGTTTCAGTTGGTTGTCCAATAACTGTTACGCATTAACTGCTGATACACCATTTTACGGCAATAAATTATCGCTGATGAAATCCAATATATAATTTCTACAAAACTTACAACAGGTTTTTTCTTTTGTTCCAAGATGTATTGCTGAAGTTAAACGTTTTAAAATACACTGTTGTAAATTTAGGATTTATTCTAATGTTAAATGTATGTGTTTGGAATATAGAAATCTGAATCTGAGGAAGAAAGAAAAAGTTATAAACAAACGGTTCGTTTTTCTTGTAGTGGCATGTCTACGACACGTCGAATTTGCCTGATATACCCTTTTCATTTTACCCTTTTCCTCCTTAGAACGCTTTTCCCCCAAGTGAATGTAAGATATAATACGTGATAGATGTACTGAGAGGTACGAAAGTGTAATGTGACGGTAAAAACTTGGATTGAGATATAGATAAAGAAGAGCCTGTCATAAGATGTGTAAATATTGTTGCTTCTCCATAAATTGCAAATCACTGCAAACGAATTAATGGTACTAACTAAATGAAAAATAGCGAGAAAATAAAATTCAATGTGAAAAAACACAGTTTTTATATCATAATACCATAAACGGAGATGCTTCCGACGTTAACAGAACAGAGATGGAGGAATATTGCAGGAAAGAAGTAGAAAATGTGTAATGATAAAAGTGTGGTTTGAAGTGAGTGAAAACTATGAATGATGAATAGATAAAAGAGAAGTATACAATGAAAAGTTTGAAAACACAATTTTAAAATAATGAAAATGAGAAGAATATCCATCAAAGGTAACACTGAAATGAATGTGATATAAAGAAGGGTGTGAATATTGAAAACAGAACATTCCTTCTCAAAAAAAGGCGAAACCAAAAGCAACCCGACAATATTACACTTGCAACTGCGACAGTATTCCCTTTGTAATGAAGACTCTTTTTTTTTCATTTCAGAATTGTCTATGTTCATAAAAGACTCGTTCAATAATGAATCAGATTCTTTAGGTATTCGCAAAATTGAAACCACTGGAGTTTGTTTCAGAATTTGGCATTTTTAATTAAGAAAAATATTAGAACATACAATGAAAATGTTTATTGGATTTTATCTCAGCAACATTCTTTTCTAATTATCGTTGCTTTACTTCGGTTCCTAAAAGAAGCAAATGGCATGAGAAACACATTTTCTGAGATGCATTGATGTTACCGGACATGACATCTTCTATGTCGTTAGTCCCGTTAATGTAGTGAATGTTTTAACTAAATAAATGGGGTATTATTGCAGACCCTAAGTGTGAGTGTGGAGAGATACAGGACATGGACCACATAATGACGAGCGCACTGTATGGTTTTAAGAAGGGAGATATGGTGGACGTTCATAATTTATCTGACGCAGCCCTTAATTGGCTGAACAACCTAAAAATATGTCTCTGAGTTCTTTTATTTCTGTTGTTTTTATTTTCTTATTTATATATACTTTTGTATGTATTATATTGTTACTATTACTACTGTATATATTATGTGCTATTGTTTTGTATGCACTACTTTCGAAATGCTGTCTGGAAACTGAACGAAATATTTACATAGTGAATGTTTTATCCTCGGAGGTGGCGATGTTCCTCCGTTGCTGGATGGTTTAATTCGGCGCTGACAATCAAATCGGCTTGCGGGGGGATTTCCCCCCACGTGTCTCCCTACAAATGTTGATAGCGTAGTAAGTGTGAGTGTGTGTAAGGGGGAGTTATAAGGACGAGGAAGAGGAAAGAAAGATCGCACGGGGTCCTTGTCCCGTTTGTAACGGTACTACTCCGGCATAAGCGTGGTATTAATCGGAGAAACGAGGGACAACTACATTTCAGAGCAGCCGGTCCTATAATTCTCTTTCAAACATCCGATGCATTCGACCTAACTAGTTAGTTACTGACGAAAATCCCTATCGTTGGGACACGAATCCCAATTAAGAATCGCTTCAGAGATAGCAGAAATGCTCTCTCGGCTAACTCAGCCCATAGCATTCTGCGCGACAAGAAATTCGATGCCCACTGTTGTGCCTTATTGCAATACGTCGGTTGCTTTCAATAATCAGAGCTTTCTGGCTCATGTGACGGTCAAGCACACGGTGCGCCAGTGGCAAATTCCCCGATACAAAGCGTATACCGCCGATATATCTAGTAATTCGAAGTGTTTGAGAAATATTTCATACGCTTGGTAATTCTCTAAAAAAGTTATTGAGATTTTAAAAGCTTTAAAACATATGCGAAAAAATTACTTTGTTTTGCTACCGAGAGCCAGTCAGTCTTCCGCATCCGTAAGCGCTATGAAAAGCGTTAGAGTGAGAAGTTTCAAACAGTTTTTAATGCTGTCCAGAGAATTCGCAAGCGCAGGCAAAGACACCGCATGCCAGCCGCGATAACCTAGGGTTCCTCGTGTTTCAAGAGCGGGGAGAGGGAAGGACGCGCGTCTGGACAGTCGGTAGGCGCCGTAAAATATTGCGGTGAACTGTCCTTCTCTGGTCGTTCGTAAGTCACCCTTCTCTCAAGTGTTTGTTAAAATGGAGTGTTTTAATGATCTAGAAGTTAATGGTTTGTGTAATTGTCTTATAGAACAATTATTAAGGACGGAACTGCATAGTATTGGGATTTAAGAAAAGCTCAAAATAAAAGACAACGGTAGACGTAGCTTCCGTAAAGTGCAGTACTTGAAATAATGTTCAAGATTTGCCAGTGCGGTGCGCATTGTGTCCAGATTTGCCAGTGCGGTGTCCATTCTGTGTAAATAATGTTTGTACACTGACCTTTATAGATTATAAATGTGGGTTTTTTCTATGTATTAAAGTCATTGTGTTTGAGTCAATGAGTGAGTTTTCGGTCACTTTTTCGTAACATTTGTGTATTTCTGTTAGTAATATCTGTTTTTTTATTTTGTCCAGAAATTTTGTTACTTCCTCTAGTATTAAAAACTTTTGTCATCCAAATAAACCTACTTATCTTCTCAGAAATTCTTCACCTTATTTTCTTACATTTCTTCATAATTTTATTTATTTTGCTTTGTTCCACTATATGTTCTGAATCAGTAATGAATCAAGGCTTCAGTAACTCGTCAATAACCTTTAGTTCAGTATCAAATAAGCGATATTTTTCGAAAACATTTTATCTTCCGCTTATGCATTTGGTAAAAGATTTTTTCGGTACATACCACAAGCTCTGGACAATACTCAGAGAAACCATTTGTCATTCTCGAGGCCGTGTTGTCCTGGTGTATGAGAGAGCATAATGCCCCAGTGCTACATAGCCCGATCTCGTGTTTCATTTCGACGGCAACAGTGACGCCTGTGAGTCTGGGTCGAGGGTTATTGTCTACAAAGCAGCGGGCGTGACCAACAGTTGGAAACGCTTTGTACTGGCACCGACCCATAGCAAGAGAGTTCTTTCACATTTCTCTCCGACCCTGTTGCTGCGAAACGAATGTATATCTGGTTTGTTCCTTTTTTATATATTTCCCTTTTGCTGCTAAACAACAAAGGGTGAAAAATATTGTGTGGTATTTGATATCTCGCTGACCTGCCCTATGGAAATGTAAACAAACTTTTGATCCGCGCTTCTAAATGGGGAAAAAGTTCCTGTGGAATTCTGATATTCATTTCACTTCCATTTACTCAGCTTCAAAAGTTCTCGTTGTGGTGCGGAGCTATTGGATTCTGCAAGGAATTTTTATGTGGGTTGTGGAACAAAAACCAATGTAAGATTAAGGGAATTTTACGTTTGACTGAGGTATTGGTCGCATTAAATATTATAATAAATAATTACGTCAGTGACTTCATGAGGGGAATGAAATATAATATCAGATGCTTCAGTAATTTTCAAAGGCATCTTTTACGAAAGAGGAGAGTCTTAATTTATTTGTATTTAAAATATTTGTAACAAAGTTTCAGATTGATTTGAGTTATTGAAAATTGTAACTAGTATATGTAATGTTTTTTTTAAATACATCCCAAAGTATGTCTTTCAAAGAAATGAAAGAAAACCGGCACTCTTAAATTGTATAGTTTGCTTTCACACTAATGACAAAATAAGTTTTGATATTTTATTTTGTGTGTGTCATTATTTGACATGCAAAAATGCTCATAATAGAAATGAAGAGTTCTCAGACCATCTCTTTCCAATGAGACTTCTGCATAGTTGTTACTTTCTTAAATTTCCGTTTTGGGATTTCTTGCGGCCAGACGGTCACTTGGCTGAGTTCTAAACTCGTAATTTTCGACCCAGGTTACCCTTAAAGCCTATCGTAGGTGCGGATGTATGAAATCTTCCGAGTAGTCGCGGCTTGTGGAGCATTCCTTGTGACACCTCGAAGTGACTCACTTCCTCTGCCAGGAGTTAGTCTCATTTAAAAATATAATCACTCTGGTCGGGGAAACGTGACAACTTGTTAATACGGACAATTACCGTAGAGATTTACTTTTCGCGGACTTCTTCCATGGGTCTCGTCTAATCACCAGGGTCCCATGACACACTGAAAGTTCGAAAATCCTCCACTCTCAGTCGGGGTTGAGCCCACGAACGTGGCTTTTGGAAGAGTGAAGAGTGACGCGTTGTCACCAGGAGGCCATGACGTGCTACGTCACGCGGCATCGCTTGCGCTTCCTGCTGTAAGAGGGAAGTCGTGTCGCCTCAGGTGTCGGTTCCTCTGGATGCGTTGGCTAAGCACCTCACTTCCTCTCCAGCTGGAAGAAAGGAAGGTGAAGCGTCCCACGAGACGCTCCAAACACTACTCAATTCGGTCTGACCGCGACGCCCATCTTCCACTTATTGAGGACCAGTGTGTGTTGATTGATTAGTGATTTCGGGCGCATCAACTACAAATGTCATTAGTTACGTAGTGTAGTGCATATTTTTTTTCGGGAGTTGGTGGGGATCTTCCCCCAGTATGTGGTGGTATCCGGCGCCAACCTACCGTCGCATACTGGTTTAATCGGGCCAAAAACGTGGCCATAATGGCAAAATTTAAAGTGCCCGTTCGGAATTCTGACCTATCAAATGGATCTCCCAGGAGTCTTCAGTCGTTAGTAAATCCACTGAATTTTGATATTTAATTTCGATATTCGTCATCAGCGACCGCGAAAACCATTCTATCAATCTTTACACATATTGGGTTTAGCCATTTAGAACCCGCCATTTTGAATTTTGAAATTTTATTTCATGATATTTAAACTCTGCGACCTCAAAAACCCATTGACACCAATTTTTACGCAAATCCACTGGCATTTACAATTATGACCACGTTTTAGGCCCGATTCAACCAGTGTGCGTCGGCTGGCAGGGTTATCCCGAACCAGGGACATCCCACCAGCGGGGCATCGCCCCAGCCGTGACTAGCTCTAATTTCCCGACATGTGTGCTAGTGTAGTGCATATGTGTGTGAGGAGATACATAGGACGAGGAAAAGGAAGGAGAGATCGCGCGCGGTCTGTGACCCGTTTTTTTGGGTACTGCTCCGGCATTCTCCTTGTGTTGATCGGGGAAATCACAGAAAGCGACTGATCAGAGCAGCCGGCCACTAGAATTCTCTTGCAGACAGCAACTGAATTCGACCTAGCTATCTAGCGAGACCAGTGTTTGTGTATTGCATGAAATATTTTCTCAATTTTTTTAACGCAATATACTGGTAATTTCATATTGCCTCCAAAATTATTGTTTTATTCCTGCGAATATATTGATTAATATTGCAAATGTTTGTATATCTGGACTATCGTCGGCAAAATTTTGCTACCTCGTAAATGCCTTGGTTTTATGTGAAATTCGTATAATTTGAAATAATTATGAAACGTCATCTTTCTGAGTCGTTTTGTAAGAAGCAAAAGCCCGCTTCTTGCTGACCTCATTTCCCGAGCTGAAATCCTCTGAAAGGACGAGGAAACTACCGCAGCATCCTTCTTAAGTGAACGTCCCGGTATAATTTACATGCAAGAAATATCTTTCAGATCTTGGTTCCTTTGAGATCACGATCCCCTTCTGAGCATTTACTCCTCTCCCCTTGGAACCTACCCCACCATATTCATCTCCCCCCTTCCCCACCTCCTTCCCCCTCCCCTTCTCCTCCCGTGGCACGATGAACAGCTCGCGTAAGCAAGAACCCGCAAAGCGCCTCTGAGATCGATGTACAGAGCCGGAGGGGAGATATGGTTAGTGGGAGGGGTGGAGAAGGAGGCGGGGGCTCGATATGGGGGAGGGGGGCGTGGCAGGAAGGGCCGAAGGAGCGTTGGCGCAAGTGCGCACTCGATTCTGGATGACGTAAGCTACAGCTGGCGACTTTGCAGCTCGCCCGCAGTGACTGCGGCGCCGAAGAAATACGCGCTATAAATTTAAGATATCAATTCAGCCGCGTTTTGCGCCCCGCAAAAACGGAACACGGGCTGCTCTGTGTGCGACGCGCAGCTCGCAAGAAAAGTTAAGGCGGCGACGCGAGGAATGGGGTGATGGTAAGTTTTCGCAATGGCGATGGCGCGCAAGCGATTTTAATGGTTCGAGGTGATGATGTTTCGTGAATAACGATGAATGTATGAAATACATAAATAAGTGATCATATGTTTCTTATAAAAACTATACTTTTTTAGACTTAATAAATTTAAGTAAATGTCGAAAAATATATATTTGGCATTTCTCGATTGTGACACTGGAATAAGAGACATCATAACGTGTAGAGATAGAAAAGATGGATAATTTCAAAAAATCAACATTGGTTCCCATTATGATGTATATTAATTACATCTGTATGTTCTAAATAATAGTAGAGTTCATTGAAATGGAGAGAAAAATATTTAAAGGGACATTGTAAATGAATGTTTAAAATTTTTTTTAAATTTGCATATTTATGACAAAGGTGATTTAATTTTTTTTGTAACCCTTTTAGCATACTTACGGAAGATAGTAGGGGGGGAAGAGTAGATTATAAGGATAATTATCATTCAGAAATTGAAAAAACTGCAGGAAACTGAAAAACCCCTTTCATTGATTTGCGCGCCCCTGCGTTCCGAATTTTGAAATGATTTCCACCTGAAATGATTTATCTTCAAATTTTCGCTTTCCGGAAATTATCAATGGCGTGGCTGAGATCATCTATAAAATGCGGGCCCGATCGGAGCCTTTTACCCCGACGCGGGGGGGATTTAAAATTTCAAAAAACTGACGGTTCATCATTGTCGGAAAAATTCACGGATTCTGGGGGTTTTTGGGGGTTTTCCCCGAACCATATCAGGCGAACGGGAGTAACAAAAAGGGGCCGGCCCCCCATTTAACCCCTTTTTTGTCCATTTCACTCACACTTTACCTTCCCACACCCCATGCCCGATACTGTCAACTCGGGAATTTGAGTTTCCCCCGGGGTTGCCCCAAAAGTTGGTGATAGGGGTGGATCCGCAAGCGAGACGGCGCGGATCTGCCATCCGGGGGAAGATCAAACCACCCCCACAAAAAAAGTCTTCACTTACGGACTAATAAAAAAGCATTTTTCGACCCGGGAGCAAATAATCTATCTTTTCCTTTTTTTCGTGGATTTTTAAAAGGGGATGGCTAGAACGTTTTTTGAATCACATTTTTTTGTCTTTTTTTACGCCTCAAAATTTTAATCATTGCAAATTTCAGTCCTAACGCAAACCCAATTTTTTTCGTTACACTTTTTTTCATTTTTGTTTTTTTTAAATATTTTAATATTTCCTTTTTTCTAAAATTTTTTTTATTATATTAATTTTCTTAATTTTTTAAAAAAAGATTTTCAAAAATTACTTTTCCTTCATTATTTTTTTATTCAGCCTCCCGAGGTCCTCCCCAAAAAAAGGGATGTCCTGACGAATTTCCGGTTTTTTTGACCCCCCCCCCTGGGACGAGCTGCCCAACCTTTTGCTTCATTTCGGGGGAGGCGGACTTTCATCTAACTTTAAAAAATGGGGGTGATGGGAGATTTTAATTTAAATTTTTGAATATAAAAATAATAAAGTTTTAATAAATTTTTTGTAAAACATTTAATTAAAAATAAAAGCAAATTTTCCCCAGTAAAAAATATTTTAAAACTGTTAAAAAAGGTTTTTTTGAAAAAATAAACGGGAAACACTTTTAAAGCCCCATGTCTACATTTGTCTTTATTATTTAATTTTTAATAAAAAATGCAAATAATTTGATTGTATTATTTCAACCAATTTTTATTGAAAAAAATAATTTAAAAAAGTTTTAAGTCATTTAAAAACACGTCCCCAGATTTTTTAGTTGTAAATATTCATCAAAATTTCAGAACCCAATTAAAATATACTATTCGCGAACATTAAATTGTAATAAAAAGTTTTGATATAAAAATTAAATAAACTTAAAGATTTAAAGTTCATTTATAAAACAAAGTTTTTCTGCAGAAAAGTTTGGGAAGTAGCTGAAAGAAAAAGATTTTGATTTTTTGTTTTGGGGTTTAAAAATTACCTCTTAAACTAAGTTGGGTGTTTTATTTTAATGGTTCTTTAGAAAAATTTTAAAATTTTTATACCTAGTTTTTGAATTTTTGAGAATCAAAACAATATGACTTTATTAACATTTTAATATCTTAATGTTTGCAAAGGTAGCCCCACCTTTCTCTATTGGTAAACATTGGGGAACAAACAAACAGTCAACTTATTATTAATGTAATTTTTTGATTTAACAACCAATAAATTAATATATTTATTATTATAGCAATATTTTTTAATTTACGATATTTTTTTTTTGAGAGAAAATGAAAACAAAGTTTTTTCCCGTCATGGGAATTTTAAACAATTCTTCTGATAAAGCCCTTGCAAACACTTTTTTTGCTAACCCATTAAGAATCACTAGAGATTCCCCTGTCAAAAATTATTTAAAAATTTTAAGAAAATGTTTCAAATTTTCAAATTTAAATTTTGTCGATAACAAAAAAAATGAATAGGATCCTTTTTTAAAATATTGTGAAAAATTTTTCTTTTTTCATACTTTTTTTAATTTTTCATCAAAATTAAATTTTTTGGGATAGGGTTTCAAACTTGTAATATTATGATATTAAAATTTTTTAATGAATTGTTAATAAAATTGTAAAAAATAAAAATAATTTTTTATTTGGAAAAATTTTTTAAGTTATAAAATTTATAAAGAAAATTAAAGTATGAAATAGAATTAAGGTTAATTTTAAAACTATAACTAAATTTTTAAAATTTAAAAACGCATTCATTATTACAATGAAAATTTTAAAAATGCTCCCCTTTGATTATAGTTTGTTCTAATAGAATTAAAAGGGGCGTTTTAAAAAAAAAATTATAAAAAATGAAAAACCTCAAATTTAAAATTTCATTGGCATTTGTAAACCGGGACCATTTTAAGAAGGTGGGGAAGAAGGAAAAATTTTTTGGGGTTCGTAAACCAGGGTTTTTTTCTTTTCTTAAGTCAGTTCCAAAGTGATACTAGATTTTTAACATTAACTTGAGAAACATTTTCCCAAAGAGAGAGAAATGAAAACAAATGTCGGGTTTTTAAAAATCTCCCTTTTGAAAGCATCAAAAAGCCCCACTGGCTATTGTAATTACTTTTTCTGTCATTTCAAAAACTGCCAAAATTTCGGGTTATCCCCCCAAAGGGAAAAATTTTAAAAGAGACCACTATATTTGGATCGAAAAAAGATTTTAATTGTAATTTGATTATTCGTTGGTGCAAATACAAGAAATTGAATTTCTATTTTATTTTTCTTTTCCTTTAGTCCGCATTTTTTCGAAAACAAAATTTCAATCATCTTTTTTACAAATAAAATTTATTTTTGCCCTTCAATTGGAAGAATAGTTTTTTCCATTGAAAAGTGTTTTCCGATAAAGGGAAAAGTTTACAAATATCAAAATCCCCAAATAGAGTAATATCTGAATTTGTATTGGGACCCTCTAAAAAATAATAAAATTTTTGTTTTTTTTAATTTTAATTTTTTAAAATAAGAAGAAATTTTTGGTTTTTGGGTTTGGTACCCCAAAAGATCTTAAAACCCTCAGATCTTAACAATCTTCCCCTTTTATTTTGCCAGCACATAATAACAAGGTTTCCCACCCGTATCTTTTTTTGGGTTTAAAATTTATTTTTAATTCTGGGATATTTCAACAGACTTTTTTAATCAACCCCAAATTTTTTTTATTCCCAGGATTTTCCCATTCTTCCCTTTTCCGTCCCATGACGTACTTACAAGTTTTCCCTTGGCCTTTCCCCTTTTTTTTTAAAAGGGGATCCCCAAAATATAATTTTTGATATTTGTCAGCTCTTCTAGATACCATTGGAGTTGTTTATTCTTGACACTTGTCTCTCAATTTTTTATCTTCTAATCTCTTCGTTTAGTTTTCTATCAAACAGATACTGACAACACTTCCCCAAAATTCATTTTCATAATTCAACAAAAGTTTATTGCATCATTTTTAATTCAATTTGATTCATAGCACAGTTCCATTTCTTTATATTTCTCTAGTTTTTTTCGAAAATTTTTTTTTAAAAAATATTATGAATCTACTAAAATTGGCCTTCTTTTTATTTTTTAAAAAGTCATTATTAGATCCCGCTCTAAAAATTTGATATTTTTTCCCTTTTTCCTACTGGAAATATATTTTTGTTTAGATCATATGAGTTTTCCCACAACCATTTCTTGACTTTACTTATTTATTTTGAGTCTCCATTTTTATTTTTTTATTTTTTGTTAAATGTCAGATAAAAAAAAATATTTTTTTCTCCCTATTTTTCGTGATAGTGACCCCAAAAAGGGGGAAACCCATTTTGAATTAAAAGGTTTTTTAAAACGCTCGAAGTCTTAAAGATATCCCCCCAACATTTTAGTTATTTAATTATGCATAATAAAACCCTTTAAAATTTTGTTTTACCAGTCGATGACTTTTTGGGGTTCTCCAAAATAATGAAAAGTATTTCAACGTCAATTTAAAGGGGGAAAAGAATTTTTTTTATGAAATAATATTATAAATAAAAGTCTTCTTTTTCATCTTCATTACTAGTTTAACTAGTTCATTATAGAGAAAAAATTTTTTTGGGATAAAGAGGGACGTGACGAGTCTTTTTTTTTGATCCGGTTGGAATGGTTTAGTAAAATAGTTTGATACTTTGAATGAATGATTGAGAAAAATTTTTAAATAATGGACTTTTTTTTAATTTCATTCACAAAATGTATTCCAACGTTTTTCTTCAACTAATAATCGAATATTTATTTATAAATACATGGTTTTAAAAACAAGAATTTTTTTTTCTTTCATCCTAATTTTTCCCTTTAAAATTTATCTGCGTGACATGTTAACAAACATTTCATATTATATTCGTATCTTATAAAACAGAGTAATATACGGTTAGAGAATGTTATATAATGCTGCGAAAAACTGCGCATTTTCGGGAAAAATCATTGCGCGCTCGGGGAAAAAAACTGAATAAAAAAAATTGCTAAATTAAAAAAAAAGCCCTTTAACACGGGGTTTAGCCATAATTCCAGTTTTGGATCCGTGATGCCAAAAACCATCCAAAACGTCCGTCTGTCCGTCTGATAAACCAGGTAAACCATGCAACGATTTTTCAAATTGAAGAAACCCTGTCGTTTTCCCCTGAGCTAAGTTGCGTTTTTAAAAAATTTCTTAATTTTTGGGGGGACTATTTCTAGCCTTAATTTTAAATTTTTTAAAAAACGGCCCCAAATTGTTTTTTAAATTTTCTTGTAAGGACTTTATATAGTAAAATCCCTTAAAATAGAATATGCCCAATTTCGGTTAACTCCTTTTTTAAAAAATCGCAAAAATTTGAAGTTTTGGATTTGACAAATGGGGGCAAATTTGCAATTTTAAAATTCCAATAAACAAGTTTTTCCCAAAAAGGCCCAAATTTTTTTTTAAAATTTTTTGGTTTTTAATCCAAATGATATCGATGACATAAACAAATATTCCTATTCTATTTTTTTTTAAAATTCACAAATGTAATTTTTGAAATCCCTTCCACGCTGTTAACATGGATTTGAATAGATTTAAGATTATTTAACGGAGTAGAAGGTTTCAAATGACTTTGGGGGTTTTAAAAACTCAATACCCTGTAAAAAGGCTAGAACGAAAAGTTGAAAACAAAAAAGGGTTTTTGGGGGGGATATTTTCCACTAAAAGAGAACGGAAAAACCCAGGGACCAAAACCTAAAACCCACCCCACACAAAAAATTATCATTTGCAGAGAAAGTCTGTCCCTTCACACCTCTAGTTCTTCATATTTTGGTTGGAATTTAAGCATTTTTAATTTTTAAAAGCAAAGAAAAATTTCATAGAAAATTGACAAACGAAACCAAAAAAAAGTTAATTACAAAGGACGACTCGTATTAGGTTGGGGGAAGGAAACGAACTCCAAAAAAACCAAAACGGCCTATGAACAGGAAAATATGGAGTATGAATGATCTGGTAAACGCCAGTAATCGGTACATCAAATTTTTTTCCCATTTTTGTAATGGTATCTTTTCAAAGAAAGGAAGTTTAGAACACCGACATCGTTATTGGAATTTATTTTCATTTTTCCCGAAAAACCCGCAGATATCGTCGGAGAACCGCGTTCCTCTATTTAAACCAGCCCCGGATTCCCTAAAACAGTCGTACGTAAGCATTTCCCGTGAACTTACCAATTAAGAATCTTAAATTTGTTTAAAACTCATTGTTTTTCCCCCTGCAATTTAAAATAAAATAAATTCCCTCTAAGAGACAAAAGAAAGAAAGAAATCTACGGGCCATAAAATAGTTAATTTATTTAAGAATGTTTAGTTCATACTTTTAAAATTTTGCAGGCGCTTCGGTTCTAGCCTGACGCTCAACCTATCGCCTCCCCCAAGATTATTAGACGTGAAAACCTACAGACATTTCGCCCCCCCGACATTCAGAATTCATTTGCTGCAAGTAATTACTAGAATTAAGAAACATTTATTGACTTCAAAAAATCCCCTACTTACGCAGTTTTTATCTTTGTTCATCTAAATTTATATAAAAAAAACTCTTTTTTTCTAAAAATTTTTTGGTAATGTTTTCTTTATATAACAAATGTTACACTAACAATTCTTTCTTTTTTAAAACCCCAAACGAAATCGAAAATCTCCCTTTAAAAATTAAAAGGAAAAATAATTAATATCTCAACTTGTCAAAAATAAAAAGTTCGAACAGGCCAGGACGTAAACTCGAGTTTTCCCAGTTTTAAAAAAGACAACAAGATCCCCCGCAGTCACTTTAAAATTTTTAAAAAAACGGATATTGGGAGTTTGTAAGAAAAAGGTTTGAAAACGGCAAAAAGAATTTTCAAAAATTTTAAAGTTTAAAATAAAAAAAAATTTTAAATTTTTTCTTTAAACCATTTTTTAAATTTGAAAATTTTTATTTTTGCAAAATAATTTGAGTTTAAATGTTGATGAAAGAAAATTTGGAAAAAAACATTTAAAGAAAATTTTTTTTTTTGGGGGGGGCCCCAAAAACAAATTTTTTAAACTTTTCGAAAATTCAGATTTAAACCCAAAAAATTTGGGAACTTTTCATCCTTCTAATTTATTTATTTTTCTATGAAAATCGATTTTTGAAAAAATTTTTAAAAAATGTCCAAAAATCTTTAAAGTACCCCAAATTTTCAAAGATTTTTAAAAATTTGCTTAAACCAGAGAAAACGGGGGTTTTTAAATTTGGGGAAAGGGATCGCTGGTTTAGGGCAGTAGTAATCACGGAGGGAGGAGACGGTTTGGAAAAACACTTTTTCGACCCCAAAACGTAACGAACCCAAAAACGTTTTTGTGTTAATAACTTTCTTATACTTATACGCACAATATACAGAATACGTACATCGAATAACATTTTCCATGAAATTTCCCGGGTATTGGAAAGAAACAGAAGTACAATTTTTTGTTTTTGGTAAATAACGAATTATCATAGTTCAAAATCCATTAAACGTATTTAAGCAGTTCCAAAAGGTAAATACAAAACAGTACTGAGAATTTTCCATTCTTGTTCCATCAATGAGTTTATTTTTAAAAGATTCATTTTAAAATATGAATGAATTAATCAAGAAAAAAATAATTTGTAAATTCAGACGTTTTTAAAAGAAAATTAAATATCAATTTAAATCCAAACCTTCCCCCAAATTTACTTACGTAAAATTGGGGAAAATATCAAATGCGTAATAAACCAAGAACCCAACTGTAAAAAGATTTTTCAGCCCCGGGGAAAACTGGGCAAATCGAACGAGGGTTTGACCCCTCCGAAAATTACACTTTTTACTCAATTTAGTTTTCAGGTCCAAAAGGATATCACTAACGAACGGATAAACATTTTCATATTTATTTCCCTAAAGTGAAGAGTTTTGACAAACGATTTTGAAGTAATGCTGGTCAAACGTTCACTATCTTAATTCCAAGGAGGTTAGGGTTTAAATTTTTTGAACTAAAATAAATAAATGCCCTTTGTATAAAAATTTGTAAAAAGTATCAAACAATTACATTATAAGTATAAAAATTCAGCAAAAATCTTATATAAAAAATAAGTATTTTCCTAAAATTTATCTTTTTAATTCTGATTAAAAAAAAAAGCGGGAAAAGAAGAAAAAAAGGGATCGCGCAGAACTCGATCCTCAATTGATTTAAACCCCTGTCAAACGATTTAGCTCAGGGGAGTTTTTCTTTCGAACTGGTTTTTAAAGTATCTACGAATACGAAATATTTGTCCTGTAATTTTTATTTTTTTGAGAGTAAATTTTAAAACGAAAAGAAATTTTTCCTAAACATTCGTTCTCAAGCCGCAATTTGGAAAATGCAATATTAGGGGTGATGTTTTTAAAAAACATATAAAATTTTATTTTTCTAATCGATATATTTAGAATTTTATAATAAATTTAATATTTAGATTTAAAGAACACATTATCCACATTTTTTAGATCCGAAATTCAAATTCCTTTTTTTTTCCATATTGAATAAAAGACAGGTGATTTTGCAAGATCACCCAAAAAGATGGGGAAAAACTTGGGGTATAACTAAATAATTAAAAATTCCCTTTTTTTCTTTTTAAAATTTGGGGCTGATTGAATGCTCACACTTGTCTCAGTCTACCCCACAAAGATGCCATCAAAAAAATTGTTTATTTAAAATGGAGATTATAATAAAAAAAATTGATTTCTTTACATGACAGCAAATCAAAAACTTTATTATGTTTTGAGTTCATACATTTGAAATGTGGGCCCCCCTACAAAAACTTAAAAAATTTTAAAAAAATAAAAAAAAAAACAATTGTTAAAAAATTAAGGGGTGCTTCTGTTGATTTATACAAACAAAACAAAATGGTAATTTTAATGAGTTCCAAAAGTCTCTAAAAAACTTTTTAAAAGTGTAAAAAAACAAATTTCCTTTTTTAATTAATAAAAAAAAAGAAATTACTTTTAAAAATTTATAATAAACCCAAGACTTGTTAAGGATTTTTATTTAGAACTGTTAAATATGAAATTATTTTGGGTTATACAACGGTAGACTTTTTAATTATTTCTAACGATTACATAAAAATGATAATGATATTAAAAAGAGACACTGTTAAAATTTTTGTATCCTTCCAAATTTGTTTCTACATTGTTTGGGGAAAAAAGCCAGCACACAATCTTAATATAATACTTTTCGTTTACAAAAAAAGTTTTTCCTTTGCAAGAATTTGGGAAAGTCTCCGGGTGATAGTGATTAATTTTTCCAGGCACGGGAAAAAAAATATTCCGGGGTTTGATCTGGGGCCATTCCCCATCTACTACGCTTTAATCCCCGGGGCTATCACAGGGTACCTTACAGAGATGAGGGGTTTAGAATGAATTTACTTGAAAATTTTTTGTTCTTAGATGTACAAAATTTACTTCAGGTTAACAACTACATTTGATAAGAATTTGGGAACATCAGGGGTACTATTAAGTTGATTCTAGTTAGAAAAATTTCGATTGAATGTCTTTGTGTGGGGTCATAATAGCTTCTATCCTGAACGCTTTTTTCCCCCCCCATATCTTCAAGGTGATTCCACAAAGGGTAAGACTGAACTGTAAATGTCGTGAAAAACCAGTCAAATACAGAAGGGATATTAAAGTAACTATTGGGGTTTTTAAAAACAATTAACAAACTAAAAGAATTTGGACAAATTTAAATTTGTTATTCAGCTTGAACCAAACTGAATGAATAATGCTAACAATATTTTTAAAATCTCAATAGGGTTGATTGTTTTTTAAAGAAATTATAATGCTTATAATGAAAAAAAGAAGGTTTTTACAAACATACTTTCTTTTCTTGTCACGTCCGCAATTTACTATTAATGAATTGGGAAAGAGTTTCAAAGTAAGTTTTATTTTTAATTTTGTAGTTTTAAAAAATTAATTTTTCAATTTTTAAAAAATATAGAGTTTCGAAATAGGGGCGACCAGCGCCTCGGTCAGATAGTACAGAAGGAGGCTTTGTCGTACTATGGAAAAAACCTGGCCCTTTTTCCCCAAGTCTTTTAAAAAATTTAATTAAAAATATTGACATTTACTACGAAAACACACCAAAAAAAAAAATATCACCTTCTGTTTGAACCCACAAGTTAGGCCCGACGGGGACCAGACGTTAACCATTCCAAAAGGGGTTTTTGTTTCAATTGCCATAAAAATAGTTAAAATAATAAAACCAGCAAATAGAAAATAATCGTTTTAATATTTTTTCGTTTTTTAGGGCAACCTTTTTGTTTAAATATACTTGATATATAATATAATATAAAATTTTAATATAGGAATATTAAATATATTAAATAATATAATTATATTTTAATAGAATGCGAACTTTTCAAAAAAGAAAGTAAAAATTTTATTTTCCCATGTACCAGACCAATTGTCATAATAAAATTTAAAGGGGTTTAATTATTCGAAAAGAGCCAATGTCTGAATAGGGCAGTTTTAAAAAAATAGTATGCTAAAAAGGCGCTTTTTACCGTATTTCAGAAACTTTTGAAAAAACTAAAAGTTTGAAAAATTGACATGATCTTATTTAAAAATTTATCTTTAAGGAAAAGTTTCATCAAAGGGAAAATCCCAAAATTTTAAATTTTACTTGTAGGAATACAGGAAAAAAACAGTTTTAAGAACATAGACCTGCAATATTCTCTTAAATGCACTTTCCCCCAAAAACCATAAAATGTAATAAAAAAATTTTGGAGCCATTTTTTTGAACATTTGAAAAAAGTCCCAGGGGTCAAGCCCTTCCCCAATTGAAAATCGGGTTTTAAATTCAAGGCCTCGACATCAGCCAGATCATTGGGGGTTTCAAGGGGGAAATGGGTGAAGGTTTAGCCGCCCGGGTTTTCGGGACGGGCGGGCAGAATTTTTCCTTTAGTCGATTTTTCGCTATCAACCCCCCACAAAAAATATTTGGCTACACCACGATTTGGGGGATTTTTTCTAAATTTAGGGGATTTTTCCATTTTTTCTCAAACCTTAAATGGTTTTTTCCCGAAACCCCCTTTTTTCGTAGCATTACGTAATTTTTTTACTCCTTAAAAAAAAAAAGAAAAAAATATATAGAAAATTTGATTATGGGTTTACGGAAAATTTGTATGTTTCTGCAAAAATTTTTAAAAATTTGGAAAAATTTATACAATTTTATAACTTATTTTAGAATAATTATAGAGAAGAAGAGTAAAGAGTTTGAGAAATTTTAAAAGATTGTAATTGTAAGTTGAAAATCCCAAAATATTAATAAAAGGGCATTTTCAAGTATTTGTAATAACGGTATAGTGTTCGAATGAAGAGGTAAAGTAAAAAAAAAAGTTCTTTTCAGAAAATTTCAAAATGCAATATAAGCATAAGTTAAAAACCCCCCAGAAAAATTGGAATATCATTGATTAAATCCCAATAACTTTGTATAAAACTTTGAAAAAGAAACTGATTTGGGCAGTAATGTTTTAATTTTTGGGTACCATGTCGTCCTTTTTCCCAAACGATTAAAATAAATACATGTTGCAGAGTCTTTGAAATATTTTTTGGGGTTTATTTAAAAATTTTCCTTAAAAACCCAAAAAACCATTTTTTATTGATATCATTGTTTCTGTAGTTGGGGCATTGAGAAAAATATAGAAAATATTTAATGAAGTCTTTAATCAATATTAGGAAAAATTTTTTCACTGTTCCCAGCTTAAAAACATGGAAAATTTAATGGGAAAAAACATTATTAAATTTATGGGACTCAGTTTAAAAAATATTTTATTTTACCAAGAAATGATGGGGAAAAAATATGTATTCCAATGAATACATTGCAATATTGTGGAAATCTCAAGGTTAATATTGTTTAAAAATAATCAATTAGCTGACCAAAAAAATTTAATTTTTTATTAAATAAAAATTGTTTATAATATATTTTCAGGAAAAAAAAGTCCCAGGTTTTTTTTTTGAAATTATTAAAGTCCGAAAAATTTTGAAATTTTCTTTGACAATTGGGTTGTTTTTTTATATTTTTAAGTCTCTTTTTCTATAGGCATAAACACCTTTTTTTATGTTTGGGGTTTTTAAAAAAGTAAGGGCATCAGAAAACCCCTCATTTCCCAAACCCCGGGGCCTTTGAACCCCGGGAAAACGGGTTTTTTCCCCTCCTTCTCTCCAGTAAACCTTTTAATCATATCCAACATCAAAAACATCGAAGATGTCGTTTTCTCCATCATTTGAATTCTTTTTTCCGGGCCTGGCCGTGGGGGAAAAGGAAATGAAACCCTGACTGGGGAAAATTGGCCCGAAAGGAAGCATTTTATGGTAAATCTACCTTTCTACCAAAATTTTTTTTCCCAAAGTTTCATTTGGGGAACGAGGGCAGAA
The DNA here is from genome assembly GCA_964035755.1 of Teleogryllus oceanicus. NCBI lineage: Eukaryota > Metazoa > Arthropoda > Insecta > Orthoptera > Gryllidae > Teleogryllus > Teleogryllus oceanicus. The sequence continues at coordinate 77,227,554 of CAXIVR010000008.1, forward strand.
TTTTTTAAACTCACAAGGATCATAAGACCCGTCGGTCATCCCCTGGCTCTAAGCCCGAGGAAAATTTTATTTACCGGGCGGGGACAGCCACTCCCCGGGCATCCTGATTACCCCCTATCCCCAGAAATGAAGAACAGACCCACTGTAAAACATGCCCGGACTACGATAATGAAAAATTAAAAGAGCTTTCGAATAGAGGGGAAATTTGGGTACGTCCCCCGAAACTGTTTAAATTTTTTAGCATGGTTTTTAAAATCAAACCTAAGGGGGTGATTTTAAAATGCCTTATAACTAATTTTTGTTTTTATGTAACACTGTCTTTTCTTTTTCATTTTAAAATTAGTCATATTTTTCTGTTTTTTCTCTTTTTAAACTTTAATTTAAAAAAAAATTTTTGACTTTTTTACTAATTTTCAGAAAATTTTTGGGTAATATTGAACATGTAATTGAAAGATATTTGAGCACAATACAAGTTCTTTTTTATTATTAAAGAAGGTAAGTTTTATTTCGGGAAAAATTTAAAAACTGTAGTTTAGTTTTTAGATTTGGAACTTGGATCTCATTAATCTCTTGTGTTTTCCGGGATCTAAAACCAAATGTATTTTTTTGGGTTGATAACCAAAATTGGGGTCTTATGAACAAATTATTTGTCATGGGATATCTTATAATGGTAAAATTATTTCACAATTTTTCATTAGAAAAAAAGGACGGGTGTTTTTTGGGGAAAAAAAACCGTTTCTTTCTTCAATTGATAACGCAAGGTTTCCGATTTTAATTTCGGAGTTTTTAATCGAACTAAACACTCAGAAAGGTTTCTTATACAAAAAACCTAACATAAATTGGGATAATGACCGGGGACACTGTGTTCCCTTAAATATTTTAATTGGAAAAATTTTCCGGGAAATTTAAATTTTTAATAAATACTAACCCTTTGTTTTTTTTAAAGTTTTTTTTTCTTTCTTTAAAAGCTTTTTAAAAAATTACTTGATTTTTAAATTTGTTTTAAATTTTTTTTTTTTTTTATACGTTTTTCAAAAAAATTTGAAAAAATTTTAAATTAGTGTAGATTTACAAATTAAAAAAATTAAAAATTTTTGTTTATATTTTAGCTATTTATTAAAGATATCAATTATTAAATTTTGCTATTAATATATGAAGGATATGTTGAAATAATTAATTTTGTTAGCGCCTATTCGCCATATCAGATTTTAAAAGTTTTATATTACCTTAAATAAAAAATAAAAAAAATATCACTGGGAAGGGGTAGTATAATCTTCTAGCAGTTAAAGAAAAAAAGCAACTTTTAAAAATATAAGAATAAAAATTTTATTTTTTTAAATATTTCAATAGAGGTTCCTGTTCCCCTGATTATCACTATAAAATTACAATTTTTCAAATAGTCTAAACAAAAACAATAGAATTTTAATGATAATCCCAAAAACCCAGTGATTTTAATTGATTAACGAAATCATTTTGGATGCACCTGCTATATAGAAAAAAGGGGGTTCATTTCAAATGCGTAAAAAATTTTATTGTTCATTTCCCTTTAAAAAAGGGTAAAATGTCAAAATACAAATTTTTAAATGTGAACATGAATTTAATTTGTTGATAGGAAATGTGTTTTTATTAAATGAATATTGGTTTTTCCAAAATTATTAATAGTTAGTTTTTCTTAGAACCATTAGATTTTAAAAAAGTTTTAAAGAAACAAAAAACAATACTATTAATTTAATCTGAACAAATTTCTCCCCAAAATTAGATACCATAAATTGACTTATTTCATGGGAAAGAACTGATAAAAAAGTCACAGCCCCTTCCCCCTGACCCGGCCCCTTGGTTTCCCCGGGCCACGGGGCAGGCCAACGTCCATGCAATTTGGGGGGGATCCTGCCGCGCGCACCAATCCGTTTCCCACCCTCCTGTTACCTCCCCTTCTTCCCCACCTCCTCCTGTTACCCCCGCTCCCGTTGGGGGGCAGCGTCCTACCTCAGAAAATTTTCCCCCCTTTGGATAACTAGGAGGGAAAATTTTGAGGGGGGGAAGGGGACGGGCTGAAACTTGGAGCAAAAAACAAAATTTAAAAGCGGATAGCCCGACCCCGGATTGGCGGTCCAGCGATGGTGTCCCGGGAAAAACCCGATTTGGCCGCACGGCCCCCCAAATTCCGGGGGGGTTTCAATTTCGGGAGCGGACCGGAGTGGTGCCAGGGATCAACTGATGTCATTGGGCCCCGACCGGGGGGTCCTAGGTTCAGTCCGACAGCGGCAGGATTTCGACCAGTTTTTAATTTGGAAAGATTGGCGTTGCTATTGCTTTTTAGTTGTCGAATTTATCGCTTTTCGGAGGGGAATTTAGCGGCCGGGGTGATCGATAGTTTTCCGTGGTTTCTCCGATCAACACCAGGCGAATGCCGGGGCGACCCAACAAAAGGGTCACGGACCGCGCGATCTTTCCTTTCCCCTTCCTTGTCCCATTTCCCCCACACCACCCCAAAATGCATTACACTACCCCTTTTTCCGGGGGACCGGTCGGGGAAATGGGGGTTGTCGGGGTGGGCGGGCCCCCGGGGGGATCCTGGGTTGGGGGGAACCCCATTACCAGAGGTCGGCGCCGGATCCGCCATCCAGTGGGGAAAATCACCCCCCTTTTCGAGAAAAACATGACCACTAACGGGACTAATGACCACATAGTTGACGCCCCGGGAAAAAGAAAAAAACAATCAATCAAAAGATGCGGTGGGTATCCCCGTTGGCGCCGTTCGTTATCTCAGAGTGGGGGCGTCAGCGCAAATCATTTTCAACTTCAGGTGGAAATATCATTCACCCGTGTGGCGACCTTTTAAACCCTTTATTTCCAAAAAATTTGGGGTCCCGGGCGTAAACACTTTGTTTTCGGGTTTTAGATATCGCCGTTTGAAGGTTTTTGCCAGTCTGGCCAACCATTCTGGAAAAAATTTGTGAAGGTTTTACTAACAATGGGAAAATTGTATGGTGCAAGTGTGCATTCTTTTGCCTTTCCAAATAAATTTTAAAATGTTTGGAATGTTCTTAATATTTGTAAAGGATTTTTTTTATAAAAGTAATTTCGTATTATATAAGTGTGTTTATAATTAGAATATTTTAATATTGCATATTATATCCCATTTTACATATTTATTACATATTCTTACTGTTTTCATTACATATGAACACATTTAGACGTTTCATGCTAAATATTTTTCTGGTCTCTGTGATGGCGCCTGCAGCGGTAGTGGGACGGCAGTGGTGGCGGTGGGGAGGTCTTCGAGATGTGCTTTGGCAGATAAGTTGCGGCGGTGCTCACGATAGCAGAGATGACAGCGTCATTTATACTTTCGATGGGCGAGGCGTGGCTTTCGGTTTTTACGTTAGCTCGCCGTCGCAACTTTCAAATCGCTCACTGAGAACCCTGGCGCCGCTATGTCGAGACGGTGACGTGTGTGTGTGTGTGTGTGTGTGTGTGTGTGTGTGTATGGTGCTGAGAGCGGAATATACGACTGCAGCTGTGTAATTGGCAGTATTTCACACTTGGCCACACTTCGTGTTTTCACGCTACGATTTCTGCGCGGAAAATACGGCTTGACTTGCTACGAGCGAATAAAATATTTACAGTGCGCAGTGTAATATTATTGATCCCACGAAACATATTATTCCAGCTCGTTGAAGTGAATAAACTATACATTTAAGATTATTGTACTAGTTAATATTGAAAGCAAATCTAAAAGTTTTTAGTATCGTCAATATGAAGAAGGAGAATTGTAATTGATTATTTCATTGTTAAAAATACCATCTATATACTCAAAGTAGATGGATTGCGACTTGAAAAGTCGCTTTAAAATGTACAGTGACTGAGTGTTTTCAATACTGCTCTTCGTTGTTTTAATGGATTTTCTGGAGAGAAACGTTACTTCTATAAAAATATATTTTTTAAAATATTCCTGATGTGACCCAATATACCGCTAGATCTGAATAGTTGTGTCCCCTAGAATTGTTGTCGCATATTTGTAAAGATGTTTTTTGTGAATTCAATATGCGTTTTGAATTCTTGTGTTCTGAACTATTTCTGTGGCTAACGAATTAATGTGACTTCTAGTTTTAATTTTTATGTGCTTCTGTACATGACTTTTAATGCTAAATAAAATAATAATAATAATAATAATAATAATAATAATAATAATAATAATAATAATAATAATAATACTTACAAGTAGTGCTGCGTAGGAAAGTAATAGTCTGTAATGAAATGGAATGGAATGAATAAGTGAGGTTTTAATAAAGTTTTAGATATAAAATGCAAGTTAAAAATTGTATAGTAGTAGTAAACTAAAATTAAAAAGTTTAATATTCAGCTATAATAAAATAAAATAAAGGAATAATTTAGGCAATTAATTTTGGCTTTCTCATTTAGGTATGATATCTTTTTAAGGGCAATAAAACTTCTTAAAACGCCAGATATGTCGTTCTCTGCGTTCAGCTTATTGCTTTAAATAATATAGCATACAGAACCAATATTAGTCAAATAGTATAAGTAAAGAACATTGTAGGTCAAATAAATGTACTATTGTTATTTTCAAAACTGAGAGTTAATTCATTCATTCGCTTCAATATTAAAATCAAATTATTACTTAGGGGTACATACCTTCTACAAGTATCTCATATCACAATTTAAAAGAACATCTAAACAAAACATTTCAAAATCTCGACGTAGAGCTTTCGCTAATAGACTTATTCACAATCCAACATTTATGCATCGGCAGTACTAAACTCTTCCATCATCGGAAGCAGCACTCTGTACAAAAAATTACATATGTTTCATTAATCTCCATTATTTCATGTCAATTGTAATGTTAACTTTACATTGCATCGATTTCCGAAAAAAAATTTTTTTATTATTCTTTTTGTTTGATGTTAATATTAAATGTTATGAGTCCATTTTGACACAACTGCAATCAATCTGTCAAAATTCATTTATTCTATCATTCTGCGTACGCGACACTCGCATAAAACTCTGTTCCCCCAAATAACTTTTCATATCCCATTATAACTGCGCCCATGTGATATAAATTTGATAAGTGCTGATGAAAAACTCGTTATTCGTTGCCCGCGTGGGCTGCTCCGCTGAATGACGTTAATTAACACTTCGCATTACCAAATCGCTGATGATGAATATCCCAGCGGGGGTGTCGTATGGAGCGCGGGCGGTCGTTATGGAGTGCCCGCTTTCCACCGTGTCGCGCTGCCACCGTCCCTCGCCGCGTCGTGTAATGTTGCGCAGCGCGCGGGGTGTAGTGGTTACACGCAGCGGGGGGATGCGGGCAAGGGGTGGAGGTGATGGTGGCGGCGGCTGAAAGGTGAGAACACTGCTCCTGCCCTTCGCGTTGGTGTAAGGTCACCCGTGATGACCGGCCGACCCACGTGTGGTGGGTCGGTTGGTTGGTTAGTGATTTCGGGCGCGTCGCAGCTTAGATCATTAGTCCCGTAATTGTAGTGCATGTTTTTTCCTCGGGAGATGGCGGTGACCTTTTCCCGCTGGATGGCAAGATCCGGTGCCGACTTACCGTCGTGGGGTTTCCCCCCAACCAGGACTCTCCCACCAGCGGGGCACCGCCACAGCCGCGACAAACTCTTAAGCTCCCAACCGGTCTCCTGGGATATGTGGTAGTGTAGTGCATGTTAGTGTAAGTGTGTGTGTAAGAGAGGATAGGACAAGGAAGAGGAAGGAAAGATCACGCGGTCCGTGGCCCGTTTGGTAGGGTACTGCTCCGGCATTCGCCTGGTGTTGATCGGAGAAACCACGGAAAACTACCGATCAGAGCAGCCGGCCGCTAGAATTCTCCTCCAGACAGCGACTGAATCCGACCTAGCTGAAAAGCTAATGTCGAAAATCCTGCCACTGTCAGGACTCGAACGTAGGACCTCCCGGTCAGAGGCGCTGCAGTGACGTCGGTTGATGCACTGAGCTACCGTTCCCGGTCGGGCGGCTGCTCTGATCGGTAGTTTTCCGGGGTTTCTCCGATCAATTTCATGACGAAGGTCGCGGGTTGGAATCCCGCCTAAGGCACGGATGTTTGGGTGGGTTTGTATTATTCTTACGTCTTCCCTCTGCACTTACCAATCACATTGAAACAAGCACAGGGGTCGCTATGTGACCTAGAAGTTAAAATATGACTTAAAAACTGAGAGAAGTCGGCCTGGATACCCATGGTCGCTAAGGCGGAAGAGCTGTGGCTGCCTTGCTAGAAGGGTCGCGAGTTCGAATCCCGCACCATGCATACATCCTTATGCGTGTTCCACTGCCGTTGCCTTAAAGTTATAAACCCATCGCTAAAACCGTTGCTAAATGATCACAGCAGTCGAAAAGCGACCTTAAATACTTTATAAAAAAAATAGAGAATCTGGTCTCTGGAATTGTACCAGTAGGTAGTTCAAATATGGCTAGGCTGCAACTAAAGTGGTCTATGGTATGAATAGCACAATGCAACTTGACGTCTTAAAAATTGATTAACTTTAAAACCATCAGCCAGTACTAAAGTGGTACTTTTATTACGCGTCACCTACAACGACAAATGACACATAGACCACTTTAGAATACATATATACTTACCTATTTAGATCAGATTTACCATAACCTAAAGTAGTAAAATATCTGGCGTTTCCCGGACTTTCTTCATATTTAAACCTTGCGAGTGAGGGAAAAGATCAATTTTATACAAACCACGGTGTTTAATATTATTTTTAATGTAATTGCTCAAAATTGTTATAAAATACTATAATTTTCTTTCATTTTATTTTACAACACATTGCTATTAGATGCATTTTTTTAAATGTTATGCACCGCTACGGTCCTTTGCGAATAAATTAGGTGTCAGTTTTGCTGCAGCACTGCTGGGCTCTGATGGAATATATTAGGAACCGCGTGCTCTAAGCGAGAGGTGAAAAATGGTGGCGATGCATCTACAACATATTATTTAAATTATTTATTTTCCGCATTTAGGTTCTGTTAGTCTGTACCAAACTTTGCAAGGACATACGACGATCCTGAAGAAGTGCTGGTAAATATTTTATATCTATTCATACGCTACTTTTTGTGGTATTGATGAATTTTACGTTACACGTTGCTGAATTCACTTTTATTAGTTTAGATGTTTCATAGACCACTTCAGTTCCAGGACAGCCGTATTTCGTTGATACAAAAATCAAGACTGGGGTAACCGGGAGCGGTAGCTCAGTGTATCAACTGATGTCACTGCAGCGCCCTCGACCGGAAGGTCCTAGGTTCGAGTCCCGACGGCGGCAGGATTATCGACACTAGCTTTTCAGCAAGGTCGAATTCAGTCGCTGTCTGGAGGAGAATTCTAGCGGCCGCTTGCTCTGATCGGTATTTTTTCGTGGTTTCTCCGATCAACACCAGGCGAATGCCGGAGCAGCACCCTACCAAACGGGCCACGGACCGCGCGCGATCTTTCCTTCCTCTTTCTTGTCCTATCCTATCCCCTTACACACACACTTACACTAACATGCACTACACTACCACATATTCCGGAAGACCGGTCGGGAGCTTAGAGCTTGTCCCAGCTGGGGCGGTGCCCCGCTGGTGGGAGAGTCCTGGTTCGGGGGAAAACCCCACTAGCCGACGGTAGGTCGGCGCCGGATCTCGTTATTCAGCGGGGGAATATCACCGCCATCTCCCGAGAAAAACATGCACTACACTAACGGGACTAATGACCAAAGCAGTTGACGTGCCCGAAAACACGAAAAAATCAATCAATCAAGGCTGGGGAAAGCGGTTGAAGCAGCGGTAAGAGGAGACGGCGCCTCTAGGTGTCGGCAGCGCAACGCGGCTGGCAGCGGAGCGCTAATCAGGAATAATGGATGCTGCTTCAGGTTGCGCGCTCGGGGCCGGCGTGGCAACGCATATGCAGGCTACCATGACTGGCTCCACTCCCCACGCTCAGTTCTGGTGTTTGAAATACTCGCGATGTCTTAGCGTTCCCCATTGATTGCTTCTTCCATATGATGTCATGTTTTCTGTAGGTTTCTCTTGCGAACGGAAATGTGATGTTGAATTTGTTGTTGTATGTATGTATTATTGTAAGTATTGTGGGCGTTTTGAGTCAGTAGTCCGCCATCGCTGGTCAGCTACCGGTGTCCCTGTTGCCCGGGCCGAGTTAAATTCCCATGCTTGGGAGTAAGAGCGACATGAGGCGAATAAGAGGTATTCTCTTCGCCGTAACTGGCAAGATACGCCTGCTTGAGCTTTTCTTCGTCACAAAGCTACAGAAACTGGGAGGATTTTGAAGGAAATTTGCAACGATATTCTTGCGTCGACCGGGAATCGAACCCGTGAACCGCAGCGCACGAAGCTAGTACGCTGCCGATGAGCCTTCCGAGAGGTTTATGTATTATTGTAAAGTAATTTATTTTTATTACTTTTGTTATAACGTGTAATAAAAGGCTCCAATAACTGCGTTAACTTACGTTTAAACGTAACATATTCTATTCTTAAGATGTTACATTTTTTGTTTGGTTGTCGTGTATCCAACGTTGAAATAGTCACAGGAATAATGTTGACCGTTGGCCTTGTAAAATCTGTTAAAATGTGTATTAAAAAAGTATCGACAATACTATATTAGTCAGTGAATCCAGTAATAATTATAAATTATGGTATATGTATTCTCTTGTTTTCGTTTTCGATTTCAGTTACTATCTATTGAATTAAAATTTTAGACTGAGATTCTGAAGAAAACAGTCGAACTTTCATCTTCCTTCTTTGGAAAAGTGAATGACCGCCTCACAATTGTTCTAACCTGCACATCCCTTACCAATTCTTCTTCCCATCACACCGACTTTTTGCATCCTCAAGCGTCTAACATCTGTCTGAATCGTGGCCATTATGTCTTCCAACTTGTTTAAATTTCGCCTGTCGACATATGTACTTATTTGGTGCCAGATCGTTTCGTGCTGTCAGAGGCCATAGACAAATTGATCACGTTCGAGTCAACTTTTTAACGAGTTTAACGAACCTAAACTAAGAGTGTAGCAGAATATTACTCAGTGTCAACTTAAGCTTAATTCTCCATAAAACAAGTAGTAGATACTGAGATAGAACACATGTCCCAGGAGTTCAGTGAGAATTTTGGGGAGTTAATTTTCAAATTTTGCTTTGCAGGTTGTTATATAGAGCAAGTTCACACTAGAAGAAAGTTGGTCTGCTGAAACCGTCTCAACCTGCAAAAGCATTTGAACGACTGAGGCATTGCCTTGCCTAATAGGTTTATGACAGTTCACCACGCGGGCCTATCAATTAATTTCGCCGTGCAACGCTACGCGCGGTTCGATGTCATTGCTGGATGTCATTGCCGCGTAACGAATTTTTGCGCACGCGGTCGCGGTGTCAGAACCACTCCATTTGGGGATTTGAATGGAAACACCTGCGGTAATTACTTCCACGTCAATCGCGGGGCCCCCGGGCAAAGGAAGGGCCGTGCGCGGCTCCGATTTTTTCAAAGCGCACGTGGAACGCGAGGGTTCGTTCGCTAACTAGGTTGTGCGCGAAGGTCCACCCGATTGATTGTTAGTGTTTCTGAGTGCGTCAACTACTATGGTCATTAGTCCCGTACGTGAAGTGCGTGATTTTGCTCGGGAGGTGCCGGTGGTTTTCCTCCATTGGATGGCGAGATCCGGTGCCAACCTACCGTCGAGTAGGGTGGTTTCCCTAACCAGGTATCTCCCACAGGGGACAGCACCCCAGCCGTGACAGTCCTAAGTCCGACCGTCTATGTGTGGTAGGTAGTGCATGTTAATGCATGTAAGGGGAGAGGATAAAGTAAGGAGAGAAGGTTTCCCCCTAACGACGACTCTCCCACCAGCGGGGCCCCGCCTCAGCCGGGACAAGCTCTAAGCTCCCGACCGGTCTCCCGGAATATGTGGTAGTGTAGTGCATGTTAGTGTAAGTGTGTGTGTGTGTGTGTGAGGGGAGAGGATAGGACGAGGAAGAGGAAGGAAAGATCGTGCGCGGTTCGTGGCCCGTTTGTTAGGATACTGCCCCGGCATACGTTTGGCGTTGATCGAAGACACCACGGAAAACTACCGACCAGAGCAGCCGGCCGCTAGAATTCTCCCCGAGACAGCGACTTAATTCGACCCAGCTGGCAAGCTAGCATCGAAAATCCTACCACCGACCGTCGGGACGCGAACCTAGGACCTCCCGGTCAGAGGGAGTGCAGTGACATCAGTTGATGCCCTGAGCCACCTCTCTCGGTAGACTGCGCGTGGAACGTGCCCGTCGATGCGAGGGTTCGTTTGCATACGAGGTTGTGCGTGCAGGTGCATCCGAGTTCACACCTGTGTGTCGTCTCGGAGTTTGCTTACTCCTCCGTCTGTGCCTACTCATGTGTGTTTGTTACTTTATACCTGCGCACGTGTGTATACTGCGGGCTGGTACTATCTGTAAGCAAAGCTGATCCGCTTGGTTCATTGATTGTTCGCTGTTTTTTTATCCTGAATGAAATACTTTCATCGTGTAATATCTTTTGTGATTGTGTACTCCGTTAAATTCTTTAGTCTACGTTGCAGAAATTCTTAGAGTGTCTATCTGATATTTGAACACTGTAGGAATATAGATTGATTACATATTTGTTAGAGTACCTTCTTGAGTAAACAGTTTCTCTGATTGTCAACATTAAGTTTAACTTTTCAAAGTGTAGCCCGAAGAATTTAATGAAATTGAGAATCCGACCTTATTGTTCTCCTATTGAATGGGGGCCTCCGTGTGTAGCAGATTTCATATGATGGACTCGTAATTTATTTACTCACTCAATGACGTATTCGGTTGGTTTGCAAATATTATTTCCCTGGATTCTAGGCATTCGGACATTCCACGATATCTTCAGAACCTAATTACCTCAGTTCTCTATTCCAGTGAGTCTATTTACATTTAAGGGTAAAATATCAGTATACATATTATGTGTAAGTGCTCAACATTGCCACGTCTCATAAATTACGCGGGGCAGTACGAACGAAATTTCTGTCACAGACTGTTCTACAATTCTTCCGAGTCGTTGTATTCAGATATAACTTGGAATTCTAGTCGCATAAAGATATTTTCTATTGGTAACGTGGTAACATCTAATAGATCAGCAATAAAAGATCAGAAAAATAATTTCATCCCTAAGAAATAATTTCTCCTTTAGTATTTGGAATATGACTAAGCGAATATAAACAACTACGCCATTGAGAGACATTTATAATACGACGCTCAAAATGACCCTGTACACTTCAGAAAACCATTAACAATAGCCATAAAATGCATATTGTTCACGTGAGTACAGTCGGCGTAAAATTAATACTTTTATGAAAAGTTCTTGTAATCACTCGCTCAAGCTTGTTACCGTTGGGGATGAAACGAAGTTCTTAAGGTGCACCATAAAGCGGAATGGGGCAAATAAACAACATTTTGAATGGGGCTAATAAGCGACTGTGTGTTGTTATTGTCACACTATTTCAGTATCTACATTTCTTTGCTTGATGTCTCTTCCGTGTTCACCAATCCGCGATTCTTTATAATCCCAGCCCTGAGTTTCAGCGGATTCGGTGGTATAACGGTTAGCGTACACCACTGTTGTACCCAAGATAGCAGGTTTAAACCCGATCGAAGCCGTGGATTTTTAAGGGCGAAAAATCCTTCGTACGCCTTCCTTCGGAGGGGAAGTAAATCCGGATGTCCCATGTAGTAGATTCACTGCATGTAAAAGATCTTGAAGTCTAAAATAAGCCTCTGAGATAAATTCACATAGCCTGTTTCTTCGCCCCCAGATAATATCTTCTTTCTCGGCTAGATGGTGAAGCTAGTGAGCGTTGGCAGCTAGATGGTTAGCATGGTCAGACGGAAGAGCAAGCCTTGACGGTCCGAGTCTCGCCACGTAAAATAAAAGGCATTAACTAACCTATAAAGTAAACGAAACTATAAAGTAAACGAAACTATAATAAACTAAACAAATTAAACTAAACTATAAATTAAACTAAACTATAAACTAAACTAAACTATGAACTAAACTATAAACTTTGAACTAAACTATAAACTAAACTAAACTCTATAAACTAAACTAGACTATGTACTAAACTAGACTATGTACTAAACTAGACTATGTACTAAACTAGACTATGTACTAAACTAGACTATGTACTAAACTAGACTATGTACTAAACTAGACTATGTACTAAACTAGACTATGTACTAAACTAGACTATGTACTAAACTAGACTATAAACTAAACATGTACTAAACTAGACTATGTACTAAACTAGACTATACTAAACTAGACTATACTAAACTAGACTATAAACTAAACTAGACTATGAACTAAACTAGACTATGAACTAAACTAGACTATGAACTAAACTAGACTATTTACTAAACTAGACTATGTACTAAACTAGACTATAAACTAAACTAGACTATAAACTAAACTAAACTCTAAACTAAACTATGATCTTCCCACGTCCCCGTTTCCCTCCCTTCCCCAGTGTTCCTGGACCGCTAGCTTCTATAGTCGCTCCCCCGCCCCCGGCGCGGAGGGGCCGTCGTTTTTCCATTATCTCCGGTGGATTTGTCTGCGATCCCCGGGATCAGCGCCCTCGGCGCGGTCAGTCGCCCTCGTAAAGAAGCTGGTCGCCGCGCCGCGCCGCGAGGGGCGCTGACGTCGGGGAGTGGGCGCGCTCGCGAACGCCGTTTGGGGGAAAGCGTCTCTCGACATCAGTGGAGGCTCGGGAGGCCAGGCCTTGAATCGATTAACAACACAATAGGTTTTTTAACCTAAAAATTATTTGATTTAACTTAGTCCAAAATTGATCAAAATGTTTACGGCTGGCGAAAAAAAAACACTTAAAAAAAGTAATTTCTTCTCCTGCAAACACAGCGTTACTATTCCAAATGGAGCCAAAAAGTTCTATGAGTTACACATAGGTAGCATCAACAAGTACTAGCACTGCTTGTGCCTGCTCGATATACAAGGATTTTCTTAAGAATGAGCCAAAGTGAGAACTAGTTCTGGCAACATAAGGTTCTGTGGTCGTTGTGTCCTTGTACTCATTAGACCTGCATTCGTTCGTTTGCAGTTGGCTCACTTGTAAATGGCTTCAATACTTCATTTCGTAATGTTCTCGTCAGACAAAATATAGAGCGCCACGAGAAATAATTGAAATTATGAAGTGCAGTGTTATATGCTCTTGTGTAAAAATTCTTTTTTTTCTATAAACATTACATTACGTTTACTTTTGGTGTGAGAGATATTATGTTTGTTTTACAATCGAGATTTGAATGTGAGATGCGTACTGGTGCACGTGTTTCCGGCTATTGTGCTGTTGTGTAGCGAACTGTGATTGATAGCTTTCTATTTACATTCGTCGCAGTTTTCTTTTACCGATAGTGAGAGCATGTTAAAAGATTTTCCACATACGTAATTAAATTTAAATATTTCCTGGAATCGCGTACGTGCATATACCTCGGCGAAACTCTTACATTTCTGACTGATTGATTGATTTTTTCGTGTTTCCGGGCGCGTCAACTGCTTCGGTCATTAGTCCCGTTAGTGTAGGGCCTGTTTTTTCTCGGGAGATGGCGGGGATCTTCCCCCGCCGGATGGCGAGATCCGGCGCCGACCTACCGTCGGCTAGTGGGGTTTCCCCCTTACCAGGACTCTCCCACCAGCGGGGCACCGCCCCAGTCGGGACAAGCTCTAAGCTCCCGACCGGTCTCCCGGAATATGTGGTGTGTAGTGCATGTTAGTGTAAGTGTGTGTGTAAGAGGAGAGGATAGGACAAGGAACAGGAAGGATAGATCGCGCGTGGTCCGTGGCCTGTTTGTTAGGGTACTGCTCCGGCATTCGCCTGGTGTTGATCGGAGAAACCACGGAAAACTGCCGATCTGAGCAGCCGGCCGCTAGAATTCTCCTTCAGACAGCGACTGAATTCGACCTAGCTGAAAAGCTAGTGTCGAAAATCCTCCCGCCGTCAGAACTCGAACCTAGGACCTCCCGGTCAGAGGCGCTGCAGTGTCATTCGATTAAATAAATTACCGAATAATACATTATGTTTCTTCAAAATAAATCATAATTATCTGAATTTAATAAATTGCTTTAGACATTTTCTACTTCTAGAACTTGCAAAAAGAAACCCAGAAAGAGGTAGGGTTTTTTTTTCATCCGGCGCCCAGAACGCCCCATCAGTATTGATGAAACTGCAAAACGGAATCTTTCGATATGATTTACTGCCTCACTTTGACGTGCATAAATAAAATATTTTTTAGTAGGCACCCTAATGTTCACATATCATCCCCGCCAGCGAAGATGGCCGTGGGCGTGGGGAGAGGGCGAGGGTCGCTGCACCCCCGACGTCGTCGTGAAAGGGGCTGCGCGGGGGGGCGTGGCTGGCTCATGGGGGATGAGCCGCTTTGGCCCGCCGCTACGTCGTAACACCGCCGCGCACCCCCGTTCTGGTAAATATTTGCTTCGGATTGGGTCCATTTATTGTGGATTTGTACCGACTTAGCGCTGTCGCTTGAGCTCCCTCGAACGAGCGGGGAGGGAGAGATTCTTTACGGTGCATTTGGAAGCTCTGATACTTTCGGCGGAAACAGACGGAGTTTTATCTTTTCAAGCTCGCGTGATATCCAGTTGCATCACTTCCACGGATCGCCCAAACTGCGAACCAGCAGAGGCTTAGATATGGCCGAGGGAAATAAGCTGCGATTTACTTTTCTGAGCCGTGGAGTTCATCGGAGTTGATACTTTTCGGTGAGGTTTATGCTCGTGTATCCCTTAATGACGTAGCTCCAGAACGGTTTCATTTATAAAAAGAGCATTATGTGTGTGAAAAGTTTTGTAAAACAGAGGAGCATGGTGTTTTACGGGAAAAGCGAGTGTCACAAGTAAGTAGATTCGAACAAGTTAACATATTATATATATATATATATATATATATATATATATATATATATATATATATGAAGATATTATATAATCTGTGAGCAGCATCAAATATCAGGGCAGGAATGAAATTAATGTTAAATAAAGGTTTCTCTGCTTTATAGTAGAAAATAATTTTTAAAGACAAATAAAATCCTTCGATAAAGTGAGAAAATAAAACGGCAGAGTGAATTTTAATAGATTGGTAGGCAATCTTATCGTTCACCTATCACGGACATTCTTGCACAATGTGGGATGATCGATTAAAAATAGTGACGTACCCTTCAAAAGATTGTTTGGAAAGAAGCATAGATGTTGATTTGAACCGATTGCTGACGTTTCTGCGTTACCTATGAAGTACATTTTACTCTTAAATTATTTTATTTTTCAGAAAGAAAACCTTAATTCTGATCACCCATTCATTGTCTCCGCCCAACAGCAGTGCTTATTATCATTGGTAATAAAATGTTTTCAATCCGCTATTCTAAGTATTTTCCTTAGAAAGTATGATGCAAACTACTGGTTCCCAACGACATTACGTTAAAGAAATGTTACGTTAATGAATACATTAAAGAAACACAAACATACGTAGGACATTTTTATATTAATATATTTTCATTGTCCTACACAATTATTAGTTTCGGTGTTGGAAGCATCGAAGTGCGCTATTCATTTCGTCTCGCCCACCGCTGGTGCAGAATCACAGCGTTACCATGCGTAGTTGTACTTTGGGCAACACCCTCAGTATATTTTGGTCTCGTCCCATTGTTCGGAGGCTACAACTGCGTGTATGCACGTCCCGGCCACTGCGCGCCTCTTATGGAGGTTGTCGAGGTCACCTCCTCGCCACCGCCCGCGAGCCCTGGCGGCGCTTACTCCAGGTGACGCAATACAAGCTCAGGCCTGCATTTCTTCAATTTGTATTTTCGCGTAGGGAGATGGAAATAAGTTACAGATTATCATTGTGACACTGGAACGGCAGAAGAACGTGATCTCATTGCTACTGGAGAGGTCCTCATTATTGATGTGTACAAACCTTTTTCCAGAATAACCTGCTTAGAAGATCTGTCCTTCCTCTTCCTTGTCCTATCCTCTCCCCTTACACACACACACGTACATTAACAAGTACTACACTACCACATATTCCGGGAGGCCGGTCGGTAGCTTAGAGTTTGTCCCGGCTGGGGCGGTGCCCCGCTGGTGGGAGAGTCTTGGTGAGAGGTAAACCCCACTAGCCGACGGTAGGTCGGCGCCGGATCTCGTCATCCAGCGGCGGAAGATCACTGCCATCTCCTGAGAAAATAAACATGCTCTACACTAACGGGACTAATGACCAAAGCAGTTGACGCGCCCGGAAACACGAAAAAATAAATCAATCAGTATAAACCAACCATCGAGAGGAGGGTAGTAAGAGGAAGATTAACATAACAGCGTGTGGTACGACGATGACTTGGATGTTGATGTAACCACCGCCAACGACGCGAGCGTTGGAGCAAACAGCGCCGCAAACGGATCCGCCGAAGCGTCTAGGGCATCAGCAGCGAGGGCGATGGCGGCGTTGCCGACGGAGGCGGGGGCGCGTGGAGAGTTTATGGGGCCTGCGGAGGATCACGCGCTCTTGCGAGGCTTTTCTGGGCTCCGCGTCCTGGCGTGTGGCGCTCGTGTCGCGGAATGGAAGAGCAGCGCGCTTCTTCCGGGAAGGGCTCTCGCGCTCCTACGCGAAAGGATCGGAAGGATGGGGCACGGCGCGGGCGAGGTGGGGCGAGGTGGGACGAGGTGGGGCGACGGGACGCGACGGGACGCGACGGGACGCGACGGGACACGACGGGACACGACGGGACGCGACGGGACGCGACGGGACGCGACGGACGCGACGGACGGGACGGGACGGGACGGGACGGACGGGACGGGACGGGCGGACGGGAGGGACGGGGCGGACGGGGCGAGGTGGGACGAGGATGGGGCGACGGGGGACGGGACGGACGGGACGGGACGGGACGCGACGGGACGACGACGGGACGGACGGGACGCGACGGGACGCGACGGGACGGCGGGACGGGCGGGACGGGGCGGGACGGGGCGGGACGGGGCGGGACGGGGCGGGACGGGGCGGGACGTGGCTGAGGGAGGGGATCGAAGCGGGGACGGGGCGAGGCAGATCACGCCTCCGCTCCCTGTCGTCACTTGTTTATTCCCTGCGTACTGGTCTGGAAGCGTCGGAGCGGTGGCGTGTGGGATCTGAACACGTGTAAGAACGTTGCAACTTACTGGGGTGGAACGAGGAATCGTAGAGTAAACTGCTTGTCTGTGACTGGAGGTACGAGGTCAGTCTTACACAGCTGTGTTTTTGTATGAAACCCACAAAAATACTGATTAAATCGCTCGATATAAGGTGTAGCTACTATATATGCTCTTTTATTCTTTATTTTCAGTGTCGGTGCAAACATCTGTACTCTGTGAAATACTCAAAACATCTCGAAAAGGTTTTAAAATTTTTCGGATATGCCAAAGTCACGAACTTCTTTATCATGAAAGATATAAATTTGCCTGATAAGCTTATAGTGTAAGTTTTTGTAAGTTTTTTAAACGTTATTTCACTTAATACAAACAAAATATTAACCGCTAATGTTTTGCACTACCTTCTTTGTGTAGTATCACGCACTAATTTACTTCTAATACATGAAATTAACTGCACATACCACGCGGATTGATGACAGTAATTGATGCGAAAGTAAAATTTGTGAATGTAGTGGTTAATGGAAAAGAACACGACGCAAAAAACACATTCTCACCAGAATAACTAATGTCTGCACGAATAACATTTTATGAAAATAATACCGTTAAAGCAGTTCGAAAAGGGAGGATGGTGTGGGCAAGCGAATCCCGACATCGAAGTGTGAGCGTAGGACAATGTGTAGTGGACATTGGAATGCACTCTGAGGCGAAGACACGGCGCGGCGTCCCAGCAGAATCTCTGTTGTAGCTGCGACAGCTCCTCGGGCGCCCCCGAGCTAATCTCAATTGACACACGCGCCGCGTAGTGTTGCCACCAGCGTCGCGGCTGGAAACCAGGTCGCCGCTACGATACATCATTCCTGCCTCCCCCTCCTCTGGAGGACCGCGACGCGACGAGCTCCTGTCACCTCCACTGGCGACCCATTTGTATCGCGCGCCATCACTCGCTGTTCTCATAATGCACACCCACACCGCCTCTGCCGTTCCACCAGCCCCCGCCGCATCCCCGCGCGTCCGGCACCCGTGTCGGCGCCTGGCGCCGTCTCGCCCTTTGCCCTCGTGGTCCTCTGTCGTCCTCTATCTCCCTGCTCTGACAGGCTCCTCCACGCCTTCCTCCATCTACCTCCTCTCCTTTCTTGCCCTTCTCCATCCTTCTCCCCCCCCCCGACATCTCCATTGCCCTCCTCCATTGCCTTCTACATTCACCCTCGATCGTCCTCTCATTGTCCTCCTCCATCGTCGTCCTCTATTACCCTCCTCCATCGTCCACCTCTATCATTCACCTCTATCTCCTCTATCAAGTCCTCCTCTATCGTTATCCTTCAAGTCCTCCTCTATCACCCTCCTCCCCCTTTCCTCTTGCCTCCTCCAGTCTCCTCTATCGTCCTCCTCCAGTCTCCTCTATCGTCCTCCTCCAAGTCGTCCTCTATCGTCCTCCTCCAAGTCGTCCTCTATCTTCCTCCTCCAAGTCGTCCTCTATCGTCCTCCTCCAAGTCGTCCTCTATCGTCCTCCTCCAAGTCGTCCTCTATCTTCCTCCTCCAAGTCGTCCTCTATCTTCCTCTTCCAAGTCGTCCTCTTCTCCTCCCACTTTTTCATCGCTTCTCTGTGCCGTCCTCCTCCATCGTCCTAACCCGTCCTCCTTACTCGTTTTCTCTTGTCCTGTAGGAAAAATGTTTTTGATTTCATTCCATAATTTGTTTTATATAAATTATTTAAATAAGTTAATTTTAAATCGATAAATTACATAATTTATATTAAATCATTGCCACCCTAGTACAACTATTTCGTCTTCATGTTCATGAATCTTTCTTCGGCGTATGGGTTTTTTTATTTATACCCATCCACTGCGACTAGGAGTTCAGTATTTCCGTCATATCTTGAAGATATCAATTACTATCATTAGTGCCGCTACTCTTTGAAATTGTTGCTCGGAATGATGTTTTTTTTAAAATTCATTAATCCGCGATAACCATTACGGTAATGAAATATGAACGGCAGACGATCTCATGAAATGACAAAGCTAAGCATCTTTAAAAGCGTGTATAGTGTACACGTGCCTTGACGATCCCTCTTCAAGACACGTGAAAGTGCCGTCTCTATTATGACGCACGCACAGTCATTATATTTATTATTGGTCGAGAAAATTGTCTTGATTGGATGTTTCTACGCCTTGATGTGAATACAGAACACAATATCTCAATTTTTAATTCGTAGGACTCCGGATCTCGCCATCCAGCGCGAGAAGATCACAGCCACATCTGGATGAAAAATACGCACTACACTTACTCGACTAATGGCCTGAGTAGTTGACGCACCGGGAATCGCTAACAATT
Organism: Teleogryllus oceanicus; assembly: GCA_964035755.1. NCBI lineage: Eukaryota > Metazoa > Arthropoda > Insecta > Orthoptera > Gryllidae > Teleogryllus > Teleogryllus oceanicus. The sequence goes on from CAXIVR010000008.1 coordinate 77,247,103, forward strand.
AATCCGGAAAGTGTGGGTGGATGACTTACTGCATGCTATGATTAATTTTTATTGTAAATAAATGCATTGCACGTAACGGTATGTATTTATTAATAATTTAATATCTGAAATAAATTGTAAGCTTACACTGCGTATAGTAAAACTATTCCGAGCAACGATGCACTTCATCCAGCCCTTCGGACACGCCTTTCCTTAGGAGATTTCCGTCACATCAAATCCGCGGAAAATATTTCATCCGTAGATAAAAAGAAGAAAAAAATAGTGTTTACATCGAACGTCCGTTTCACGCTGAAAGCGCCGGTGTAGTGCATTTTCCATGAAGCCTCTCGTGGAGTCATTATCCCTATTAGCGCCTAAGAGTGATTGATTCACCTCGCAGCCTCTTTAAAGGCGATTGCCGCTGCTGCGCGTCTGGGGCGCTCCCCTCCAGAAGTCACGCGGCGAAGTCTTCGTCCGGACGGAGATTGATGGCGCATCGCTCGTCATTCGCCCAATTTGCCGCCGAAGACGCGCCACGCGGGGAGCGGACGGGCGCCCCAGAGATGTGGTTCGTCCGACGCGAGACGCGCTGAGTGCCACGCAGCTCCCCTACGCGCCGCGCGGGCCGTTGCTGGTTTCTTGCGTCTGGGTCGTTGGAGACGTTCGCTCGCGCGAGAGAGGGGGAGGAAAATATACGCGACGAGACGCCTGTGCGGTTGGGCGTAGGCAGCATGACGTGTCCTATTGTCCACATCAGCAATATCAATCTCATAATGAAAACAATAACAAAAATAACCATGTGGACTTCACCTATGAAAGTAGTGTTTTTTGACAAGTAATGAAGCAGATCAGATGATCATAGACACGCCATTACAACTCTTAGTATAAGGTAAAATGCGTATGGAGATTAGAAAAGCCAGTAATATAATAATAATAATAATAATAATAATAATAATAATAATAATAATAATAATAACAAATAATGATAATAATAAATAATAATAAAAAATCAGAACAGTTGAATTTCATCCTATTGATCCTATTTTACTTTTGCAAAACGATTACTCATTTTAAATATTATTGGACCATATAGGATAAATCACATGACGATACCAAGGCATGACGAAATAAAGTGTGCTACCAAGGGTTACAGTATCATTGTTGATCATAAGTGTATTTACAAAATACAACATATATATTTCTGCCGACCTGGATGGCCGAGATGGCTAGAGCGTGTGCAGACTCAGCGCCTAGATCCGAACTGTCGAGGGTTCGAGTCCCGCCGTGGGCATGGTGGTTTTTCCCTTGTCTTTCACGAAGTGTTATCGCGGAGGGTCTTTTGAGCCTGCTGACCGTAGCTAGAGGTCAGGTCAGCCCCATGTAGGCCCAGGCATGTGTGTCAGTATGTAATGTAATGTGTCCTCATGAGGGACATAGTGGGTACCGGACGCAGATAGTCGAAATCGGCGTCTCCTGAAGCTGGATCTGGAAATCGGCGTTCCCTGAAGCTGGAAATGCCTCAGAAATAAATATTAGGGGCGTGGTCATTCACCCAATTGGTCGCCAAAGACGCGCGAGGCAGAGGGAGAGCAGACGGGCACCCGGGAAATGTAGTTCCTTCGAAGCGACGATGCAAATGCCTCACAGTTCCCCTACTAGGGATGGCAAAAAATCGAGGTTTTTAAAACATCGATATTTTTGAGCAGAAACATCGATATTATAACATCGATGTTTTGCTTTTTTTTAGATCGATGTATTTGATCAGCTACATGGCTGTTTCAAAAAAATATCAAGATATAAATAAAATTTCCAGTATCTAATTATGTTGTGGATTGCTCGCAATCTGTCATTGACATCTATCGCTGTTGTCGATCATTTGTCGGACTGAAACCGTTTGCCGTTCGCAACCTTTCTCCAGTGTTATTGTCTTTACTTATTATTTTTGTCGTAATATCCTTAAACTGCGTTTTGAACCTTGGCTACTTAGAACATTGGTTAGAAAATGAAGATCACAGTAAAAGTTAAGGCAGAAAATGCCTTAAACTAATATTGACGTGTTATGTGTCACATTGGAACAAGGACATTTTACTTCGAAATGTTTCATCAAATTTAAAACATCGATGCTTTTTGTTAATGTTTTCATCGACATCGAAAATTTGTCATCACTACGCGCCGCTTGGGCTGTAGGGAGGGGATGTGGCTGATGTCGATTTTTTCGCATCTGCTTCGCTGCAGACGCTCGTGCAAGAGGAGGAAAGGAAGATATATGCCCTGCGTCCTGTGAATGGGCGTAGACAGCGCGACGCTGACGTCACTCCATGACCATTGTCAACATCAGGAACATCAATCACATTATGAACATCAATAGTGGACAGGTGGTCTTCACTTTCGAAATTAGTATCTTTTGACAAGCAATTAAGCAGATCAGATAATCGTAGTCGGCCATTAAAAACCCTTAATGTGTGTGAAAATGACAAAAGCTAATGATAATAATAATAATAATAATAATAATAATAATAATAATAATAATAATAATAATAATAATAATGAGATATATTCGTATGTCTTAGTGATATACTCACATCACATGTAGAATAGCCATAATAACATGTAACATTGCCAATAAAAATTCTCGTATCGAATACAACGGAAAACTCACAAATCCTATTAGTACGATAATCTATCATTTTTATTCGTGTCTGTTTTTCGGATAACTAATAACACGATCTCATAGATTAAAGTTTGCGCGAAATGAACGTCACTGTTTTTTAATGTTGGGGCAAATCCTGATATATATCGCTGGGAAATAACTTACTCAAACCGTTTATCGCACCTGTGAGCTGATGACTACGTGATAATATAAAAAACGCCCATAGATCTCTCCCAATTCTCTCTTCGTGCCTATCACTTTTCACCGCTTCCTTTATTTATCCATTTTCATTATCTCACTTACAATTTCGTTGTCACTGCTATTCCATTTTGGAGCACCTCAAAATCCATCCTTTTTGCAGTTCATTTGACTTATACTAGAATTTTGTTAAATCAAAATTCAAAATTCTGGATAATTCATAATATATACTTGTCTAAACAAATCATCAGAAGTTGAAGATAAATTAGATTAGTCTGATGCTAAAACCGATATCTCATTTGTAATTCTACCATTTATGTCCGAAACTCTCCTAAGTCGCAAATCTTTAAATCGTGTTCGCAAATAATTCTCGCCAAAAAGCTACAAGTGTGTGTAAGGAGGCTAAAGTGACAGTGCGCCAACTGCTTAGTGAGATTTTTTAACATATCCAAACATGCTTGGTAATAATTAAAATACTCTTAATTATATTACACACATTATATCTATTTGGCATGGGATATTTCAAGTTATGTTTTTAAGGAAAGTCCCCTTGAAATCCGATTTATGCGAGGCCTCAAAATATACATTTAATCTAATTTCCACAGTTTAACTTGGATAGCCCGAAGACCGTGTGTTAAAGCTTTAAATATCTTTAGAAAAAAATACTCTCGCTTTTTAGAATACTTCAAAATATTACAAAAAAGAATTTACAAGAGTAAAACTGAAAAGAGAGAGTCAAGAATGTTCGTCTATGTAAGTAACATTCAATGTTGATCACATAGTAAGGCGCTTTTAACATATTTTACACATTAGCAGTTAACATTGTGAATCTTAATACCAAACGTCCCAAGTGTGTCTGACAATTTTTACAGTTTCCTAAAAAAGGGTCCATGAACCCCGCGCGATTTTCTGTCACTCATCCTTTCCCTAGTTTCCCCTTACACATGCACACACGTACTTACACACATTACACTATCACGTTTTTCACGTGTTCGGAAACCAGTCGGGAGCTTAGAGCATGACACGGCTGAAACGGCATCCTGCTGGGGGAGATATCTGGAGGAGAAAAACCTCCGCAAAACCTTGTTGGTCGGCGTTGGATCTCCTTTCTACACGAGAAGAACGCCGGCCACCCCCGAATATATAACGTACGAGCGTAACGTGTGTGTGTGTACATATCGGGAGCGGTAGCTCAGTGCATCAACTGATGTTACTGCAGCGCCTCTGACCGGGAGGTCCTAGGTTCGAGTCCTGACTTTTCAGCTAGGTCGAATTCAGTCGCTGTCTGGAGGAGAATTCAAGCGGCCGGCTGCTCTGATCGGTAGTTTCCCGTGGTTTTTCTGATCAACACCAGGCGAATGTCGGAGCAGTACCCTACCAAACGGGGCACGGACCGCGCGCGATCAGTCCTTCCTCTTCCTTGTCCTGTCCTCTCCCCTTACACACACACACACTTACACTAACATGCACTACACTACCACATATTCCGGGAGACCGGTCGGGAGCTTAGAGCTTGTCCCGGCGGGGGCGGCGCCCCGGTAATGGGAGAGTCCTGGTTAGGGGGAAACCCCACTAGCCGACGGTAGGTCACCGCCATCTCCCGAGAAAAAACATGCACTACACTAACGGGACTAATGACTAAAGCAGTTGACGCGCCCGGAAACACGAAAAAATCTGTGTGTGTATACACCCCCTCTATATACCTCTGTATATAATGTACGACTGTACACGAGCGAGAACTCTCGCATGTTAAACCCCCACCCTTTTCTCTATTTTTCCATTTACATGTTAAGCCTGTAATAGATCTTTTTTCAAAACCCTCTTATCCTCCGTCATTTATTCTGTATGTTTCCTTGTAATTGACAACAATACAATACATCCTTGTCAATAAAAACTATTCGTATTTAAGGTAATTACCTAGCAGCGAGGTACACCATGTCATTCAATCGCATAGAATATCATGTAATTAGTTTAATTTCACGTACAGTTGCGGATTCTACAGGCTCTGAAGAGGTGGGGTAGAATCGAAAAGCGTCGAACCAGTAAAAATTTAATAGAACTTTCAAGAAGATCTTATCATGTAGAGTTTGGTGTGAGGAAAATTTTTTGCAGGACATTCGTCTCAAAATTATGATTTTTAAGGTCCTAAAACGCTTCGTTTAGGAGTTATTTAATGATATAGATTAAAAATGCGGCAGAGTGCTGCGGGTTGCATTTGATATGAATATTTATATACGTTTTTTAAACATTGTTTTCCTTCAAACAAATTTTTATAGTGTAATACGTCGCATATCCGTTAAATTATCTTTCTTTATACTCTTTATTTATAAAGATTGGTTGCGTGTGCGAGCCGCAGAAGGTATTACTGACATAATATAAGAGACGACTAATATCCGAAATAGTTGACACGCTCCGAAACACTTGACACACCCAAATTGTGAACCTGACCTAAGAGGTAGCTTCGCCCTGTCATCGGAGAGCGTTTGTTGTCGATCGTCTTGCCCTTCCTCAAGCAGTTTGTTCAGACCGGTGGCGGTGTGAGCGCCTGCAGCCCGTGCATGGGGGTTGTGGATCGAGGCGCGCTGATTGCCGGGTGCTGAGCGCGGCCGACCGCCGCGCTGCCGCCATTAATCTCTGTTATCAGCGGCGGCGGTGGCGGCTGAGCCGGCTCCGGCATGGCGCGGGGGGGGGGGGGGGGGGGGGGGGGGGGCGCGGTGGGGCGGTGAGGACGGTGGAGGCGGTGAGGACGGTGGAGGCGGTGAGGACGGCGGGGCGGTGAGGACGGCGGGGCGGTGAGGACGGGGGGCGGTGAGGACGGCGGGGCGGTGAGGACGGCGGGGGCGGTGAGGACGGCGGGGGCGGTGAGGACGGTTGGAGGCGGTGAGGACGGTTGGAGGCGGTGAGGACGGTTGGAGGCGGTGAGGACGGTTGGGGGTGGTGAGGACGGGGGGGCGGTGCGGCGAGGACGGGGGGCGGTGAGGGCGGCGGGAGGGGAAGAGACGATCCGTCACCTGCTGGAGGCGGCTGAGGTGCTGCGCGTTGCGGGGAGAAGGAAGGGGATACCGAAAAATGAGGGCGATGGACCATGGCGGAGACGGTGGTGGTGGTGACGTGGGTCAGTAGACGCCGGGAGGGAAAAGTGAAAAAGGCGAAACGGTTTAGCGGTGGGTTTGCTACGACAAATAAGCGAGGTCGACGGGTGACTTGCGACCTATCTACAGGGGCCGCCATGTTTTTATTCTGTTTATAGGATTATTTCTTTGTTAATCCAAAAGATCCACTTACTCATACATCTCTTTAAATTCTGTGTATCTACACTAAGAGTATGTTTGAATGTCTAAATTTCGTGAACGAATTCATATGACAATCAGTTTCTCGCTTCTCTCCGTATTTCTAATAATGCCTTTCGTACCCCTATCAGCAATTTTCTTATTACCTGACAAAATGTCATTGCGACCATATTGAAATCGTAAAATACATATATTTGGTAAGGATTGTTTTCAGTATGTAAATACGAGTATTTTTTACTGAGTATTAGTCCTTTTGTCGTCATGATTGTGACAAGTTGTATTTCTACCAGAGCCACGTATTTTTTTTTAGTGTCCTGTACTCTGCCTTTTGGTTATTTTCTTTGCTTGCTTTGAAACAAATTTACGATTCGCCAGATATAAATAAGTTTTTAATTCTGTGATGCGAAGTACTTTACACTCAGAATTTGTTATTTCTCATGTTTTGGACTGATCCATTACAGTAGGATGAAACACTTAAAATCAACCAAAAGTTGCTGCAGTATGCTGTTGCATCAGCATATATTTTCTTCTAGTATAATTTATTTCTGCATTGTGAATTCGGGCAGTATAAGCTAAATTATAGAATGAAAATTCTATCTAAATTGCCCATCACCACGTATAAAGCGCGACGGACGACCCGCCGCCCAATCACACCACGCCTTACTTGTCTGTTTGTGGAGTCACGATGTGAAGCGTGCGGGGATGGCTCGAACAGGTTTCCGAGTGCTGGTGACACGAACCTTTCGGGCTGGCCGTAGTCGCCCACGCCGCGCCGCCGCGCTGACGCAACCGTCGGCTGACGTTTGGATGCGTGGGCGGCGCGAGCGGGAGCTTTTTGTTTACTCGCGCCCACGTGGCCGCTGGCGATTTAAAGTGAGCCAGTGCACCTGGAATTTACGTTTCTCTGGTCGGTCAGCGACGCTGTAAAATGTTTCTTTCGTTTTTTCCTTCTTTTTTTCTTCCTTTTTTCTTCTTCGTTTTTTCTTCCTTTTTTCTTCTTCTTTTTTTCCCCGATGTTAAATCATCAGAACGGTATTAACCGTGGATTTGAGAATGGTAAGTCAACTCTCATCTTTTCTCTTCAGCATTGGTTGTGATCCTTGCGAACACGTTTGATATATTATTATTATTATTATTATTATTATTATTATTATTATTATTATTATTATTATTATTGTATCATATATGAACTTTGATTTTCCTTCACTCTTCCGCTTTCTCTAAAGAGTTCTTGTGTGGAAAATAAATGTTTTCATTTCACATAAATGGTAATCTATATTTTATATAATGTAAATAATAATAATTCAACTTTGCAATATAAATTGTAGTGAATTGTGCATTTACTATTGGTTGTTTGTTGCAGTTTCCGGGTGTGTGAAAGATTAAAAATTATTATTTCAACCTTTTTTAACCTTCATTAAGTGATGTTCCAGTTTTCTCGTAATTAAACCTTATTCATGTGAGTGGTTCTGAGAGGAAATAATATTTCTAAGAAGCATTTGGTAACGTATTTTTCTGTGTTTTGCAGGTGAGTAAATATCTTATTTGCTGTCCACATTGGCGTTAAGGGGTAAGTGAAATTTTGTTTCCATCCTTTTGCGCACATTTCTTGCGTAGAACTTCGATTAATACGATTGAAAAATTAAAATATACATTATTATTGTTATTATAAGAATGGTTGAACAATTCCTGTTGATCCTGTTATATATAGTAGAAAGATGGATCTTTTTTAAACTATTGGACCAAATAGGATCAATCAATACAGAAATCAGGAATTATGATGTATAATTCATATAAGATATATACATTTATCTATTGCTTTAGCCACCAAATTAGACGCCAACTTCGGCATATTATAGAAATAGTAATTTACATGAAAATGTTGTTAAATGTTATTATATCTCTAATATGTATGTTTAATGTATTCCTTTGTTTTGTATACTACTCAAACATGTTATGTTTATTGCCAACCGATTGTCGAATGCTTTACTTATCAAATGCTTTTGAAAAGGCACATGCTAAATGTGCGAAACGTAAAGCAATAGATAAATGTATATATCTTATATGAATTATACATCATAATTCCTGATTTCTGTATTGATTGATCCTATTTGGTCCAATAGTTTAAAAAAGATCCATCTTTCTACTACTACTATTATTATTATTATTATTATTATTATTATTATTATTATTATTATTATTTTGGAAATAATTCCATGTTTGAGATATTTTTGTTTAATCAAGAGTTTCCTATTGGCGACCTTACGAGACCGCCGTAATGCATATTCTTGCTGTGACAAGTCACCGTTTTTTTATCATCGTTCAACAGTTCACGTAATTTTGAACTAAATTTCAAAGGCAACAATTTTTATTTATCTTTATTCGTTGAATTTATATTTTTACTTCACACTTTTCACTTACTCCAGTTTTACGATTCATACAGTTTCATCTCATTTTCGTACCATTGCCTGATCTCCACATAGTGCACATAACTGGTTCACATTCTCTCTCTGTCGACATCGTTTCCCCTCTTCCATCACGGCGGCTGTGCTCCTCCGATCTGACCCCCATTACCTCTACAGTCGAGGTGCCCCCGTAATCACGCGCGATGGGGTGGGGTGGGGGGAGGGTGCAGAGGGGGCAGGGTCGGCAACGGCGATGCCATGATGTCGCAATTACTGGGAGGCGAGGAACGAATCAACAGATCGATTCGCGGCCGTCGTCGTAATTGAATCGGAAGGCCCCCATTTGTGAAACCAAATACGGCGCCGCTTCAGCTCCTTGGCGAACAGGCAGTTTGCGGCGAAGACGCCGACGGTTGGGCGAGGGCGGGCAGGAGCGGCGGCGGCGGCGAGGGTGGGGCGGTTGGGGGCGGTGATGCGGCGAAGGCGGTGGCGGTGAGGCGCGAAGACGGTGGCGGTGACGGCGGTGGTGGTGAGGCAGAGAAGGTGGTGGCGGTGGCGGTGAGGCTGCGAAGGCGGTGGCGGTAGTGGTGAATATGGATAGGGGGGGGAATGGCTATGGAAGAAGCGGTGACGGCGTAGGTGTGGGGAGGCGGGTAGGCGGCGGGTGGGTGGTGGAAGCGGAAGTGTAGGCGGAGTGGGTGGCAGTGGCGGAGGCATAGCCGACGGTCTGCAGAGACGTGGGATAATTAAATTATATTTATTTGATTATTAGTGTGACGAGTCTTCCAAACGTAAACGTAAATCGAGGCATAGGTGGCAGTGGATTCGCAGGGAGTAGAGAGGACTATGAGGAGGTGGTGATGAAGGCATTGGAGAAGGCGGTAGCGATGGCAGAGCCGGAGTTGGGATAGACGCGGCATCGCCAGAAGCACGCGAGTGAGTTGCCCCCGTAATCACGCCGCCGCCACGACTGTCACTAATGGCGCCATCACCTATGCCTCCACCAACGCCTCCGCCTCCTTCCACCTAAGTCTTCGCTACTGCCTTCGCAGAGGTGGAGGTGGCGGCGGTCGTGACGGCGGTGGAGATAGCGGTGGCGGCGGAAGAGGTGGCGGTGAAGGCGGCGGGGGGGACGGCGCTGGTAGCGATGGCAGCTGGGGCGACGGAGAGTGCGGCGGAGTTGGCGGAGATGGTTCTTGGAGGTGGGGCGCGGGAACAAGGCAGGATTCAGAAGGCGGAGGAGAGCTTTTGAGATTGGGAAGAAAATGGAGCAGGCGTGATGGAAAACTGAAAGTGTACTAGGAAGTGAAACAAAATTACATCGGTTCCGTCGATGAGGCATTCGCCGACCATGAGTTAGAATGGGAAGTTGTAAAAACTGATGTGAAAATTTGTGGTGGTCGGCTAATGAAATAAGAAGTAGAAGTGAAAGGCAATTCGCAAATGAATTCTGCAAGTGTGTAGTGGTGATGCAATTGGGAGCGAGAAAATAGTAGTAGAGGAGCAGCACGAAACCAGCAGAATTCATCGAAAATTTTGTTTGTAGAAACGTACATGGATACGGAACATGATTTACAAACAAACAATTACGTGTGTAATAACAGTTACGGCAGAGCGAAAAGTGGATGAAGATATTGATTGTTAACAAAAGGAAAGAAGTATAGTTCTAATACAAGGCGTGTGGATTTAAAATACACCACAAGCTATGATCTTGCGTAAAAGGAAGGAATAAACACGTTAACTTCCCCAATCCCTTAAAGGTTTTTTGTTATTTTTGCTTAAAAGCTACCTAGTCTTTTTTCTTGCTTACAATGCTACATAAGTAAGATCAATTTCAAAAGTTCAAAATAATAAAATTATATGTATGTTGCTAGGCTGTCAAGTTGTTGCACATACCTCTCTAAAATTACGAAGTAGAAGAAATCTGTAGTATTGATTAACAATAATAAAATCTTTCACTTGGATATCGTATTGAGAGAAAGTTATGTACACATTGTCAATAAAGAAGAAGAAAGAAACTTTTCAAGTAGGTCGTAAAGGAAAGGAGCAAAAATCTTATATTTCCCATTTGAAGCGGGTTCAGAGTATCCGAGTCGCCGAGACGCAGAGTAGACGAAATGGAACGAAAAGCTTACTCTCACGTGTGTCCAGATTAGCTGTGCGTCGCCTTAACTTTTAATTGTGTTTTATAACGAGTTCCAAGGGAGACGGGTTCTAATGCGTTATCGCGTTTAATAATAAAAAGGGCGCGCCCACCCACTTTCTCTGCAGACGGAAAGTTATAACTAGGGAACGGAATTTATTGTAATAAAAAATGCAAAATATGTAATATATATGTACTTATTTTTTTCAAAACTTGTAAAAAAACATAGAAAATTTGTAAAATAAAAATTCATTAATGTGTAAAATTGTTCTCTACAAGCCTTTTCCCACCATAGAATGTCGCCGATCAGTTCTTAAAGACTTGGAGTGACTGCTGAAGTAATTGTACACTAGACCTCACCACATATAATAAGAATTGTATTCGAAATATAAAATACGTTCATAGTATATATTACTGTTTACGAGGAGCCGGTTTACAAGTGAATAAGCAGTACCGTGAAGTGAGTGATGGATCCCAGGGGAGGTTGGTTAAAGGGTATATATCCCACCTTACAATTGAACAATTCGGTAAGACAATTTTCTGTAAAAAAATATGTGTTAGTTTAGTTTTTCGATCCAGTAGCGAATTCGCTGTTTTAAACATGAACAAGCACGTGGTTGAAATTACATTTGTTCATAAAATCCGCTCATCCTTGACTCGCAAGTACGCTGTAAGTGGAGGGGGGTGGGGTAAGTTTGACAATTCACGGCGTTGGTGGTAATAGAAGCGCAACAGCATTACATTTAATCTGTAATAAAGATGATTTCGTAAAAAATATTGCAAAAGCAAATCTGAAATGTTCCGTTTTGACGTATAAATATATTTAAATGTAGCGAAATATGTAAGAAATGTGTCGTAATAGGTAAATTTATAAATTAAAAAAAAAGTTATTAGTTCCTTAAAAACTTGTAATTACATGGAAATCCGTTCCCTAGTTGTAACGAAGGGCGGAGCGCGTGTATTCATGCGTGCAGCTAGAGAACGCCCAAGTGCGGCCAGCTCCTTTCGCAAAAAAGAAATTGGCGTAAGCTGTCAATCAAAATAAACTGTAACTTCAACACTGCCTACAGACATTTCAGCACCAATTGAATACTCCCAATTATTTTGTTATTACTCTTGGTTACGATTGACTATTATTAGGATTCCTTGACATCTCGTTTCCATCCGCTTTGTGCAAGGGCTGTGTTAAGGGTTTGTATTCAATATTTGCCGGACAGTGGAATCTATAAGCCATAAAGGGCCATATTCATAGTCGTGACTTATAATAAGGATAACCTTAAGGAGTTCCTTATAAAGATTTCCAATTCATAGTAGCAACTTATCCATCCACATAAGATAATCCTTATAACTATAAGGAAGGTCCAACTTTCACTTATATCTATAAGTGAAGCCTCTCTTGATGCGTTGAAAATTGTCGTAATTTGAAAGAAATGCAATGGGCGACTATTTAAAAAATTATAAGGGTTTTTACAGTAGCATCTTTCTTTGTAGCAACAAGCGATATTTACGTGACATGTAAAACACGTTGAAAATGCACAACGATCAAGAATTTAAGAGAAAATATCGTTTTCCTAAGATTTTGTTGTACACGTTTTGGTAACATTTGTGGCTATAACCACCTCTAACTAACTAAATATTTACTGATTTCACCACGTTTAAGTCTTTTTTTAAGATACTGGCACTATTTAAGAAACTGTGTAGGTTAAGTTACCACACGGGCGCACGCATATGGTAGTTCACGGCCAGTTTGATGGAGCGCTTCTGGCAGGATTCAAGAGGCTGTAAAGCAGCCAATACACTGTTGCCACACGAGACACTGCTAGCATCGTACTTATTATAAGGATCGTCTATGAATACCAAATGTGTAAAAGCATTTCCTTATCGAAAGTAACTTCTTATAGCTTAAGTATTTTCTTATCCTGCAAGTGACGACTATGAATATGGCCCAAAGCCCCTCAAAGTTTGATGTTTTTGGTTCGTTGGAAAAATGTCCAGTTTAAAGCAAAAGTTCAAGTTGGAAGGGTGTTGCCTTATTTATCTTGTACCTTGAAAAGATGAGATATACAGAGAAAAGAGTCGAAGATAGGGTTTTGATTGAATAAAACTTCGCACAATAGCTGATCAACAAATAAATTTGTTCGCTTGGTGAGCAATGCTGAATCACAATTGGGTTTTGGAAGAGTGTTCAAAAGGTTCATTTCCATCAATACAACGGCATATGCGATTTGCATAATCATTCCCCATCATCATAGCAGGGCTCAGTATTCTGTGTGCTTAACGCATTTATAGGAATCGGGTTACGAGACAATTGTTCACGACGGGCATTCTAATCGAACACATATACGACGATAAATAAAAATATTGGTCCATGATGAAAACTTCACTTCGTTTAATGCCGATGAACAAATATGAAAAAAACAACAATACAAATTCCATGAATACATTTCTATTGACTTATAAATTTCATGTTTTATGCTTTTACCAATATGTCGTAATTGATCTTAGGATTCAACTAGGAACAATAATATTGTTTAATAATAAAAATAATATTGTTGTAATGTTAATACGAGCCTCTACAAGTAGTTACTAATAAATATTTATCATCGTAAGAATGATATTATTATTATTAATAATAATTTTATTATACTTATTAATTTTATTTATTCTATATTAAATTATATTTATTTTATTAATTTTATTATAAAATTAATAATAATTTTATTATTATTATATTAACTAAGAAGTGACTCTGGAAAAATACGAAGAAGTCGCTCAAGAAATCGGATCTTTAATGCCCAATTCGTTAAGCATTTGAAACAGCTGCACGTAAAATAGTGAATCAGATTTAAAGGTAAATTCTAGCCCAAATTCTTCATCTTCCACAAAATAAAGGACTTATAAATGTGACTTATTTTATTTATATTAAGGGGTGGTTTTATTTTTCGTATTTTTTGAAACTTTAAAATGTAGTGTGAATATTTAGAAATAAAATAAGTCTGTGTATGTTTGAATATCATAAATAATAATTTTTAAACAAATTTAACCGCTCTTTCTGTGGATTTCGATTGATTAATTGATTGATTGATTTTTCCGTGTTTCCGGGCGCGTCAACTGCTTCGGTCATTAGTCCCGTTAGTGTAGTGCATGTTTTTCTCGGGAGATGGCGGTGATCTTCCCCCGCTGGGTGGCGAGATCCGGCGCCGACCTACCGTCGGCTAGTGGGGTTTCCCCCTAACCAGGACTCTCCCACCAGCGGAGCACCGCCCCAGCCGGGACAAGCTCTAAGCTCCCGACCGGGCTCCCAGAATATGTGGCAGTGTAGTGCATGTTAGTGTAAGTGTGTGTGTAAGGGGAGAGGATAGGACAAGGAGGAGGAAGGAAAGATCGCGAGCGGTTCGTGGCCCGTTTGGTAGAGTACTGCTCCAGCATTCGCTTGGTGCTGATCGGATAAACCACGGAAAACTACCGATCAGAGCAGCCGGCCGCTAGAATTCTCCTCCAGACAGCGACTGAATTCGACCTAGCTGAAAAGGTAGTGTCGAAAATCCTGCCGCCGTGGGGAGTGGGAACCTAGGACCTCCCGGTCAGAGGCGCTGCAGTGACATCAGTTGATGCACTGAGCTACCGCTCCCGGTGTGGATTTCGAACTCCCTTCCAGACGACCTGTCACCTTGGGTCATAGCAGCAGCAGCAGCGGCGACGGCGGCGGCGACGGCAGGAGCTCGAGGGAAGGGGGCGTTGCTGTCAGAATGGCCGGGGGGCGGGGAGGAGAGGGGGGTGGCGCCCTCGGCAGTAAACCGCCTTGCGCCGAATGGCGAAGGGCGGAGGGCGTATGGAGCCCTTTACGGCGTGACGCCGGTCGATGTGCACAGGCCCTGCGCAGCCGACGGCGACTCCCAGCGCTAGAGACAGCGTTGCGGGGCGGCGCGAGGGAGGCGGCTGGGACTTTGCAGTCAAAAGAGACGTGTTGGAGATGGGCTACTGGCTCCCTAACGTTTTTTGATGTTGAGGTGAATGTGGCGAGGCGTTGGTGCTGTAGTGGGTTCAGGCTAGTCGCTTAATGTTTTCGATTTGGTGGAGATTTTGAATTTATTTGCACATCGTCAGTGCATTGTTTAGGGCTCGATTTTTATATTTATCGGATATATATATATATATATATATATATATATATATATATATATATATATATATCGCGATATTTACCGGCAAAGGGAGCTCAGGACAGTAACTGTCACTGCAGTGCCGGGAAATTCTAGGGTCGATTCCCGACGGTTCGCTGGCAGGACTAGCTAAATAGCTGGGTCGCATTCAGCCGTTGGCTGGAGGAACATCCTAACGACCGGCTGCTCATATAGTTTTCCGTGTTTTTTTTTTCGATCAACACCAGGCGAATGCCGGAGCAGTACCCTAACAAACGGGCCACAGACCGCGCGCAGTCTTTCCTTATTCTTCCTTATCCTACCCTCAACCTTTACATTCATACACTTACACTCACATGCCCTTCGCTATCACACATGCCGGGGGATCGGTTCGCAGCTTAGAACTTGTCCCGGCTGGGGCGGGGCCCCGCTGGTGGGAGATACCTTGAGGAAAATCCTTGCAAGCTGTCGTAGGTCGGCACCGGATCTCGTCAGTCACCGAGAGAAGTTTACAGCAAATTCCCCCTCGACGAAGCATCCACTACGCTTACGGGACCACTGACCTTAGCAGTTGACGCGCCCTAGTTTCTAATCAATCAATCAATCAATACGATACTTTCCGTTTAGTAGGATTTTTGAGTTAAAAGTGTAAAGTCCTCAATGTACTTCTGGATCTAGGCTAATTCTCTGACATTTGCTGATTGGTAGATCGTCATAAGTTGAATGTGTCGTGCCAATTGTCGGATGTAGGGAAGTCCCTGATATTTTCAGATTAGTGAAGCTGAAGTGTTGATTAACTTACCGATAATGAAGTTGTAGGTTTTGGCTACTCTTCAAACATATAACATTTCTCTCGTGTTGAGGCTGCAACAAATGTGATGGTCCATTAATGAAATAAAGGGTCTTGTGAGACTCATATGTCGTGTAATTAGAATAAAATAACGTTGCACTTTCATGGATTAGTACTAGATTTAGGTTAGTTCTGTAATGTTTCTGATAATTTATTTTTGTTCTAAAATGTGATCATAGAGGAATTATAGATATTGCTTTGTGGATTTTCAGAAAATTGAAGAAGGAATTAATCTGAATGTAAAATTAAAGTTTAAGTACGCTGATAATTTTAACGCTGACAATCGTAGCTGTCTTACCATATCCCCAAATATAAAATCAAACTTATGCAAGTCTAAGGGAAATGCTCCAAAAAGTAGGATATATTTCACCATGAAAAACCCTCTCTATCGTCTTTTTCCCTTAAATGGGAAAAATTGTTTGTTTCGGGCAATTAAAAGTACTTCAGAGGAATCTGACTCAGCGACAAGAATCTACAAAGTGCGATCTTATTTATAGTAGTGAAAACCAAAAATCTAAATTTTCATGATATTTCATCAAATTTCACAGATGCCTCCCCTAAAACAAATGCTATCGCAAAGTAGACAAAACGCTGGAACGACATGAATCAACATGACTGGGCCTTGCAAATTGAGAATTATCCCAAGAGTTTATTATTGTAAGTTTCCGTGAATGCGTACCAAAAAGTATGTACTCAACCCGTACAAGTCTTTAGCGTCGTCAATTGAAAATGCCGGGCTTGACTTCTATCGTCATCTTGTCCATCAACATTTCATTGGTCAAAGACTCACTTTCTGTATTAGTTACGTAAATGACTATTTAATAACCGGCATATCTTTATTTCCCCGTGATTCCGAACGTGGACTTGCTGATCCAGCCTGGCGTAGGCCAGTCAGCGAGGCCTATTCTCGAGCTCTACCCCAAAAGGCCTCCCTCTTTGACTCCTCTGTGCTGGTCGCGCCCTCCGAGCCGCTGCTTATTCCGTGCAGCGGGGATGTGTGCGAAGCGGGGAGGGGCAGCGCCGTCGTCGACCGGCAGACTTCCTACGCAGGCCGCCTAGCCGCTATCGAGAGGGGCGGGACGAAGGGCCGGGCTGGGCTGTACCCCGCCACGACCAGCTCCGTGGAGCTGGAAGGAGTTGGGTTGGGCGGCATAAAGATGGGTAGACGGGATGGAGTGGAAAGCGATGGGGTGGATGGGGCAGGGATGGTCGTGGCGGGGCTGGTCGTGGCGGGCTGGTCGTGGGGGGGGTGGTCGTGGCGGGGCTGGTCGTGGCGGGGCTGGTCGTGGCGGGGCTGGTCGTGGCGGGGCTGGTCGTGGCGAGCCTGATCCTGGTGGGGTTGTCTAGTCGTGACGAAAATGGTCGATGCGGGTCTGATCGGGGCCGGGCGGGTTGGCATGAAGGGCTGGCGAGGGGAGGCGCGAATGAGGGGTAGTGCAGAATGGGATGGGCTAGTCAGAGTGGGACGGAACGGGAAAGGGCGGGACGGCTTGGGCGGGGCGTGCCAAAGGAGGCGGGTAAGGCTGCGTGCGGCCGCCCGCCCTGCGCGGTCGCGCGCTCTGCATAAAATATGGCTCCCGCCGCCCCTGGCGTTACGTTCCCTCCTAACTCGAGCTCGCAGAATTGCCGCGCAGAACGAGGGCGAAGGACGAGCGTGAAGAGAGAACAAACAGGAAATGTAGATGTGTCATGCAATATTTAAATAATTTGCGTAATGTTCGCACTGAGTAGTAGAAGATATCTAAAGAGACTATGAAATGATGTATATTAATGATCATTTCACAATCTCTTGAAATAAAATAAGCTAATCTATATATCACATATTAAGACATGTTTCTACAGTGTGTGTTTAGCCGTGTTATTTGCAATACCTAGAAAACATTTTTTTCTCAGCGATTGATAAATAGATTATTATTTGTAGTTAATCTTTGATGCGAAGTGGTTCGTGAAATGTCATCATTTATGTTCATTTTGATTTCCATTGTATAACTCAAATTGTGGATAACATCGACATACAGTTTCATCAATCGTATGTTTCTTTAAAATAAAATTAAATTTCTTCCAATAAACATGGGTGTATATGTAATTTTAAAAGATGGTATATCATATCATCGATCCTACAGAAAATGGATATTCTTTAACTCTTGTTGTATTATGCGATGTCAGAGTTTAGATAATTCTTTAGTATTTTAATGATTATTTTTTTATATTTTATATAGTTTAGTTTAGTTAATACCTTATTTTACGTGGCGAGACTCGGGCCATCAGGCCCGCTCTTCCGTCTAACCACGCAACCACCTAGCGGAGAAATGAAGTATTATCCTGGGCGACGAAACTGACGGATCTCAAGTTTGCTCAGAGGCTTCTTTTAGGCTTAAGGATATTTTACATGCAGTAAATCTACTACATGGCCGGCTTTACTTCCCATCCGAAGGAAGGCGTACGAGGGATTTTTTCGCCCTGAATAATCCACGGCTTCGATCGGGTTTGAACCCGCAAACTCGGGTACAGCATTCCGGTACGCTGACCGTTATAACCGAATCCGTATATTCGCGTCATTACGAAAGGTCAACGGCCAGGGCGCGCGTGCTGTTTTTGCTCTATGTCTAACTGCATTATGAATCATCGTACCTGCGTCTTCCACTTTTCGTTCACATAAAGGTCGATGTCGTTATAAGCACTCTCCTTCGCTATGTTATACGCTGGCGCCCGAATCTCCAGTAACGATGCTGTAGTTATTGTCACTTCCAAATCCATTGCCACTGACACTACCACCAGTGATAAGGCCGTCACATGGAATGGAGGAGGGGAGGTCCATACCGCTAGCCACACGAGTGTGTACCGAAGTTCAATTTCCGGTCAATGCGTGTGGAATTTTTGGTACGTTATCTCGCGGTTCTTCGGTAGTTGGGGTCTCTCGTTCCAAAATTTGCATCATATCATCATAATCATCAATCCATCTAAGTAAGTGTTTCATTGTAGGTATTAGTTGAGAAACTGGCGTCAAAACGACAATTCAAATTCTACCGCCACTTCTGCCATGAGAATAATAAGAACACAATATGTTATAGTCTTTGTATATTGATCCTGGAAAATACCAATGGGGGACTTTTCTGTAATTTATTGATTCATTGATCAATTAATTTTGAATTATCATATTTACTTATTATTTCGAATTGAAAAAGATTGTAAATTTTCATTCTGTTAATAAAAAGGAAAAGAACTTCTGCCATTGTTAGCATTCTCACCGCCATCAGTGCATCTTTACAAATACTGAAACCTCTTCAAAGTCCCCATTTGGAACTTCTAGTTTACGCTTCTACTTCTATTTTTGCGTACAACCGCGCCGTCGCTTATACTTCAACCTCCGTAATTCACTTCTACCCCCTCCTCCTTCGCTCTACGTCACGGGAACAGTCAACGAGTTCAATTAATCCCGAAAGTATTACCGCGAACAGACCAAGTCAATATCTCGGCCTTCATATTGACCGACGACTCTCCTGGCCGAAGCATATTGGAAAGGGGTAAAAAATCAGAAGGGCAAATAAACGCACAGCTAAATTGGTTACTGGGTAGAAATTTACAACTCCCTTTTCAGGACAAAATAAGTTATCCAAGGATATAATTAAACCTCTATGGATCTGTTGTATCCAAATTTAAGGATCTGCTAGATTTAATGTAGATTTTCTACAACAATTACGATTAAAATCTGTGCGGAAAATTGCTAACGTAGTGATGTCGCACACCCAATAGTCAATGGTCACCTAAAGTTATCCACAATTACAGGACAGAATTACGAAATTCACCAACGGCTATCTGTAATTGCTCAAACCTCATCTTAACTAGATAGCAGTCAACTTATTAAACAACTGTGATGCTTTCATCAGGTTTCAACATCATATTGTGCTTCATATTCGTTTTCAAATAATAATAATATTAGTAATAATAATAATAATAATAACAACAATAACAACAACAACAACTTTCAGTGTTCTGACTGAAGATTAAGTACCGTACTTCAAGTACCAACCTATGAGTGTTCTGGAGAACAAAGAGTGGCGCTTGTATTGGGATAGAACTAACTTAACAGACCAGACAGTGATTCACAACAGACCGGATTTGGTTGTGATTAACAAGTGTGAGAAACATGTCATGCTTATTGATGTTTCTGTCCCAAATACTGGCAACATTCAAAGCAAATACACTGAAAAAATGGGTAAATACGCAGATCTTGTTGAACCAGTTGTGCACCAGTGGAACATGGAAAGAGTCAACATTATCACGATAATTGTTTCAAGCACCGGAGTCACCTGGGTTTGAATGAAGACCTGTACAAATTTATTCAGAAGGCAGTTGTTATTTAAACAACAAGGATAGTGCGGAAATGTATGGGAAATAATGTATTATAGATTCATTTTTTTTAAATAGATGCTTTGATTTTATACATCTGTACAATTAAATGACCATAAAATGAAATAATAATAATAATAATAATAATAATAATAATAATAATAATAATAATAATAATAATAATGCAGGTAGATAAGTTTAAGTAGGTTTGAAACTTGCAGGATTAATCTTACGTAGATATCAGAAATAAAGACTTTTGTAGTTTATACATTTATCAGCAGCTCAACGTTCCGCATATATTTCAAGTGCAATGCAGATAATGAAACCAGAGGTGCTACAGAATGGCGCAGACTTTCTCGTAGCAAATTTTTCTAATCCTTGGTGTGGACTGGCTGTAAGGTCTTGCTCCATTCTCTGGCCAGCTGCCATCTATCGGTGCTCAATGTAATTTTTTGGCATTTTGTCAGTTTTCGGTTTCCTTAACAGTAGAACCGAAATATTACTTCAACAATATTAAAGAAGAGTAAAACCTCGACCACAATAGAAATTTTCACTGAAAAATTCATAGCCGTTTTTACGAAAATGGCGATTAAGCATTTCTGTAAATGCGAAATTTGAAACCCCCTTTTCACAGGAATCTATTGAGATTTCGAAAAATTTCATTTCAAGTCAGTTGGGCATTTCAAGCACTTCAACTCACAAATACAGTAATGTATATTAATCGATGGAAATGTGCATATTAACGGCATGAGAGATATTTTTTAAAAATTACATTTTGTGTAATTTTTATAAAACAAAAAGAGTAAAGATAAAACTCCAAAGTAAACATTACGGCATATTAAAGAGTGCCATTACGACTATCCGTTGGAAAAGTTTGAAGAAAATTTTTTAAACATATTTGAGAAAATGGCATTTGAGCATTTCTGAAAATGTGTAATTTTGAGCTCATTTTCACAAAAAAATTGTAGAATTTTCGAGAAACTTTATGGGACATTATTTAAAGCACTTGTGCTTATAAATATAATGAGGTGAAGAAATCGCCTCGAATGTAAATATTACGGACCTGAGAGACAAATCAAAACTAATACATTTTTGTGAAAACAAAACGATTGAGCAATACGACATTTATTTCATCGTGTTGATTTCGTTTGACACAACCCTATCAAATATTTTTAAAAAAATTGCAGCCGTTTTTGTGAAAATCTTGTTTTTGTTATTTTTTGAAATTGCAAATATTGCAGGCACTATCGCACGAAAACTACAAAAATTTTCGAAAAAGATGTACACGGCCTTTTTGAAAGAACTATTTATAGATAACAAATTTGATTTCAAGGAAAAAATCTGTCTCATATTTTGTAGTTGTAGGGAGACGCCGAAAAAAAGCTTAATGGGCGGCGGGGCCGGAGGGCGGCGGAGGGCGGCGGCGGAGGTGGTGGCGATGGGGACGACGGAGGCGGCGGGGACGGCGGGGCCGTGACGGCGGCTGGGCGCGGCATCTGGAAGTGGGGGCGGCGGCGGCGGGGGCGCTGGCTTTGAGGCGGCGGCGGGGGCGGCGGCGCGGCTCTGGAGCGTCCCCGCTCTCCGGCCGCCAGCGCAGCCAGCGCCGTGTTTGTTCTCCCTTTCGCTTTCGGCGCGGCCTTTGCCTTCCAGGCCGCGCCTCCCGTCCGCGCCGCTTGTTGCTGCCCTCCGCCTCTCCGCCTGCGCACAGTGGGACGAGAAGGCGCCGCTGCAACCGTAGGGCTGTGTGGAGGGAAATTTGCATCTTTCGTCAGATTCCCGTCCTCTTCTCTCTGCTTCTTCATTTTCTTCCTTCTGTTTCACTGCTTTCTACGTACTCTTTGCTTGTGGATATTGTAGACGTCGTGCGAGGAATCTGTGCTCGCAGCTAACGTCACAGAGGAACGAGACGGCCAAAATGAATGTCGTCTCAAAAACATCAAGCTCGCTAACTTTTCGACAAGCTTCCGCGACACAAAAAATAGTTCTAGGTTTCACACAAGGAACCCTATAAAATACATTCACCTCCATCACACGTCCACATTCACTTCCACGACACTTTCAGGATACACCCACGATCACTTCAAGGAGCACTTTTACGTCCCACATCCACCTTTGTTTCCATTTCTCGTCCAGGTTCCGACCACTTCTCCGTTGACTTTCCCGCCCATTTTCCTGTTCTCCTTCGCGTCTATCTCCCCCTTATAACACATTTGAGGGAGATTAGCTAGATGTAGGCTACCCGATGTTTTTTGAACTGGAATAGCATGCATAGGTGGCTCTGCTACGCATGCTCAGTCCCTATTTTCTCGAGTGCCACATACAGTATAGTAACAGCCGTCGAGTGCACAGATATTTCATGTGAACTTTACTAGATCTCAGATGAAGTGAATTTTTCTGTGATCATTACTGCTCAACGCTTATGTCCGATTTCTTCGGGGTATATATAACTGTGTTCGATTTCCAATAGGAAATTTAATCTTATGCTGTAGTTACGTTTTTCAATATTTGATCATATTAATATTACGATAGCGTCAATACACAGTAGAGCGAATACCACTTCGAAATGCAGTTAAACACTCAGCAGCCAAAATCTTCGAATAGGTCACTATTTACCCAAGAGACAAACTAGGAGAAAATGAGAAGGCAAGAATCATCGCAATATCCGCGTGTAACTTAATGCCCTTGAACTAGTTCTAATTACGCGTGTAATGTGTAGTTTTGTGCCCTCCAATTCTTAACATTCGTCTAGCGGAATACGTAAAACATCACACGAGACATACTAGACCTCACCCACGCAACCAAATAAAGTATTTGTTTTCTATTTAATGTAATTGACAATATTTAATCATGTTTGTCGTAAAAACTATACAATGATTATGGTTGCGATATTAAATCCTTATTTTGCAATATACTTGGAAGATCGGCAGCCAAGCACACGTCACCGTCGTGCGGGTTGCCTATATTGAATTGCATCTAATGTGTTCATTCGACTACTTCCGGTTGGTTGGTTGTTAGTGATTCCGGGCGCGTCAACAGCTTTGGCCATTAGTCCCGTTTGTGTAGTGCCTTTTTTCTCGTGAGATGGAATTGATCTTCTCCCGCTGGATGGCGAGAACCGGCGCCGACCTACCGTCGGGTAGTGGGGTTTCCCCCAAACCAGGTCTCTCCCACCAGCGGGGCACCGCCCCAGCTGGGACAAGCTCTAAGCTCCCGACCGGTCTCCCGGAACGTGTGGTAATGTAGTGCATGTTAGTGTACATGTAGGGGGAGAAGATTGGACAAGGAAGAGGTAGGAAAGATCTCGCGCAGTTCCTGGTGTTGATCGGAGAAACCACGGAAAACTACCGATCAGAGCAGCCGGCCGCTAGAATTCTCCTCCAGACAGCGACTGAATGCGACCTAGCTGACATGCTAGTGTCGAAAATCCTGCTGCTGTCGGGACTCGAACCTAGGACCTCCCGGTGGGCGGGACTGCAGGCACATCAGTTGACGCCCTGGGCCGCCTCTTCCGGTTGACTACTTTCCGCTGTCAGTGCGTTTTTTGCGTATGGTTGAGGCTGCGTATTCTACCAGTCTCTCACCTTTTGTCGCATATCTGATTCCTGTAGCAATCTTGTTTCTCTCCACTGCGTGTTGTTTCTCCCTCCGCCGCGCTGTCGCCTCGACCGCAGAAGCAGCAGTAGCGAGAGCAGCAGCTGCTGTTGCTGCTGCTCGTGGTGGCATTGTGTCTGCGGCGGGTTGTGTTATTAATTGCGCCTCTTTCGCCCCTTCCTCTTGTAGCGCCGCCACGGGATTTGCGCTAACCGCGAGAACACGCCCTCACACACGCCCTCCGCCCACTACCCTCGCTGATATTGCTCTCTTCTGGAGCGGGCACCTCTCGGCGGTATCCAATCATTGATTTGCTTACCTCCTTTTTCTCCTTCGCTCGTTAGCTTACATTTTTTAAGATCTCAACGTTACTTTACTTTTCTTTATTTTTTATATTGTGCCCATGCTGTTTCTAAAATTCGTTAACTTGATTTTACTTTTTTTACTTAAGTTAGGCATTTTTCTTCTTAAAGTTGTGTTAATTTCGGTGTTTTAATTGTACAATTTCGGTGTTAATTTTTGTTCGGATTTCTTCGAACATATCCGCAAATGAATATTGTATGTAGTTCTCGAATAACAATGAAACATTTTTCCTTTTCCTTCTATTTATTATGTAATGTTAGGCTTTCTATTGTTTTCGTATTTTTTCTGTCGTTACCTTTCCTTTCCATTACTTCGCTGAATTTTATCTCTCTTTTCTTTGTTCCCATTCGCTTCGTCCAGAACGTACCATGGGCTCAAAGTAGAGAAAACACAAAGAAACGGCATTAAATAATTTTGAAGTTTTATAATAATTATGAATTATTACAAAATTCTTCTGACTCTTAACAACAAAGCCGTTAAAAGTCCACATTTCATTTAAAAATTGTGTTGGCAATTACGATTTTAATTCTTTCGTCTTCTGTTCGGAGAAAATGAAGTCCTTTAACATCGAGACGAAAGCTTACACGAAAAGATGTGGAAAGTGAGATCAAGAGAGACAGAAGTCCTAGAAATTTGTCAAGAAGCGTACAAGATAGTTTGTGGAAGGTTTGGGGAAAACCTTTATGAACTGAGCAATAGTGGGAGACAAAAGAGAAGAAAGAGACAGAATATCTGGTACTGACTTTCAGAACCTAGAAGCAACAACGGACGATCTACATGCACTTCTAGAATCTGAGCAGAAGCGTACAAATTCATCGAGTAAATCTCACGGTCTCGGAGGAAGAAAACATACAAATCCGCGTAGAACCGTTCGGCGAAAGGGCAACAACCGGAGGAAACCGACCGCGAGAGCTGTTTCAGCGGCCACCGCGCAACCGACCACAGCGCGTGGGCGTTCGACGGTCCCCCGGCGATCGGCGTAGAGGTTATATGGCGCGCGGGGGCGGCGGAAGGGGGCGTGGCGATAAAACAAGCGCGCGTCGTCGCCCCGTAACTCACGCGCGCGTCGAAAAGGCGCTCCGGCGCCGACCGCGTAATGGCGCGGTTAACGCCTGATTAACGCCCGACGGAGGGGGGCACGCGCGCACAAGACAGGCGGCGAGGGCGAGTCGTCGGGGTAACCAAGCGGACGGGATCGAAACCAGCGGACAGTCGTGCCCTGATGCAGGGTTGCGCGTCTTTAAAGGCAGGTTGTAACACGATCTTGGACTGTCCTCATGGACAGTCCAAGTGTCCATGAGGACAGTCCAAGTGAACTGTAACCACACTCTCTAATACACGCTCTCTCTTTCAAACAGTAAGCACGCTTTTTAATGTTAAATATAATCGACAGGCGCTGAGGGCGGGACGTTTCGACGAACAAACTAGGCGCACGGGATCGAAATCAGCCAACCCTCTTGCCCTGATGCTCTGTTGCGCGGTTTTGAAGGCAGGTTGTAACACACGATCTTGGATGGAGACCATCTGATGTAAATAGAACCACACTCTCTAATGCACGAACTCTAATGTAGACTGTAATCACGCTCTCTAATGCACGCCCTCTCTTGTAAACTGTAAGCATGCTTTCTATTGTTAAATATAATCGACAGACACCGACGGCGGGAAGCTTCGTCGGGCAAACCATGAGGGCGGGTCCGAAACCATTCAAAACCATCCAACCCTCTTGCCCTGATGCACTGTTGCGCAGCTTTGACGACAGGTTGTAACACACGCTCTTTGATGGCGATGATCTGATTTAAAATGTAACCACGCCCTTTAATTCACGCATTCGAACGTAAACTGTAAACACGCTCGAAGCAGGTGGACGGAATCGATCCAGCCCACACTCTTGCTCTCATGCTGTGATATTCGCCTCAGACAGGTTATAACGCACACTCTTTAATGGAGACGATCTGACGCAAAATGGAATCTCGCTCTCTAATACACGTCCTCCAACTTTAACTGTAATGCTAACGTTAAATATAACACTTAGACCCCGAGAGCGGGATGACGGGTAGTCCAAGAGGAAGAGATTGAAAGTAGCCGACATTCTTGCCCTGGTACTCTGTTGCGCGGCTTTGATGACAGTTTATAACACACCCTCTTTGATGGCGACGATCTGATGCAAAATGGAACCACGCGCTCTAATGCCCGCCCTCTCACGTTAACTGTAATCACGCCCTCTAATGCTAAAAATAACAGCTAGACGCCGAGGACGGAATATCTGGCAAGGCAGGAGGGCGGGGTTGTAACCAGCCGACTCTCTTGCCCTGATGTTCTTGGACGGCTTAGAAGACAAGTTGCCACACAGACTTTTTGATGGAGACTCTGGAGCAATATTAATCTACGCTCTCCATCGCAAACTGTAATCACGCTCTCTAATTTGAAATATATCCATGCTTTCAATGCATGGTCTCTGCCACCTGTGCTTCAAATCAAATACAAAGCTGTATTCAAATTAATGCGTTTATTCTCCTCTTTCTTTGACTCCCGATTCTTGCTTCTACAGAACAGATCCCCATGAAAAACGTCTTTTTACTTGTGTGTAGTAAGTAGCCAGTGTGGTGATTTTAATTTGACGAATTGCCTTGAGTATTACACGAAATGATAACAACTGTTTACGGAAATGTCGGGCTGATTTTCAGTTGGATATATTTGTGTCCTGGTATTGTTATATTTCCGCTTTAACCATCTATTTTAAATATTATTTCATCTCACATGTTTTAAACCGATTCGTAACTTGAATTAGTTCATTTCAAGAATTGTATGGTTCCCAATTCTGTACCACTCTTTTCATTCCGTGTTACTGCACGGTATTTCGTACCATAAAAATCCTTGTTTTTTTTGAAAAAAAAATATTATTCATGTATTCATTGTCGGAAAAACATTTTATTTGATATAATTCAATATTTAAAGTAATTTTTTTTGTATGTGTTAAAACGAAATCAGGTTTAAGTTCCTCTCAAGTATGTCATTGCAATTTTAATTTAACCTTCGTTATACCTATAACCTACGTACAACGTTTAACCTACGTACAACCTTTGTTCATCAATGCAATCTTTCATGGTTATACAGTTCGGAACCCACCACACTTGAAAAAGATTCTAATGAACAATGCTGTGTTGCTCATATCCAATATGTAGAGTTTCTATGTATTTCTGTTGTTTGTTTATAAAACACTTCATTCAAATGTATTTTTGAAGAGATATAACAAATGTTATCCAGTACCTTCAAATACTGCCTTGAGTCAGACCTTTCTCTCCGTTTTTTTATCCAACCCTCTGCTACTGCCCGACCAATGCAGTTTTTGGCCTTGCTCAATTCCGCGCCGCCTCTTAAATCACCTTGAAGAGGGCAGCGGCTCTTTCAGGAGGAAAACAAGGCTGCGAAAGTGGGCATTGCCTCTTATCATAATTTCTATTTAATTAAAATGCAGTGGTCTAGAATGCTAGGATTATCTTCCTCGCCGTGTTTGAGGAATGATTTTCATTATTACTGTTTCTCCTTTTTGTTGCCTCCTCCTTTTATTCTTCTTTTTGGGTGGCAATGTTATAAATTAACTTTGACACATTGAATTTGATACATTTTTGACCGATCAACAATCTGGTTCCAAAACTGACTGAGCTTTCGCAACTATTGAAGCTTCAATGATTTTGGATATAAATATCCTAAATCTATCGGTAAGAAAGTCATTATATCGAAATTTCATGCAAAACTTTATGTAGCTGACTAAGTTTGAAAACATGTTTTGCCGGTGAAATTCGTAACGGTTACCACCTTTTGATTTACCAATTAGAGTCCTGAAGAAATATTTTGAACTAGAAACAATAATATATGATGCAATGTGTGGCCATTAAATTGGTTTATTGAAATCATAATATCGTAAGTTGAATGCCCACAATCCAGAACGGTAAATGAAATAGAAATTAAAGATTCACATACGAGATTGATGATGTTTTCTATCGTTGATATTTCCAACAACACACACTTTCAATATACTAGAATACACAGGCATTGCTTGCTGGAATATAAGAAATACCTTGTACACATTGCTTTGATCTCGAGTTCTCTAAAACATCGTGCTGATGTACATAGTGCAGTATTACTCCCGTTGCTTCGTTTGCCGACGTTTGTGTCCCGAAGTCTCCTGAATATTGAATGCAGCATATGCGTCTGTGCCTGGGCTCCCGGCATTCGCTATTGGATGCAGGGAAATTCATGAGCAGTGCGCGCTCGTACTTCTAAGTAAAAGGCCCGCTTCAGTTGGCGACACGAAACGTGCACGTCGCTCGGCGACGAGAAACTACGACGAGGCTATGAATTCATATAATTGTTTCCAGCAACCTGTTGCCAACGCCCTGCTGTTGGTAGAGATTTATGCAAGGTACTAACTTGTCCGAGCGAAAATGCAAACAAGAACCGAGAAAATGTATCTCTATGTGGAGATTCTACCATGTACGGTCACGAATCTCATTGTATGTCACCTGAACTAACATCTCTGTGTTCAAGTTGCCTTTACTGAGGCAGTCTAAAGCTGTTGCAACTGTATTAATTGTAAATTTAAAACGTTATTCCCTAATGTGGAACAGACCTGGTGGCCTTGTTGGATCTCTCTTTATGGGATTGGATTGCTAGGATGATTAAAACAAATCCTTTTTATTTTTTTCTCATTTTGAATTAAAAATGGGAGAAAATTTTAATTTCTTTTGGAAGTCAACGACTTTAAAATTCAGATTTATTTCCAAATTTGAAGAAATGAAGACGTAGAACATACTTTATATGGAATATGTTAATCACCACCTTTATTAAAATAGATTCGTTTCTGCATTCATTATTTGCAGATCGACAAATCTGGTCTCGTGTAGTGTTAAAGTGTAAAAAAAGATTAGTTTAGAAAATACGAATGTTTGCTGCAATGTGTTTTAATTGGAGTTAATAAATTCATTTTTATTGTCAGATAGAGAATATTAGAACAGTTTTCCAAGAAACTTATCACACTGCTCACTTCCATTCTGCATATTTTTGTACTAGAAAAGCCTATAATGTAATTTCAACTTCATACTACATAGATAAAACACAACAACGGAATTGTCGGACACTAATTTTTTTTAATCATATTGGAAATAATAATTACTCATAGTAATAAAACATAATAAATAACATGTTACTTGTCAAGAAAATGTTGGCTCAATTTTCTTACGAGTCGCATCTACAACGCATCTCATCAACAAATCTGTACTATACAGGCAAGAA
Source organism: Teleogryllus oceanicus (assembly GCA_964035755.1). Lineage (NCBI taxonomy): Eukaryota > Metazoa > Arthropoda > Insecta > Orthoptera > Gryllidae > Teleogryllus > Teleogryllus oceanicus. The sequence goes on from CAXIVR010000008.1 coordinate 77,276,356, forward strand.
TTTCGGATATTGTTAACCATTTTAATTTCTTCCTTTTCAGTCTTGATTGTAGTTTAGATGGTAAACTCTGTCTTACTTCCTTAAAGCAGTTTAGTGTTTCAGTAGTCCGCATTCCGTGACAAAGTCTTGGTTTTGTAAGGGCTGTTCTGTAATTTCTCGGAGGGGGGGATTTCGTATACTATAATCAGCTGACAGAAAGAACGACTAATCAAATTATTTTAATGGTTCATGTTGAAATTTCATACTCACCTCGACTCTTATTTTAATTTTAATTTACTGGCTGCTTGTAATATACGTAGTGGAGAGTAAGTTACGTGATGTTGCAGAAACATCGTGTTTATTTTGTCTTTCCAGGCGATTTAATTGATACGGTCATCACTCTCGTTAGTGTCCGAATGTCACATATTAGGAGATGGCGTTGTTTCTCCTCGGATAGAAGATCTACCCCGGGCAATTGGGAAAGCTCTAAGCTCCTGGCTTGTCTCCTGATATGTGATAGTGTTGTCGGTCCGTGGTCCGTTCCGGCCGTCGCCCGTTTGATGGGGTACTGCTCTGACATACACCTGGTGTTGGTCAAGGAAACCTCGGAAAACTACCGATCTGACCAACGGGGCCCTAGAATACTCCTGCAGGGGGCGATTGAATTGGACCCAGTTACTTGCGTCAAAAATCTTACTTGCGTCAAAAATCTCACTTGTGTCAAAAATCTTACTTTCGTCAAAAATCTTACTTGTGTCAAAATCTTACTTGTGTCAAAATCTTACTTGTGTCAAAATCTTACTTGTGTCAAAAATCCGCCACCGTGGGGACTCAAATTTTAGAGCCTTCCGGTCAGACACAACAGTGGCAACAGTTATTTCCCTGAGCTATATCGGACGATACTTTGATGGAAATGCACGTTTTGGGGGCCTATTGATTTTGTTTATCGGCCTGATGGGCCGTAATAGAGTCGAAATGGTTGTTTCAGACGTTTCGTGTGCAACTACAGTAATCATCTTCAGTGTCAATGGAGCAAAGAGCGTAGTGGTTCTAGTGACTACTTATCTGGAGCAGATCCGGAAGGTAGTACGTCCTGTGAATTCACCTGCCCTTGCCCAGCGACACTGAAAATATGTCCTTGCAGACGAAACGTCTGAAAATACTTTTTCAATTGGGGGCCACAGCCTATCAGCCTCACTTTTTGGTGCTGGTAGTGAAGGCATCCTTTGTTTCGGGGATTCTTTGAATGTTCCTCGATGAAATGTGTAAATTGTACTTGTTGAGAAAAGAGAAAACAATCGAACAAATATTTCGAGAAGAAATAATTTTGAGGCTCGTTGACGCCGTATTGCTAAGATATAATTTCAAATAAAACTTGATATAATTGCCCAATGATTCTGTTTTGCTATTTTCATATCTAGAAATGTAGCATTAAAACAATATTGCAAATTGTATACATCATAAAATTTCACGATAACATTTACGTGAACAATGTTATAACCTCTTATAAGTATCTGGAACGAACTGGCAAGAAACGAAGTGAAGACATGGTACGATTTTGATATCAGATTTAAAAAAATTATCGTTGCGGCGTTTACTGGCTTGCTCGCGGGGAAATGGAATTCTTATCGGCCCTGAGAGACGCCTGCGCTGTTTCCTTATGTGGCGCAAGGCGATAAAATCGCGCCGGACCTTAGGAGGCGGCGGCGATCGAAGCGCCGTTTACCCACCGCTTCGCCCTTTTGCCGCTAGGCCCGCCTGCGCCACCACTCCTCTCCCCCCCTCGCCCCTCCCGCTGGTTCAGACATCATAACCTGCGTGGCATGACACTGCTGCGATGCCACCGCCATCTTCACTAAGGCTAACCACTTAGAATATGAAGTTACATAGTGAAGTGAAGTGTCGTGCAGTGTAGAGCAGAGAAATAATGAAGAACATATTTTTGTTGTAGTGACGCGAAGTGACGCGAAGTGACACCAAGTGACGCGAAGTGACGCGAAGTGGCTATTCCTTGCTGCCATTCACGCAGCCCCACTTAGGGTTGCCAACCATTCTTCGTTTGGAAGGACGGTCCTCCATTGACGTCAATTGTCATCTCCTCTGTATTTTAAATGTCCTCTTTTTAATACATTATTAACATTTGTTATAATTTATTTTATCACGTGACTAACTTTGTTTAGTTTAGAAATGCAAAACATGAATATTCTCTTTCTGAACGCTGACACATGCATGATAGTGTCTCTGTCTAACGAATAAAATAAAAAGAGACATTCAGACCATTTTATCTGCATTTTCTGAACGAATCTTTTCACGTGAATCGAAGATCGGTCTAATGGGAAAAGATAATAAAAAAATTGAAGAAGAAATTGGAACTCCAGAAAATCGTTATGGTAATTTTATGTCACGGCCCCGTAGTTTGATATTTCATAAATTTCTCAATTAATTTTTACCTTAAATATTTAATTATAGTCATTACCTATAACGAAGGACTGTATGAAAGGAATCGCCAAAATTAAAATAAGTTCCACTGAAATTCATATTCCTTGTGTTTAAGAGGTGATTTTATTAAACACTAACTAAACACAATTTTTTTAGCGTTTTAAGATCACCGTGGATATTTTATAATTTGATCATTACTTTCACTTAAAAATATTATTTAAAATATATTTCCAAAATCTTTTCTGGCTTAAACTTTCTAATTTGTGTTATTTGCTAAAAGAACAAAGTTCTTGTTCGACTTCGACTTGATACAAGTTGATAGTTTCTTGATACATCAACTTTTTCGGGGGGGCTGCGTTTCAGTATTGCTCCGGGCCCAAAAGTGTCTAGCTCCAATATTGCTCGTAACACTTCAATTCTTCACCTGCCATTCCTGCGGGTGATCACTTCCGTACCCGAAGCAATGAAGCAATGACCCGAAGCAAGATATGGTGACCCTTCGCCCCGTCTCCACTGTCAGCCCTGACACCCTGCCGTTGATTGAATTGAATTGATCGTGCCTTATTTTACGTGGCGAGACTCAGGCCATGAGGCCTGCTCTTCCGCCTGACCACGCAAATTCCGCTACGCTCCTTTCACCAACCATGGGCGAAAGAAGGTATTACTTGGGCGACAACAGGCGATTTGAATTTAGCTCAGAGGCATCGTTTAGGCTTGAGGATCTTTTACATGCAGTAAATCTACTAACATGGGACAGCCGGCTTTACTTCCCCTCCGACGGAAGGCGTACGAAGGATTTTTTCGCCCTTAAAAATCCACGGCTTCGATCGGGTTCGAACCCGCAAACTTGGGTATAACAGTCCGTTGCCGTTGTCGTCCCCGTCGCCACTACTTCCCAGCCGTTGCCACACGCCTCGTTTTCCGCTAGATGGGCAATTTTCGCGAACATTCCACGGACAGAGTGCGGCGCTGTTATGGCCGGGCGGAGATGGTGCCCGCTTTTTCATGCACGGCGCGCTTCTATATGCCCTTTTCGCTTGCCTTACGACGCGTTCGAAACAGAACATCACGCGTTTTTTCTTCAGCGCCATCATCTCCATTTATGTGACACTCTGGTGTCTATATTTTTTCCTGTTTTCGAAAAGCGTTCGACATCGTGTGGTTTCGAACAGCCTTGCATAATAGGAAAGGCCATTACACGGCGCAGGATGTGTCTTTAATTCATATTAATCCTAGTTACGGTATGTAACTCGGTGGAAACAGAAAAGATAAGAGTTCCTCAAAGTCCATTGGCCTAATTGCCAAAATCTTGTTTTGTTTCTCCCTGCTTTTTTTTGTCCTTCACAAATATTTGACAACGTATGGTTTTTATTTGTAGTATGTTTGGAATGTATTAAGCCTGGAAACGTTTTCAAGAAATTCATATTCTTTTGCCATTAGATACGCAAAATCTGTATTAATGGACTTTGTTTATGTATTCTATGCAAGTCGGGCAAGTATATTAATAATATTCAATTCGCGCATAAATTGAAGAAGAAAAATATTCTGCTTTTGGCTATGTGAGAGGTGTCTGTTTTTGTTGGATAGTCATGAACTTGAGAAAAATATATAAACAATGGAACCGTTTCGTTTTTGTTAAAAATGCAAATATTTGATTGTGTTATACCGCATATTTTCATGCTAAGCGAAACAACTTAATTCTTGTGCTCAGTGCGTCACAACGTACATGTCGCAACGCTATGTCGCGTTGCGACGCGTAGTAACTGACGTCATACAAAAGGAAGGTTGCATAAATGATCCTCCTTTCCATTAAATATTGGCTATTCGTTTTGCATTATGGAACATCAACTTATTCATAGATAATATTGTAGATAGATAGATAGACAGACAGACAGATAGACAGATAGATAGATAGATAGATAGATAGATAGATAGATAGATAGATAGATAGATAGATAGATAGATAGATAGATAGATAGATAGATAGATAGATAGATAGATAGATAGATAGATAGATAGATAGATAGATAGATAGATAGATAGATAGATAGATAGATAGATAGATAGATAGATAGATAGATAGATAGATAGATAGATAGATAGATAGATAGATAGATAGATAGATAGATAGATAGATAGATAGATAGATAGATAGATAGATAGATAGATAGATAGATAGATAGATAGATAGATAGATAGATAGATAGATGAGATAGATAGATAGATATGAAGATAGATAGATAGATAGATAGATAGATAGATAGATAGATAGATAGATAGATAGATAAGATAGATAGATAGATAGATAGATAGATAGATAGATAGATAGATAGATAGATAGATAGATAGATAGATAGATAGATAGATAGATAGATAGATAGATAGATAGATAGATAGATAGATAGATAGATAGATAGATAGATAGATAGATAGATAGATAGATAGATAGATAGATAGATAGATAGATAGATAGATAGATAGATAGATAGATAGATAGATAGATAGATAGATAGATAGATAGATAGATAGATAGATGATAGATAGATAGATAGATAGATAGATAGATAGATAGATAGATAGATAGATAGATAGATAGATAGATAGATAGATAGATAGATAGATAGATAGATAGATAGATAGATAGATAGATAGATAGATAGATAGATAGATAGATAGATAGATAGATAGATAGATAGATAGATAGATAGATATAGATGTATATGTATATGTAATTGCCGAATTCGTGCATACGTATGTAAAAAAAATATTTTATTGCAGTATCTCACAAGAGTATTTTATTTGCTGCTCTGGGCTAATGTGCATGCTATTTTAAGTAGTTTTGTTCTCAAGCATTTTGCTGCGGCAGGCGAATACTTGTACCTACTTTCTAAATTTCTTTATTATCGTTTCCATTTTCTTTATATCTCATTGCCAAATTTATTCTTTCTTCGCAATTTTATTCACGGTTTCAAGTTTACCGGTGAATGTGCTTCCTTTTAGTCTCTGGGTACCACTCCAAGTGCTTCTGACTCCATGTAGAATTTTGGAAAGATAAAGCCGCTTTTATGGCGAGATTCCTTGCCGACCGTCTGACTTATTACATACTCTATTCTTTTATATGCTCATTGCTCACCACATCATATCCAACATCTTCAATAACATACTTCAATGCGCATGCTCTATCTGATAGGCCCAATGACGGCTGCTTTGCAATTGTGGCTGTGGAGCTGGACCATTGTATTGTTTCGTACCAATTCAAAGCAAACAATGCCTTATTAAAATGTATTCATTTATTTTGTTTAATAGCACCATGTTCGATTTACTCCAATTAAACGTCTTTTTCATTCCCTTTAACCGGGAATATGTTCCTTTGTTGCAATCTTGTCAACCGTTAACAATTTTTACTTAGCCGTAAAAATATCTTCGAGTGATTTGCCTTTACATTTGTGTTCACTCCTCTACTTATTTACTTGTTCATTTACTTCTTTTTTCGTCCTTATCATTACCAGATTTCCCGCAGCCGTATTTTCTAGCCTCTTCCTGTTTTCATTCCCCAGAAATCTCCCTTGGTGTGTTTGTGTGTATTTGAGTTTCTTAATGTTATAATGTACCAGAAATCTCTGCGCGCATTTCTAGTGATTTTCATGTGGTGAATCATATACTTTCAATTAATATTTTCCCATTCCATCTTCCTTTATTTCTTGAACTTTGTGAGTAACTTCGAGTGTAGGGATCACAGAATTTTGAAAATGTGCACACAATTCACTTTTCCCCATAGCACGTCATACGCAGTTTTTAACTGTTTTTTTTTGACGTAAAATAAATAAATAAATAAATAAATAAAAAGTTTCTCTGTTTTTATTTTACAGAATCTTTTTGAGATATATTAGCGCTTTTAGTAATATAAATCTTATCGCTTTCATTAAAACTTTTACATTTGATTTGCCTTTACATTTGTGTTCACTCCTCTACTTATTTACTTGTTCATTTACTTCTTTTTTCGTCCTTATCATTACCAGATTTCCCACAGCCGTATTTTCTAGCCTCTTCCTGTTTTCATTCCCCAGAAATCTCCCTTGGTGTGTTTGTGTGTATTTGAGTTTCTTAATGTTATAATGTTCCAGAAATCTCTGCGCGCATTTCTAGTGATTTTCATGTGGTGAATCATATACTTTCAATTAATATTTTCCCATTCCATCTTCCTTTATTTCTTGAACTTTGTGAGTACTCCTCTACTTATTTATTTGTTCAATTATGTAACCACACCTACATAATTACCAGTTTTCTCTCCGACGTGTTTTCGACTTTCATCCTGTTTTCATTCCCAAAAATCTCCCTCCCAGTGTGAATTCGATCTATTTAATTTGTAAATTCGAGATATTTAATATTTTAATTTTCCAGAAATCCCTGCGCGCATTTCTAGCTATTTTCATGTGAATTGGAGTTATTTAATATTTTAATTTTCCAGAAATCACTGCGCGCATTTCTAGCGATTTTCATGTGACAAATATCACCCACCTAATATTCATATTTTCTTTCATTTTCCATCATCAATTAAACATTATTTTCCCACCTCTACACATTTTCTTGTTCATTCGTCCATCCACGTCTATATTATTACCAATTTCCCCTCAGCTTCGTTTTCCAGTTTCACATTGTTTTTATTTCCCTAAAATGTCCCTCCGAGTAAATTAACTGTGAATTCGAGCTTCTTAATGCTTTAATTTTCCAAAAATTTCAAGGGATTGTTGATATAGTGAATAATACACGTTTCATTCATCATCTCTCTTCTATTTTTCACCATTTATTGACCATTATTTTCACACCTCTACCAATTTACTTGTTCATTCATCCCGCCCCGTCTACGTATTTCATTACCAGTTTCCCCTCAACCGCGTTTTGCAGCTCCACACTGCCATCATTTCCCAGAAATATCCCTCGCCGTGTTTGTCCGCGCCGCGGCGCCGGCTGCTTCTCCCGAGCGATGTCTGGCGCAGCCGCTGGCGGCGGCTGCACTCACCCGCCCCCAGCCCCGCCGCCCGCCGCCCCGCCGCCCCGCCGCCCCGCCGCCCCAGCCGCCCCGCCGCCGCCGCCCGCCGCCCGCCGCCCCGCCGCCCCGCCGCCCCCGCCGCCCCGCGCCCCCCCGCCCGCCGCCCCCGCCGCCCCGCCGCCCCGCCGCCCCGCCGCCCCGCCGCCCCGCCGCCCCGCCGCCCCAGCCGCCCCGCCGCCCCGCCCCGCCGCCCCGCCGCCCCCGCCGCCCCGCCGCCCGCCGCCCGCCGCCACCGCCGCCACCGCCGCCCCGCCGCCCGCCGCCGCCACTGCCGCCCGCCGCCACCGCCGCCACCCCGCCGCCGCCGCCTCACCACCGCTACCCCGCCGACCCCACCGCCCCACCGCCTCGCCGCCCGCCGCCCCGCCGCCCCGCCGCCCCGCCGCTCCCGCCGCCCCCGCCGCCCGCTGCCTCCGCGCCCCGCCGCCCCGCTGCCCCGCCGCCCCGCCACCCCCGCCGCCCCCGCCACCAACGCCGCCACCACAGCCGCCCCGCCGACCCGCCGCCACCGCCGCCTCCGCTGCCCGCCGCATCCGCCCCGCCGCCACCCCGCCACCCCCGCCGCCAAACGCCGCCAAACGCCGCCTCCGCCGCCACCGATACCGCCGACACCACCGCCGCCACTGCCGCCGCCGCCGCCGTCGCCACCGTCGCCACCTCCGCCACCTCCGCCACCACCGCCACCACCGCCACCACCGCCACCACCGCCACCGCCGCCAGCGTTCAGCACATTGTTTACGGCGCCTCTGCAAAGTGGTTATCGCTGTAGCTGCTCGCGCCGCGCGGGCCGGCGCGGCAACTGATGAGATGGCGCCGCGCCGCCCCGCCCCGCTGCGAGCCGCCACGCCCCGCCCCGCCACGCAGAGGGGTAGCCGGGGATGTCACTGCAACGCCTCTGACCGGAAGGTCCTAGGTTCCAGTCCCCCGGCGGCAGGATGTTTGACACGAGCTTTTCAGCTAGGTCGATTTCAGTCGCTGTCTGGAGGAGAATTATAGCGGTCGGCTGCTCTGATCGTTGGTTTTCCGTGGTTTCTCCGATCAACACCAGGCGGATGCCGGACCACTACCATAACAATGGGGCCACGGACGGCGCGCGATCTTTCCTTCCTCGTCCTTGTCTTATTCTCTCCCTTTATACGCACACACTACCATGGGGGATGATAACGTTTATTCGTCGAAACATTCAGCTACATTACTGAAATTATGGCTTAATAATAACTTAAATCCAATATTTATATACAAAATATTTATGCTAACTAGTCGTTGGTTGGTATTGTGTTGTTTTGAAAGGATGCAATATTATTTTATAAATAATAAGCTCATGCCAATAATATATTATGTATTACTAACATATTTGCTTTTAAAGACATGTCAATAAAATGCAAATATCGAAAGTGTGCGAATTTTTATTTAAAAAAGAAATGAAATATAATACAAGTTGTACCAGTGCGATAAGGTACGAAGACATAACGCCAGTTGTTTATTTGTCACATAGCGACCCCCTCGCGATCGTTTATTGACATCCGTATATTCTATGTCAAATAAAATGACATTTCCATAATAAAAATGGTTCGTCGTTTTGGTATATCACAATGTACTCATGGAAATAACATAAAATTGTTATATAATTCGTTGGAAGATGCCAAAAATTATAATTCTCACATATGTACTATTTCAATTTTCGAAGAAAATTCCTTTTTACGGCTTAGTGTAAGAATTATATGTTTCCGAAGGATTTTACAATGCTCTAGAAAATGTATCACCATGCAAACACGATTAAATTAAATTTTCTAAGAGAACAACATATTTTTGTTTAGTTTAAAATTACTTATCTGCTTTTATAAATTGCGGAAATTAAGTTAAGTGTTTGATACATTTGCTGTTGGGATATAAGTATGCAATTGCCATTATCTCTTTTCATCTTACTCGGAAATCTGAAAAATTCTTGTCTATAGGAATAACCTTTCATTTCACTGCATTCAATCTCCCATGTTTTGATGCGCTCTTTACCTATTGTTTTATTGCGTAAAACCACGGTGATAGATTACCATATCTATTTCATCATCCATTAAAGTTCCCTCATTCTGCACAATGTAACGTGATATAAACGACTGAATAACAGTAGGTCCTTATGTTTATTCACGACACTTTAAACTGCGTTGATACTTTATGAAATCGATAACCCTTTCCTGAGGGGTTCCGTAATAAAGGGCATCGACCACCATTCTATGTTCATGTATGTAACATTTTTCTGTCCGGATGTTTAATCCTGTGCACGATCGTTCCACTGAAATGCCTGCAGGGAGGCTGTAGTTTCCGAGCAGGCAAGCTGACAATGGCTGGAGTAGGTTTTTTTAACCCTAAACATTTTATACATTTTAGCCTCATTCAATAATGTTGGCAATGTAAATGGATTTTTTACCATCACATTAATCCTTTCTTTGTATTTTTTATTCCAGGTGAGTATTCGTGAAGCGCGTTTGAGTGATGCTCTTCTGGTTGGTGAGTGAAGAATTAGTGTTACCATTCTTTATAACTTAAAGGGTCAATGACATGAACCGGGAAAGAGGTACCTTCGATTTTCATTCAAACAAACCAATTCATATTATTATTTTCATATCTTTATAATGATATGGTGAAATTGTTTTATTCAATGTAATGCACCTTCATCAAAATATGTCTTTGAAACTTTTCGAGAAGATGTGTATTTCAAATGCCATTGGAATCAGGTTATTAAATTTCGTTCGCATTTAACTTATTACAACTACCTAAATCCCTCGCTTTGAGCTAATATTTTATATCAATTGTTGAAATGAAGTTATATATTGAAATTGAGAACATTTTGTATGCTCAAAATGCTACAGTTCAGTACAGTAAATACCACTTCCTTTGAATTTCTTCTATTTTCATGGTTGCGCACGTGATTACGTCTGTCATTAAACTGTCAGCCTCAATCTGTTGTATTGAGTCATCAGTTCGAAGGATGTTTGGATCCTCAATGCACAAGCAAAGAGTCGCAGTAATGATACAAAGTAGACATATCTAAAGAAGTGTGGTAGTATGCCATTGCTTCTCTCAGACCGCCAGAAATGCCAATCCTACGAGAAACGCCTTTCTATGTCCAAATGCTGTTACTCAATACTACCTGTTCTCCTAAACAGATTGCATACTGTCTCAACTATTGAGGGTGCAACATTTGTGCGGATAATTCAATGCTACTTGTTCTCGATCTCACTAGAAATCGAAACTTGATCTTTGCGCATGAAATACACGTATCCTATTCACTCGCCCGGCGGCTCAGAATTAAGTTACGTTCAAAAATTTGGATTACTCCCTTCTTAAGACCCTCTATTGATTTCCACGTTCTGGGCATTGTTTATTGACTCTTGTATACTACTTCATACGGTTATGTAATATCTTCTCTCTCGCAAGTTAATTCGGTGCAGTTGCAGCAATTTCACTTCACACGGTAGGTTGCGCAAGATGGGAGACTGGCCGTTTTGCCAGCACTGGAACACTCGTCGCAAAAAAGTTGCTGGAATGCTCTGCGGAGATGAAAGTAACCGCTGTCGCGTTGGGACATTAACTGCCAAGCTTGTCTGCTCTAGATTTATTTTGTATCGTTGGGAACTGTTTTCATTAATTATCTTGCGTTGGAAGGAAAGTATTTCTCTAACCGTATCAGTTGTGGAATCTACTCCACTGCTCAAGATCCTGAAACAATTCAGTAAATGACTGTAGAGGGAAATAGCGGTATGCAACGTCAAATGGTTGTTGTGCCATGTTTATAATGTTTCATGGTCCCCAGTTCACAAACAGTTCCGGAAATCATCATTCATTGTGATGACTGAGGACGTTGGATGACTGAGGACGTTGATGAAGAATGATAGCATGTATTAATAGAATGGATGGTCGTCTATCGAGTCAGTGATTGTGCGCCATTTGTAGAAATGGATTACCAAATCGATTACTCTTCGGTCCGAGAACGCCTGGTGCTATTATTCGGCTTCGCTGATGGAACTTGACTTCATTAATTTTCTGAGAGACTGAACGGTTGAAGAAGGACGTGAACTGCTAAAAAGCGTTTCAAAATTAATCATTCAGTCTATTAGTGTATGGAAAAATCTAATAAGAAAATGTATGATTCTAAATTTGTAGATTTTTTGCTCGTTTCAGTTTGCCTGTGTTTTGAAACGAGAAAATTTTGAAACTATTTTGTCGACATTTTAAATATTACCTATTTACTTTTTTTATTAATTATAACCAATCATGGTAGTTTTTATTATAATATAATAACGAAGAAAAATGGTAGTTATATGAGGATATCAAATCAATCTGCATATATTAAATAATGCCTTAAAAATCTTTTATATTATTATATCGATTACTATTTTCGTTCTCTTTGTTGCTTACTATCGTACCTCGTAGATCAAGTCGTGAGATACGTGTGCTACTCATTAAAAATATTGACTTACACTTTTTGTGCAAAATGTAATTGAACACACACAAATTAAGAAGTGGTGTTCAAGTTCATTTCCAACATCTTTCTCGCGAAGACAGTTATGATTCTCGGTGTAACTTGTCAACATGGATTATTTTTATCATATCTAGATACAACATTATCTTCATACACATTCTTTACACGCATATTAAATCTCAATACACATTGGTGGTATGCAGATGAATGCTGCTGAATAAACCCATCACCAAATATTCTTCCAAAACGTAGCACGCATATTGCTCAAGAACAAAAAGTAAAATGCTGCCGTACAACACTGCATTAATTTAATATTTTATCAAAAACAGTCTTCTCTAATTCTGGCACAATAAAGAATAGGTAGTGTTTATAAAGAGTAGCAATTCTTTACATACTACTAAGAAAATCAACAAAGTTGCATTTCCATAATACAACCTGCAAAGAGTAAATATTTCATTGGGGTCGTACACCTCTTCGGAGCCCTGCTGTTACACGAGATCGGCTATGTCTTAAGCATCGATGCACTGAATGTCAGAATTCAGTGGATTCGCGCAGTATGAGAACATTTGGAATAACAAAAACAAATATTTGGATTTCTAATCAAAATCGATTTTCTTTCATTATTTTTTGATTTTTTCCGAGTTTCTATGTATCGAACGAAACTAGTAGCACCTCACACACAGGCATACGTTTCTCAGCTATTTTTAAGTCTCTGTGCGCGTACAAAATTAGTAATATACTCGTAGATACCTATACACTTTCTTTTTTTTACTTTCGTAACGCATTCTTATACTTTTTATTTGCATAAAACACCTACTACCACTTCAGCTTTTCCGTGTCCACTATATTTACAATATTTCACATACTTTACTTTCAACGTTCATACTTTTTACACCTTTTTTTACAACGATCATTACCATTACAATAAAAAATTCGTAGAAAATAATTTATTTATTTTTTAAGTCACAGAATAGCTTCGAAACTCAGAAAATTTAAAATTGTTATTCTGATAAAATATAAATTTTAATTCAAAATGTAAAAGAATAACCATTATTGAACGTTTCTGGTAGAGTCGACTGAAGAGGCGAAAGTGGGTCGTCAGAGGCACTCGTCTCCATCTGCCGTCCAGGAGCTCCTGCAGTCGAGAGCGCGGCCTTTGAGAGAGAGAACTTTTGCGCGTCGCGGGTGCGAGAGGAGTGGAGTGGAGAGGGGAGGGGCAGCGGCTGAGTGTGGGGAGGGGGAGGGGTGTGGATGGGGTGGGAGGCTGCGCGCGTGCGGCGGCTGAGCGGGGCGCTGAGCCTTCTTAACCACAGCGGCGCCAGAAGCCCCCGGGCCGGTCCATTATCTGCTTACTCGCGTTCTTCCTTCGCAAGTGCCCGCGCCGGGCACTCGCCCCGCCCCGCCCCGCCCCGCCCCGCCCACCTCCACGCCGCGCGCCCGCTGCGCCCTGTGGATGTGCTGGTCTGCGTTCGCATGACTCGACTCCGGGTGTTTTGACCGGGAGCGGGAGATCAGTGCATCAGCTGATGTCACTGCAGCGCCTCTGAACGGGAAGTCGTAGGTTCGAGTCCCGACGGCGGCAGGATTTTCGACACTAGCTTTTCAGCAAGGTCGAGTTCAGTCGCTGTCTGGAGGAGAATTCTAGCGACCGGCTGCTCTGGTCGGTAGTTTTTCCGAGGGTTCTTCGAACAACACCTGGCGAATGCCGGAGCAGTACCCTAACAAACGGGCCACGGACCGCTCGTGATCTTTCGTTCCTCTTCCTTGCCCTATCCTCATCCCTTACAGACACACATGTACACTAACATGCACTACACTACCACACATGGCGGAAGACTGGTCGGGGACTTAGAGCTTGTCCCGGCTGGGACGACGTCCCGCAGATGAGAGATACCTGGATGGGGAAGTCGACGGTAGGCCGGCACCGGATCTCGCCATGCAGGGGAAGACCACTGTCACCACCCGAGCAAACACACGCACTACATTTACGGAATAATGCCCATATTAGTTGACGCGCCTTTAATCAGTAACAATTAATCAATCTCTCTTTCCTCCTCTCACCATGCTCGTGCCCTGCCCTTCGCTCTCATTTATTTCTTCAGCCTCTTCCCTTCGCTTCAGATTTTCTGCCGGGGTCGTTTTCTCTTAGTCTCCCCCCCCCCCCGCTGCTTGTGCCCGAGGGCAGGCTGGCCGGGGTGGGCTCTCGGCCGCGCGAGGGCCACTTCGCCCACTTCGTATGCGGGTCGCCGGCGGAGGCAGCGTGCGACACATTCCCGGCGGCCGCGACGCCGCCGTGACCTGCATCGCTGGTCGCCTCCCCGTCCCGTTGCCAGGCGGTCCTTCGTTCCGACGCCTCATCCGCGCTATCACATTCTCGCATGCACGCCCCGCCTCCTTCCCTGTCTGTTCGCCGAGATCCGGTCAACAGTCATGCTCCCTGCCGAGGAGGGACAGGGCGGGGTGTCCATCCCCGCCCTGTCCCTCCTCGTTTGGCTCGTCCCTCCCTGTTTGGTTCGTTCCTCTCCGCCCTCTCTCTCCCCGTCTCGCCCGTCCCTCCCCGTCTCGTTCGTCCCTCCCTGCCTATCCCTCCCCGCCTCGTTCGCCCCTCCACGCCCTGTTCCTTCCCGCCTCGTTCGTCCCTCTCCTCCGCGTTCTGCTCATTCTTCTAGCGCTCCGCCCCGTGCTGTCCCTCCTCGCGCTGTTCCGTTCGTTTCCTCCCATTCCGGTCACTCCTCCACGCACCGCCTCACCCTTTCTTTCACCGCTCTGTCTCTCCTTGCCTCTTAACCTCTGCGATCAGGGTCCGTGCTCCATCGTGATCCGCCACGCCCTGTTCCCGGCTCGATCCAACTCTCTCCGCCGTCCTCTGGTCTTTCCTCGACTCTCTGGCCCGGCTTCTTGCAACCCGCCCCGCTGCGGTCACTCTTCTATGCCATGCCCCGTCCCTCTCTAAACCTCTCCGCCCCATCAGTTGGTTGATTGTTACTGATTCCAGGCGCGTCAGCTACTGATCAACTACTGTCATCAGTGACATAAGGAGTGGTGCATGTTTTTTTGCAGGAGGTGGCAACGCTTTTCTCCTGTTGGTTGGCGCGATCCGGCGCCGACCTACCGTCGACTAGTGGGGTTTCCCTCAACCAGATATTTCCCGCCAGCGGGGCACCGCCCCAGCCGTGACTAGCTCTCGTCCGATCTCCCGGCATATGTGGTAGTATAGTGCTTGTTAGTGTAAGTAAGGAGCGAGGATAATGCATGGAAGAGGAAGGACAGATCGCGCGCGATTCGTGGCCCGTTTGTAAGGGTACTACTCCAGCATTCGTCTGATTTGATCGGAGAAACCACGGAAAACTAACGATCAGAGCAGCTGGCTGCTTGAATTGTCCTCCAGATCTGCTCCACCGTCTCTGCGCCCCTTCTCTCCTGCCACCTCAGGCTCTGCGCCGACACTGTCACCAACTAGACCCCGCCAACCCGCCTCCACTCTGCTCTTTCATCCTTGTTCAAATACGTTCCCCCCCCCCCCCCCCCCCCCCCGCCCCCTACTGCCCGTTGCTGACCTCGCTTTGCATCTAACTACCCCCGCCATTCCCTTCTCCTTTCCGACCCTACTTCACGCTTTCCCCTCCTCTCCCTCCACCGGCAACTAGCGTGCTCCGTCGAGCGACGCTGTCAGCGCTCATCCCTCAGTGTGCCTTCCACCTCTTTCGTCCAAGTCGAGCCGATGCTGCTCTTCTGTTCTTCTCGTGCCTTCTAGACGCTGGGGCAAGCCTTAAATTGAATTCACTGCCATCTTGAGCTCTGAAAAATGGCGGGAGTTAATGGTAGAGCTTCTAAATGTGGTCTTGCTTCTTCACACTCAATTTAAAATTCGCAAGCGATGTAAGGAAATTCTAGTTGAATTTTGGTAGCAGAGTATTTATAACGGTTGTGTGTGTGTGTGTGTGTGTGTGTGTGTGTGTGTGTGAGAGAGAGAGAGAGGGGGGGAGGAGGAAAGACAGATAACGGAGATCCAGAAAAGCGAATGAGAACGAGATGAGAAAATATAGAAAGCGAGAGAGGGGAATGTAGATTAATTGTTCTTAGACCTCTCGGCTATTTTTAAACATTAAATGTATGCCACACAAGGAATCGATATTACAATAAATCATTCTATTTTAGACTTAAACGTCTTAAATCTATAACTAGCTTTCTCTCAGGAGGTAGAACACCATACAGTTTTACACCTTCAAAACCGTGTGTGTGTGTCCCTACGGCTGTGCGTGCGCATGCGTGAGTCGGTGTGAAATGCAAACATTATAAATTTGTTAATTGGTACCTTTTCGTTACTTCCATTTTCTTATTAATTAACGTCATTGTTTCGTGCGTGATCGTAATTCGAGTCATCGTAACTCGATCGTCATTAGAGTGTTTGTGCACGCCATATCGGACAGCATTATTGATTTTCTGCGCATGCGCAGTATATTCGCATCACTTTTGTGCATGTGTACATGCGCAGAAGATCAACCTTTTGTCCGCTGCGACGTGCACAATTTGTCTATTTTATTTCTATCCTTTTCCATTCAGACTTGTCAAATGAATCCTTATGCCCCTGTATTCTATTGTATCTCTAGTACAACAGTTACCCGTCTGGTTGTTTCTCTTATTCGCGAAGTTCCTTTTGCATTACTCTTACTCTTCTATGCATCTGTCGTATGAATCTTTACGTTTGTTTATGTATCGTATTTATCTCTACTCGCTTTTATTCTCGGAATTTGTCAAGGTGCCTTTTTTCCCGGCAGTCACTCCCGTTCCGAACTGTGCAAATCTTCGTTGTTCGTTTGGAAAACTTAAATATCTCTTGTTTACTCATGCGCTCGTCAGCTGGAGTTGCTAATTCACTTATTTGTTTGCTATGTTTGTTGACAGGAACCTTTATATTTGCTTCTTGGTAGTTATTGATTGATACTTTCTTTTCGTGCTTATTTACTCTTTCATGTTTGTGTTTCGTGTGTACTGATGATATCTACTTTGCTTCATGACTAATTTATGGTACATTGGACATTCGTGTTGACATGCAATCAGTCATTCATTAACTATTTTGCTATAAATTGGTAAAAGCGTTACGCTACTCGTTGTAAAGAGTTATTGACTGTGGGAAGCTTGTTTTCCCATGTGTGAATGATATCATTGAGTTCATAATTAAAGGACGTAAAGAACTCGAGATCCCCACTACAGTGTTTCTGTGTGCAGCCTGTCTCTGCCCCAAACTGCGACTTCTCCTTAACGACTTTCTTCTATAATCCATTTAAATTTCGGTACCATTTTTCACTCCGCCACCACTATTATCCAGAAAGTCCGTGGCCACCCTTGTCACTTTATCTTCGTGAGAGCAATCTATTTGGACCCCTCCCTGCGCCGTCACTTCTGTTTTGCTGCCTGGCCCTGAGGCAGCGCCACCCTCGAAGCTTTCAGGCCGCCTTCCATGTTCTCTCTCAATTTTCCTACTCACCCTTTCGTAACCTCAGTCCATTTTTTTTCTTTTTCTGTCTCTTTGGTGATCTCTGTTTCGGCAATTTCTAACGTTCTTTCATTTGTCGAGTGCGTAATTGAATAATGCCTTTGGGAAAGTTGATATTTCTCCGTAAATTAAGTTTTGTCTTCTGAAGTTTACGTTTTTCACGGAGGAGGCTCTTGAAGTGAATTAATAGACCCAAAGTTATATGGGCAGTATGATAATTTCTCCGCGAGATATTCGCTCAGCTCATGAATAATTGTTCTCATTGCACACGAGATTCGAAATTACAAGTTTTCAGAGAAATAATATTTTTTAAGTAAGTGTTTAAGAAACTTGTTCCGTAAACAATTGAAATTGTGAATGTGTGTTAAATGTTATTGTGTTGCGTAAATAATTGTGCAGGTGAAATGTGCAGCATGATAAAGAGGATAACGCAAAACAACGATATTGCTGTGGATTGCTGCTACTCTACAACGTGCTTATAGCCCTTTATTTAAAAAAATATTTTTAAAAATTAAAAATTAAAAAGCATCGGTTTTTTTGCAACAAAATATCGATGTGGAGAAAACATTGAAAGCAAAATATCTATGTTAATGTATCGATGTTTTTGGTGGAAAACATCGATTTTTAAAATCATCGATAACTGAGGTGCGTGATAAAGAGGATAACGCAAAACAATGATATTGCTGTGGATTGCCGCTACTCTATAACGTGCTTAAACCCCTTTATTAAAAAATATTTTAAAAAATAAAACTTAAAAACATCTATGTTTTTGCAACAAAATATCGATGTTGAGAAAACATTGATTTTTTTTATATTGGTTTAAGTGGTGAAATGTCGTTGGTACATAATTGAAATGGTATAAGGCGTTGTCTTAATGAAATAAACAGTATTGTCGGCAGTGACAACACCTTGCACCATTTCAATTATTGATTTTTTTCCATCCCTACCCGCGTCGCCCAGATCGCCATCCCCGCACTCTGGCACGCTTCGCTCAAGGAAGTGTTTGCAGTGCCAGGTGGGGCGGTGCGGGAGCAGCGTTGGAATCAGCGCTGTCGTTGGCGATCAGCGGGGAGGACGGGGGGCGAGTGGCGAGGGGCGGGGAGGACGGGCGGGCGGGTGGGTGGGCGGGTGGGTGGGTGGGCGGGCGAGCGGGCGGGCGGGTGGGTGGGCGGGCGGGCGGGCGAGCGGGCGGGCGGGAGCGGGCGGGCGAGCGGGCGGGCGAGCGGGCGGGCGAGCGGGCGGGCGGGCGAGCGGGCGGGCGAGCGGGCGGGCGAGCGGGAGGGCGGGCGAGCGGGCGGGCGGGCGAGCGGGCGGGCGGGAGGGCGGGCGAGCGGGCGGGCGAGCGGGCGGGCGAGCGCGGGCGAGCGGGCGGGCGAGCGGGCGGGCGGGCGGGCGAAGCGAAAAATTTTCTGAACTCCTCATTCACAAGTTCTGTCACACTTTAATGAAGGATACTGAATATGATTGATCAGTATGCTCTTCTCGACTCTCTCACGGGAGACCAAAACCACTTACCTTCGTCAATTACATCCAATAGTTTGTTTTAAAGCCACGTTCCATTTGTGTTTTACAGAGGCAACGTGTGAAAGTAATTAGAGTATTCACTGGACTTTCAGCCGCACTGGGCTTTAAATCCGGGTCATTCTACGGTGAATTGCTGATGGACAAAGGGCGCATGCAACCTGCTTTCATGGTTCTCTTCTCCACCTCCTTTCAGGTTTCATTCAATCACGCGCTTTATTTCAATCTCCATTCTTCAGGCACTAGTCATTTCCTCGACCTTTATTCTACATTAGGGGAAAACGGATCACTGGACTCGGATTGCGGACATTTAGGTTGTCGGATAGATGGACATCCCGTGTAGGCGTTTGTATCGTTATTTAATGTTGAAAATGAATAGAAATGAAACAAGTACTGTAGTTGTTCGTTTCTTTTATAGCAAATATCCAATGTAATGAAACTGATATTATCTACTCTTATTGTACAGATAAAGTAATCTTGAGAACTGGTTTGTGATCATTTATGGTAGGCATTTTACTGCAACCTTGTTCTGATGACCACTATCCAGGCGAAAAGCACTTATGCTGAAAAACTGAATGGAATGTTATAAAAATTCGGCAATATTATTGATTCATTACATTGAAATAAATGCATATTTTGATATTGGGGGAATTTTTAATATGCATTTGCTAATATATAACATATTTGAAAATTATTTTTGTTTCTCATGATTATTATTATTATTATTATTATTATTATTATTATTATTATTATTATTATTATTCCACAATGAGTTATAATAATGCTCTCTTCAAAAGCAAATATTTATTTAAACGTACGTGACAGCTCTATGAGCATTCTAGTAGAAATCGATGGACTTGGTTCTTGTGTGCGGATATCATACATTCCATGTTGTACCAAAGCTCGTGTTTCGTTAGATAACCATGAACGTGAGGTTTAAAAGGGTTAAAATAAACTCAGCAAATATTTTTCCCGCAAATAAATGTCAAAACAAGAGAAGAAAAAGAACTTCGATTCTGCCAACAGTTCGTGGAAAAGTGGTGTTGCAGACGTGTATATTTTTCATCAGGAAATGTTTTTGCGTAAATAGTAGCCTAACCCAAAACGTATTTACTTTACAAAGCAGAAAAGTAGATTATTGTATCACGAATAAGAAGTTCCTAGAATTTCGAAACGAACAACATAATACTTTCCAGCAGTGTGGCGTTCCTTTCTTTTCATTTAGTGCTGTATTTTCTTCATTTTAATATTAAACTAGGAATGTTGCCCACTCAACTCGGCCAGCTGTAACGGCGACCTCGAGGCGTTGGTTTTGTATACACACTCCACATAATAAGTTATTTCCACCTTGTGAAGCAAGTCGCATACAAACAAGTAAGTATTTTCCTCCGGGAAATTCAAGATTCAGTTATCTTTTCCTTGATCAGAGGTGAGTGACGTGTGATTAGGTTTCGCAACCCTGAGATAATCATAAAATAATCTTCATTGTTATAAATATAAAAAAGAATTTGTTATAATATATAAAAGAAGAAAAAAAAGTCTTTCTAGGGGATCCCTAATTATTTTACCCATCACATTTGAATGTAATATTGTAACTTCTATGTTAATGGCAAAATAAAAGACATTTGAATTTTGAATTTTGAATTTTGAATTTGAAAAAAAGGCATTTGAAATATATCTTTTAGGTTTGATGTCATTCAATAATCGAGTAATATCGATGTATGAAATCATTTTGAAATCAGAGTACCCGTCGAACGGTATCTGGCATCTGCTTGCAACGTCACGCATATGGTTTGGTTTTAACACTGCGAAGCACGAGCCTGCCGACTTTACGCGCGTCCGTATGCGTCAACACTGTGAACAGTCGGCTATTCCCCGTGCGTTTTAGTAGTGCAACGATACCACAGAAATTACCATAAGCTGTCACCGTGGATTGCTGGAACTCACTGTTAATAAGGTGCGTGATATTAAAGGTACACTAAAGGTAAAGGTATTGTGAAATTAAAGGTGTATTATAAAGAAGTGCATTCTCCACATGCTTGAATCAATATAAACAAGTGAAGTGTTGTTTTCCTTGCTGGAGTAAGCCGAAGGCACCTCAGACACACGCGGTGCGCAAGTGCTGTAGGGGAGGGGCCGCATTCCCATACGCAATAATCTCGAGATCGCACAGGAGGCGGGGCACAAGGATCGGTCGGGGCGCATAAAGCAACGAGAGATGTGCAAAATCAAATATCTGTTTTTTATTTGAATTAATCGTATCTGCATAAATATTGAGAATGTTATACAGGGAGTCATTTCAAAGTGATATTTAAAACATCTGTACTGTAAAGTAGTGCATTCCCAATTTTCTTGAAAGGACGACTGGTAGCGGTAGCTTAGTGTATCAACTGATGTCACTGCAGCGCATCTGACCGGGAGGCCCTAGGTTCGAGATCTGACGGCGGCAGGATATTTGACACTAGATTTTCAACTAGGCCGAATTCAGTCGCTGTCTGGAGGAAAATTCTAGCGGCCGGCTGCTCTGATCGGTAGTTTTCCGTAGTTTCTCCGATCAACACCAGGCGAATGGGCCACGGACACGCGCGATCTTTCCTTCCTCTTCCTTGTCCTGTCCTCTCCCCTTACACACAGACACACTTACACTAATATGCACTACACTACCACATATTCCGGGAGACCGGTCGGGAGCATAGAGCTTCTCCCGGCTGGGGCGGTGCCCCGCTGGAGGATATACTTGGTTGCGGAGAACCCCGCTAGCCGACGGTAGGTCGGCGCCGGATCTCGCCATCCTACGGGGGAAAATCACCGCCAAATCCCCGAAGAAAATACATGCACTACACTTACGGGGCTAATGACCTAAGCTGTTGTCGCGCCCGGAATCACTAACCAACCAACGAAAAAACAAAAATTTGAAACGACGTAAACAAGAGAAATTCTAATTCACCTGCTTGAGTAAACGGGATGCACCGTGGACCCACACAGGACCACAACAGCAGCACGGTGCACTGCACAAGCGCGCTCGGGCTGCATTCCCAGTGCAAGCATCGCGGGAACGCACGGGGCGCAGGGCGATGTGCACAGGGGTCGGTCGGGGCGCGGAAGACAAACGGGCGCCGGGATGCCGTGAATGGCCCGCAGAACAAGATGTAGTAGCAGGCCCTGTGAGCGCCCCGGTGCCACGGGGACCTCGGAAGAGGGACGGCCCCGGGATGGCGCCGGGGCGGTCCATTGGACGGAGACGCGACGCTGGGAAGTGGCCGCGCGGTGAGGGAGTAGGCCCAGCGAGCGACCGGGGGACACATAGTGACACTGGGAGAGGGAAAGCGCCGGGTAGGGATGCGACATCGATATCGATGTTTTCAAAACATCGGTGATATTATAAAAACATCGATGTTCGGAACGTCGATGTTTTGAACGTCTATGTTTCAAACATCGATATTTTGAACATTCATGTTTAACAACGATGTTTAACACGATGTTTTGATGTTTTGAACATCGATGTTTTGAACATTGATGTTTTGAACATTGATGTTTTGAAGATTGATGTTTTGAAGATTGATGTTTTGTTCGTGGATGAAACACTCCCATACTCACAATTTTGTATAAGTTAAAATATTGAAGAATTTGTGTCAGCACTTTCTGTGAACGAAAGGAACGTGGTTTGCACTGCCTTCATCGAGCAGTCTGCCTCTCACCAGAAATATCCTTTGTCTTTCCACATATTTCCTATATAAATAGACGTTGTATAACTCTGTTTTCAGTTAAATTTCAGTTATAAATTAAGATGCATGTTCACTGCCAAATTATTATTTTTTTGCTCACAAATTCAATGTTTGATGTTACTAAACTAGCCTCCAGAAATCGATGTTTAAAAACCTTGATGACTTTTGGTCGATATATTTTTAATATCGATGTTTCAACTTTTAAACATCGATGTTACGAAGCATCTATGTTTTGCTGTCAATGTCGCATTATGGGTCCCAGAACATGTGATGGAAAATTTTACCCAAACATCGTTATAACGATACATCACCAAATGATTTTCGATAACGATGTCAGTACATGTTGATTTTGAGCAATTCACAAAAAAAAGTAAATGCTCAAATTTTTATTTAAATGAGATTTTTTTGAAAACATAGATATTTCTGCAAAAATTGATCGATGTGAAGGAAACATCAAACACCTAACATCGATGTTTCTGATGGAAAATATTAGAAGTTTCAAAAACATCGATGTTTTTTTGCCATCCCTACCCGGGTCGCCGAGACGGGGCGGTCCGTTCGAGGACGGCGTTGTGACGCGCGGAAGCCACCGCGCGGGCGGGAGTTTGGGGAGCAACTTCCGGACGGCGCTCCCCGGGGACAAACGGCGCTGTCGGACGGAAGCGACGAGGCGAGAAAGTAAGCGGGGAGGGCGCGGACATTCTTCGGCGAGCAGTAAGCGACGCGTCGCGGCGGAAGCGGGAAATTTACGGCGTGGTAATTTTGAAATGCTTTCGAGGACTTTAGGTTTCGTGTGTTGCGGTTTTTTATGTAAATACCTAGAGCCAATAAGGAAAGTAATTCGATGCGTTTAGTAAATTAACGGCTCAAAAATACATTGTTTTCATTCTATTCCGTTTTTTTAATGAGATTGCGAAGAGTAAAAATAATGAACTTTCTATTGCTGTCAATATATTGGTAGAACTTAACGAAATGTTTCTAGCTTTTGGTTACTTTTTCTTTAATCTTTGACTGAATAATATGGCGGTAAAGTAAATTCGAGACATTAGCAATACGTTTTTGTGTTCTACTTTTATGGAGGTTATGGTTCTCTTTCGCATTAACGCTAATAATGAAACTAGTTAAATAACTGAAGAAAATATTGAATCTCATCAATAATGTTTCACGTAAATGAAATTGTATACCGAACTGGGTTCTTTAGAAAGTAATAGGA
Source organism: Teleogryllus oceanicus (assembly GCA_964035755.1). NCBI lineage: Eukaryota > Metazoa > Arthropoda > Insecta > Orthoptera > Gryllidae > Teleogryllus > Teleogryllus oceanicus. The sequence continues at coordinate 77,300,257 of CAXIVR010000008.1, forward strand.
ATATGGATACACAATGATCTTCACACCTATACTCAACTATTAAATATTTTATAAGAGTACACTGCAGCGCTCCTTCCCCTTAAAATAAATGAAATTTCTTCCGGAATCAACATCTAAATTCTTACCCATTCAATTTATAAACGTGAGATCAATTCAAGCTTTTAATCTGGGGGCGATGAGACCTCCGAATTTTTAAATTTTGGTAATGGGGACGGTGAAAAAGTAAACAATTGGCTCTACATGCAAATTTTGTTGGGAAAGAAGTATATACGTACACACATCCTCAGTGGGTGCAACATCATCCTGCATGCTAGTGGAAATGGCCAATAAAAAAGGACGTTCGTTCGGGGGGTGTGGCAACCCTGAGGCAAGTTCAGCGTGCGTTGCGAGGTAGAGCCAGTGAGGCCTATCACAATATTCTACGAGCTGTAAAAGCAGAGGATGCGTCGCCGGCTAGCATGTGGAGCGTGTGCAGGGCTGGGGCGGGGATGAGCGTGGCGAGACGAGTTGGGGTGACGCAGAAGGGAGTCACTCGGTGGGAAGCTGGGGGGGCAGAAGGGGGGGCAGCGCGGGGCGGGAAAAAAGGGGGGCCAAAGGGAGACCCAACTTTGCGTTATGTGTAAGGCAGAGTAGAGTGAAGTACCGTGGCGTGGCGAGGCATGGTGTTGTTATGGGTAGGGTGGTGTGATAAGGAGATGCGTGACGTGGCGGGGCGTGGTGGAGGTGGCGAGGCGTGGCGGCGGTGGCGGGGCGTGGCGATTGATTGATTAACCTTTTCGTGTTTCCGGGCGCGTCAACTGCTTTGGTCATTAGACCCGTTAGTGTAGTGTATGCTTTTCTCGGGAGATGGCGGTGATCTTCCCCCGCTGGATGGCGAGATCCGGCGCCGACCTACCGTCGGCTAGTGGGGTTTCCCCCTAACCATGACTCTCCCACCTACGGGGCACCGCCCCAGCCGGTACAAGCTCTAAGCTCCCGACCGGTCTCCCGGAATATGTGGTAGTATAATGCATGTTAGAGTAAGTGTATGTGTGTAAGGGAAGAAGATAGGACAAAGAAGAGGAAGGAAAGATCGCGCGCGGTCCGTGGCCCGTTTGGTAGGGTACTGCTTCGGCATTCGCCTGGTGTTGATCGGAGAAACCACGGAAAACTACCGATGAGAGCAGCCCGCTGCTAGAATTCTCCTCCAGACAGCGACTGAATTCGACCTAGCTGAAAAGCTAGTGTCGAAAATCCTGCCGCTGTCAGGACTCGAAGCTCGGACATGTCGATCAGAGGCGCTGCATGGCGTGGCGTGGCGTGGTGTGGCGAGGCGAGGCGTGTCGAGCTGGGAAGGATGGGCAGGCGGGTTGGCGTAGGAGAGGGGGTGCGAGACGTTGTGGGAAGAGAAACGGGGCGGGGCGGAGCCCGGCACGTGCCGGCGGCACGCGCGTCCGCTGACATTTTAAGCAGCCTTTATTGAAAGCCCTGCTGCCGCCGCCCATTAAGCGGGAGAGGGGCGGAAAGGTCGGCTCGCCGCGCGGCCCATATTCCTCCCGGGGAATCTCTGGGCTGCAGGCGCCTACACCGCCCCGCCCCGCCCCTCGACGCACAACTCCTCCCCGCCCTATTTCATCCCGCCATCCTCACCTACCCTGCCCAGGCCAGCCTCACTCCGCCATGCTCCTCCCTGCCTCTTCCCGTCTCCCCCTCCCCCCAGCCCACTCCCCCCCTCCCCGCTCTACTCTCGGTCTCGTCACCTTCCCTGGCTACCACGTCACCACATCATGAAGCTTCTCTCCTCCTGTTACATATTCCGGGTTATGCGATCCATTCCTGCCTTGTCCTATCTCGTGTCTTCTCACAGTTCAGCTGTATCTCCATCGTACTCCGTCGTCTCTCTATTGTCTGTTTTGTTCGCTATACCCTGGCCTTCCCACACGACCCGCGGAATCAACACACTTTACTTCCTACTTGCTACGCAGCACCTCCTTCCGCCTCTCGCCCTGTCCCGTCCCGAGTCAACAGATATCTGGACTTGTCTCATTTAATCCCCTGTAGCCGCTGTCTCTGCCGCAACTCTGACTGTGAGGTCCTTGACTTTCCGATGGTGACGGATTTACATAGCTAAACCGAATTCAGTCGCTGTCTGGAGGACAATTCTGGCCGCTCGCTACTCTGATCGGTAGTTTTCCGTGTTTCTTCTGATGAAACTAGTCGAAAGCAGGAGCAGTGCCCTAACGAACGGGTCATGGACGTGCTATCTTTCCTTCCTCTTCTTTATCCCTTTCTCTCCCCTCACATACACGCATTGCACTACCCTACATACAAGAAGAGCAGTCAGGAGCTTAGAACGTTTCCCAGCTGAGGCGATATTCCGCTGGGAGGATATATCTGAAGGGTAATCCCCCCCCCCATCCTGACGTGTAGTTTGCCGTCACATCTCACCACTCAGTGGGGGAAGGTACTCCGGAACCTCCATGCGTAAAACATTCCCTATATTAATTAGGCAAATGGCCATAACAGTTGACCTGCCCGGAAACGAAGATGAATCAATTAATCTTCCTACTTTCTCTGTGCTCCCGATCAAGAGAAGGATGCAGTTACTAGGTTCCCCACTGTGTTGTAATTCTTTTGGAAGTTTGCCAATAAAATATTTGGAGCCTTTTTTAAAAAAAAATAAAGTATCCAAGAGTTTCAGAGAGAGAGAGAGAGAGACAGACAGACAGACAGACAGACAGACAGACAGACAGAGAAAGAGAGATAGACATACAGACAGACAGAGAGACGGGCGGACGGACAGACGGAGAGAGAGAGAGACGGACGGACAGAGACAGAGATAGAGACAGAGAGAGAGAGAGAGACGGACAGACAGACGGACGGACGAACGAACCGAGACACGGACGGACGGACATACATAAAAACGGATAGACGAACAGACAGACGTTCTAAAAAAAACTTTTCGAAATCAGGGGACCCAAAAACGTGTATTTCTGTTAAAATCTCGAAATCGATTTTCCGCAGTATATTTCTCCGTATTTCTCCGTACCTGTACAAGAAAGTAAAAACAAATCTGTTTGGAGCTCGAACTCAGGGTGCAACCCTCCCTTTACGTCTTATTCGCGTGGCTACGCGCGCTTTTGTTGCGGCTCCGTCGATACCCCCGGGAAGGGGGCGCAACGCGAGCTTTCCTGCGGGGAAATAAAGCGCGCGGGCGCGATGATAAACACGCCGACGAGCGCCGTCGTTTATCACGCGCAGCGCACTTCTGCTCGCAAGAAGCACACGCCCCCCGTCCACCGCCTCGTAAAGGAGAGTTATGTGGATGCAGATCTGCGAAGTGGGAGGGGGCAGACACGGCAACGGATTTACTGATTATGGGATTGAGTTTGGTGTTACAAATAGAGTTGGCACGGTTTTGAAAAACCGATATGTCTGTGTGATAGATGGAAGGTCAAATCTGGTGTGGCGTTGGTGTTATAAAACGTATTGGTATTATGAATGATCGGTTTGTCGTAAGGTTACGATTCATATGGAAAAGGAAAGAAGAAAGTTAAAGTTGAGATAAACTCATTTCTACATTTGAATACATAAAATTGAGAGACGAATTGACACACAAACCTTCATTTTCAAAGGTTCTGTAATCTGCAGATCCAGTGTGAACTGGAGTTAATGAATGTTTCATAATAGTGTCCTTGGAATGTATTTAAATGGCCATTTACTATTTAGAGCTTCTCCTTATTTATTGCTACATATCGAAACAAAGTGCTTATATAAACTTTCAGATTTGTGAATGAAAATTATTATACTACTCATTTAAAGAATGTTTACCGTTTACATCGTACTCTTTTCCACACATCTATGCTCTTTTCAGTTTCCATGAGCCCAAATTCTACTGGTAGTGTATCTTTCTTACACAGAATTGTATGTACTCATAGTATACATTTTCCCCTAAATCATGTGAGAGAAAATGGCACGATTTTGGCCCACGCAACCAAACCGATCCAGAAAATGATCCAGGGCGTTGTGGTCTCATATAGCAAACACGCACGTAAATAAACGAACCCGTGCATTTGTCACACGCCGAAGAAATATACCTTTTTTCTTTTGGTATCTTTCATCTTTTTCCTCCTTTGCCTGACGGTGTTCCCCTCAATATCTCGTGACAATTCAACTGACGAAGGGCTTCGTAGCGTCTCGTATCCAATAAGAGGCCTCCCATCTCTGCCACCCACACCGCCTCGTCCTCGACCGTTAAACAGAATAGCGACACCTTACGACACGAAACATCAGCAGGTCTCGCTTTGCAACCCTCCAACTGCGTTGCCAAACTTCTCCAGAGAACCTTCTCCTGTGACGCGCTTCATCCACCACCTGCGAACTCTCTTGTACTCGCCCTCCGACCGCCCATGTGCAAGGCTTCCCTGCTATCATGCTGTTCCTCTCCTGCCCGGCCGTTCGGAGAAAATCCAGCCACTATTACGTTTCCCCTGCTTTCCCATTCCGTCATTCTGCCGCTACGATACCTTTGTAACACGTCACTACACTCAATTTCTATCCACGTGACTATTTTGGTCTATCAATATCCCTCCGTATCACTTCCACCCCTGTTAATTTCTTCCGTCTCACGTTCCCACCAACCGTAAGCCGTCGGCATGGTCTCTCCATCAAAACATATCGGCATTCCACTTCACCCCACACCATTACGTGATTTCTTCATATTATCGAGATTTCTTCATATTGTCGCCTCGCCAAAACGACATCCCAACTTTTAGATTCCGTTGTTTCGTGAGACATTGCGCTTCCCATGTTTTGGTGTCACAGCTGTAACCGCCCATATGTCGGTTCCATTGATTTTTGAGAAGCACCAGAGAACGTCAAGACACGACAAGTTGCAATTATAGTGTTACCGAATTGCAAGAGATCGCGCCAGCAGTAAAGGTATCCCTTGCGAGAATTTATTAAAGTTTCTGAAATATTTCTTCAAGACGACGTGTTGTGAGTTAGAAAACTTCACTCGAAATTCTCAAAAAAAAGAAGAATGTTTAAAGAAGCGAGAATTATTATACAGAGATAGAATTCACCTCCCTTACAGACGTAGATAGTCGAGAAATTATATTAAAATCATTTAAACGTATTCTTTTACAATATTGCAGTCGTAAAAGGAAGCCAGATAGCTAATTCCTGTAAAGGATAGTAAAAATCTATTTATTTCATTTTCTGTTATCGATAATATTTGTTCATTTAGTATTGTGACCGCCCGTTTTCTTAGATTCCGAAAACGTGTCACATACCGCCCTAAGAAAGCGAGGGAAAAGAATATTTTGAACGCGCCAACGCGGATGGATATTTGGAATGATAATTAGAATTTAAAACAAGAGAGACCGCCACCATAGACCAAGGGCGAGACCGGAGGTCGGATGAAAGAAAAAGTTCTTTCTGAAGGTAGCAGCTGAACTGGGCGGACGTATGGAAAACGGTACGCCAGGAAGTGACATTGCAGCGGATTTCAGATTTGCAACTTTTTCGAGGAAAACTCTTCTAGAAGACCAGAAGAGGTAATTATTCTATTATAAATTGATTTAAACATAATCTTAGAAGAAAGATAATAAGAAATGTTATGAATTTATAATGGAAGAATTAGGGAGAGAAATTTTGAATAGATGGCAGTAATTAATAGCTTGCATTCATTTCTCTTTCCAGTTTTTTTTTCTCACATGCTTTTCGTATATTTAAATACTCTCTTGAAGTTGGTGCTCATATAAAAAGGGGTGATCTCTGGATTCATTTTCACTTTGAATATCCAGTTGGTCATTAACTGTAATCGAAAATAAAGTAAAATTCATATGAGAGTATTCAAGCATATAAAACTTGAACGAGAAGAAGGCGATTTCTGAGGGAGCAACGGCGTTCTCAACCCGAGGCCACGACGCTTCAAGGCCGAAGCAGCTCGGTGGAAAGGTGTAGAAGGAAGCAAAGTGGACTGCTCTACGCGGCCGAGAACACAGTAAGGTCGTTCCAAATAAAATGTTTTGTAGGGATAGGAGTGATTCAGTTTAATAAGAAAGCTCATTCTGTATCTATCACGTAGAAAGAAAAAGGAGGGTAACAGATTTACCACGCTTAAAAGATAAGAAAAGTAAAAGTACATTTGTTTCCGACTTCTAATACGTGAGAACAGAATCAATCTTTTCTTTCAAAAGGATTTCAAGATCAAATATTGTAATATAGTGATTAAGAGTTTGTGTAAGAGTATAATTATAATAATAGTAATTCTCTGGATTTTAGAGAGAGAAAGAGTTTCCTTTTTGTTGTAAAAGTAATGTTTAGGGAAAAGTATTAATTTTTGATTTTCAATGTGTGTTTCTTTCAAATTTTGTAAAGTAATATTTTAACGATTCTTTCGAATTTCTGAAAGTGTGTTTGTTAAACAATTGGGTTGTAGATGAAAGTAGGAAATTGTGTATTGTGTTTATTAGTGTGTTTTTTTTCAGTCAAGAGTATTCTGTATTTGATTTTTTCTTATGTGCCATTGTATGTATTTGTCAAAGCAGCCAATATTTTTAGAATATATTCTGAATTTAGTGAAAAGTGATTCTCACCCGAGTTGTTTGTAATTTTTGCATCCAATCCATAAACGATCTTCACGACCCTGCCCCCCCTTTTTTTTTATTTATTGTGTCCACACTGGGACGTCTATACTGAGCTAGTCGACCATCTGGTGAATTGTGTTCGCCACCCCCCCAAGACGTCTCAGGTCGGGTGCTGGCCTTACGGCTTGTACCGCACACGACAGTGGCTCGCAGTATGTGTTTTCAATTTATTGTTTAATCGTTTTCAAATTGTTCAAAACCAATAATTAGTAAAAGAGTTATTATTAATTGTACGTTCATTGCATAACGACATTTTCTTTCTTTGCTGGCTAAATTGTATAAAGTAATAATTTACTTGAATGTGAAACAACGTCTTGTATATATTTAATTCACCACTCAAGTGACAATTTCTTTGAAAGTGTATGTAAAGGGTATTTTGGTATGTGATTCTTTTTTAGTATTTTGTGTTTCCATGTATTATAGTCTTGTGTAGAGATATTTTATTGTGTTTTGTTTGTGAAGTGAAGGGTAATATAATTTTATGTAAAGTGTTTATGCAAGTGTTAAAACGCAACTGCAGTTGTTAGGTAATCACGTAATTGCTAGAGGTAGAGCAAGTGATAGAATTTATCAATGCAATGTGTAAATGCTAGATAAAATTGTATTCAAGTATTTAACAGAATATATCTAGAACTCGGTTCATAGTTAAAAGATTAACTTGCCTATGTTACTTTTATTACAAAAGCAGGTTAAAAGACGAACCCACTCCTATAGGGCAGTTAGGTCATTTAAAACCATTCCTAATTTTTGGTGTGATATTGTCATAATAAGTCACAGGTCAAGTAAAACTACTAGGTTACTTGAGTGACCCGCTGTAGGCTTTTTAGTGAATATAGTAAAAACGTAGAGCGGTCACAATTGTGTACGGAATTTCAAGTCTTAAGGCTCTCTTTTTAGAATGTTTTCGAACAATGAATTCTGTCTCATTTCTTTAAAAAGGAATTTATAAAAAGCACACTCATTGAGTGACCCGCTGTAGGCTTTTTAGAGTATAGTGAAAAGGTATAGCGGGCACACAGCTCAGCATCACTTACGTTGCTATCACTGCGAGGTGACACGATACCCGAAGTCTCATCACCGTTCTCCCGTAGTGAACTGATTAAAGTTTTAGTCTCATTCTATCAATCACCATAATGGTGAAGCCAACTATCCTATCCGTGTCAGTCGCTGTGAGTTTCCCTTAAACACCTAGTATTGCACTCTCACAGACGTGTGTGTTTTAATTTTTTTATTTGCCATCCTCAGCTATTTCGATTTCTTTGGCATGACCTTTGAATTCCTCCCACATAATCCTCGAAAAAGTGGGCATAGTTCCCGATTCCATCATCGGTGTTCACATCTTGACTTTTCCTCTCGTTGGTGACGCAGAGAAAAGTCCTCGTTTCTTCACCACCCCCGTTGCCTTGCCCCCCCTCCCCCAGACGTCAGTGCCGACGGCGCCGTGGGTGGCGGGGACGCCGCAGAGGCTCCGCGAAACGAGAGCAGCCCAGGCCCGCAACAAGGGCGAAACGAAGCTTGGGACGCGACGCGACTCGATGCGATGTGATGCGATGCCGCGACGGCGCTGGCATTAAAATGGATGCGCGGCTGTGGCGCAGATTGCGGCGGCGGCGGTGGGGGTTGTGGAGGTAGCGGGGCTGGCGGTGACGGAGATGAACTGGGCCCATCGCAGCCAAATGTGAAGCTGCGCTGGCACGAAATGAGCTGCCAGATGTGAAAGGCATAAAAAATGAAGAAAAAAAATAAGTAGAGACAAAATAGTTGCAAGAAATATAAGTAAAAGACAGCAACAATAATAAAAGTAATAGAATAACAAAATAACAAATAAATAAGTAAATAAGCAAACAAGTAAATAAAAAAGAATAAGAAATGAAGAAATAAGAAATACAAATAAGCAAGTAAGCAACAAGTAAATAAGTAAAAGTAACAGTAAATACAAAAGTAAATAAGAATACAAATAAGAACAAGCAAAAGTAAAAGCAAATAAGAACAAGAAATACAAAAAAATAAAATAAGTAAATAAACAAACTAAAAAGCAAAAAGACAAATAAGCAAAAAAAAGCAAACAAGCAAATAAGAACAAGCAAATAAAAAGAAATACAAAAAGAAAACAAAGAAATACAAAAGCAAAAGCAAAAAAAGCAAACAACAAGCAACAAGCAAAAAGCAAATAAAATACAACAAGTAACAAATACAAATAAGCAATAAGCAAATAAGAACAAGTAAATAAAACAAGTAAATAAGTAAATAAGACATAAACAAGTAAATAAGTAAAATAACAAGAACAAGTAAATAAATAAGTAAATAAGTAATAAATACAAATAAGTAAATACATAAATAAGAATACAATAAGAAAAGCAACAAGCAAATCAATAAGCAACATAACAAGTAAAAGCAAATAAGAAATAAATAAGTAAATAAGCAAATAGAAAAGTAAAAGCAAAAGTAAATACAAATAAGACAAAAGCAAATAAGTAAATAAGTAAATAAATAAGCAAATACAATAAGTAACAAGAAATACAACAAGAACAAAAAGCAAATAAAAATAAGAAAAGTAACAATACAAGTAAATACAATAAAAAGCAAATAAGAAAAAGTAACAAAGTAAAAACAAGTAAACAACAAGAACAAATACAACATAAATAAAATAAGTAAACAACAAGCAAACAACAAAGTAAATCAACAAGTAAAAATAAGAAACAATAAAACATAAGTAAATAAAGTAAAAAATAAGCAAATAATAAGAAATAAGCAACAAGTAACAAAGAAATAACAATAAATAAGTACAAATACAACAAGTAAAAAAGCAAATAAAGCAAAATAAAACAAGCAAATACAAGAAATAAGTCAAATAAGAATAACAAGTAACAAGTAAATAAGCAAACAAGTAAAACAAGTAAATAAAATAACAAATACAATAAGAATAAGCTAATAAGAAATAAGCAACAAGCAACAAGAAATAAGCAACAAGTAAAAAGTAAATAAGCAAAAAGTAAATAGAAAACAAGAACAATAAAAGCAAAAGCAAATAAGTAAAATACAAATAACAAGAATAAGCAAATAAGCTAAAAAGTAAATAAGTCAATGTAATAAGTAATAAGAAATAAGTAAATAAGCAATAAGTCAATAAGTAATAAGTAAGTTAATAAGTTAATGTTACAATAAGTATAGTAATAAGTAATAGTTAATAAGTTAATGCAATAAGTTAATAAGTTAATAGTTAATGTACTAATAATTAATAGTTAAGTACAGTTAATAAGTTAATAGTTAATAAGTTAATAAGCTAATAAGTTAATCAAGTTAATCTAATGTTACAAGTTAATACACGTAATAGCTAATAAGTTAATAGTAATAGTTAATAATAAGTAAGTTAATAAGTTAATAAGTTAGCTAATAGTCAATACGTTAATCAAGCTAATAAGTTACATACACTTAATAAGTTACCAAGCACAATAATGCCAAGTTAATGCACGTTAATCAAGCTAATACTTAATAGTTACTAAGTTAATAAGTTAATAAGTTAATGTTAATAGCAATAAGTTACAAGTTAATAAGTTAATAGCTAACGTTAATGCTTAATAAGCTAACTACGTTAATCAAGCTAATGCCAATAAGCTTAGCAATAAGTTAATAGCTAAAGTTAATGCTAATACCAGTTAATAAGTCTAATGTTAATCAGTTACGTACAGTAATAAGCCTTAATGCATTAAGTTAATAAGTATACGTTAATAAGTTAATAGTTAAAGTCAATGTATAGTTAATAGTACATAGTTACAGTTAATACAGTTAATCCAAGTTAATATTAATAAGTTAATACAGCTTACAGTTAATGTTAATGTTAATGCTAATAAGTTAATACAGCAATAACAAAAGTTCAACGTTAATCACTAATAGTTAATCAAGTTACCAGTTAATAAGCTTATAATTAAGTAACGTTAATAAGTTAACAGCTATCAATACAGTTAATAAGTTAATAGTTAACTAAGTTAATGTTAATAGTTAATAACAAGTTATAGTAATACACGTTCAATACACATGTCCTAAGCTAATAGTTAACGTTAATGTTAATAGTTAATACACGTTAATAAGTTAATAAGTTAATCACGTTAATACAGTTAATAATGTTAATAAGCTAATAATGTTAAAGTTAATAGTTAATAAGTTAATGAACTAACGTTAATGTAATAGTTAATAAGTTAATAAGTTAATAAGTTAATAAGTTAATAAGTTAATAAGTTAATAAGTTAATAAGTTAATAAGTTAATAAGTTAATAAGTTAATAAGTTAATAAGTTAATAAGTTAATAAGTTAATAAGTAATACTAAGTAATAATCAAGTTACAAGTTAATAAGTAAAAGTAAATACAATAAGCAAATAACAAATAAGTATATAACAAAAAATAAGATATAAACAAAAAAAATACATATAAACAAATAAATAAATAGCATATAAACAAATAAATAAATAAGTATATAAAACATATGTATATAAATAAATAAATAAATAAGTATATAAATAAATAAATAAATAAGTATATAAATAAATAAATAAATAAGTAAAAATAAATAAGTAAGTAAATAAATAAACGTCACATGTGCTTCTTTAGTAACAGTACTTCTAGAAGTAATAACATGTGTAAGGCATATTGGCGAACATCCTCTAAATGTTATTTTTTGATGTATCTGACGAAAATTCTAAATAACTTTTGGCAATAAAGGCAAATAACCTAAAACTGCCGTTTAATCAGCGCAATTCACACTGTTCTATAACTCTCCAGTACACCATAAACATTTTCATATTTTTTCGAGATTTTGCTGGAAACCTCTCTCCGCAGCCTTGTTAACATTTGTGAGAATTTTTGCAGAAACTTTACAATATTTTTTCATTTTGTTCAAACAAATCAGTCCAACAACGAGTATGCTGTAGTAATTAGATTCACGTTCTGATTTATTTATCTGACGTCATATTGACCAATGACGATTACATCATTTCACTTAGACATAAGAAAACTTATAAAATATTTACAATTCTCGTTTGATGCAGTAAAGAAACTAGTAAACCATAATTTTTGGGTGCAAAACCCGAGGGCCTCTGGCCCGAGGATTTGGAAGTCGCCCTCGGGGCAAAAACATCTACTTAACGCCCTAGATGAATAAATAACTATTATAGCCTTTTTTATAACTTCCAATTGTTACATCTGGGCCATTGTTACCTCTGCAATTTGAGTTAATAATTGATAAAAATATATTTTATATTTCTTATTGGTGCAATGTACTGTCCACTCCGGTTATAGTGAACTTCGGCGGACTCTCATACTTGGTTCACTATATCAGGTTCACTTTATCCGATGATGTCAAAATTAAGTAGAATTTGTCCACAATGTGATTATTTTTATAATATATTATATTATAAAATACTTTTATTAATATAGAAATACAGCAAAATTAATTCACAAAATGAACTGAAAATTTCAATATCTTTATTTGCTCATAAGAAACAATTGTTTCCAATTGTTTGATTCGTACATTTTGAATTAGTAATTTCTCTAGATTTTTCTCCAGAGTTTCTGATCTCTGTATATTTGAATATGCCTTGCTTTCTGTCTCCAAGTATCGTAATGCAGTCTTAACACCTTTCAACGCCACTTGCACCATCCCACTCTCCAATAACCCTTTTACTGGCTTAATAACGTACGAGATTCAATTTATTTTCAGGACTTATTTCATACGTTCACTATAGCGGTTGGGTTCGCTATAACCGAATCTTCTTATGCTTATTTGTAATGCAAGTGAAACGGGTCCAGTGACTGAAGTTCACTATAACCGAAGGTTCACTACATCCGAGTTCACTATAACCGGAGTCGACTGTATGTTGTTCAGTTGAAGTTATGCTTCCCAGCTTATATCATTTTTTTAAAATTAATTTCTGAGCGTTTGTCCGGCGTTTCTGGGCTCCGTCCCATCGTGCGAAAGCGGATTTGGCCGCGGGGACGGTGACAGCGGGAAAGGGCGGGAAGGGCGGGAAGGGCGGGAAGGGCGGGAAGGGCGGGAAGGGCGGGAAGGGCGGGAAGGGCGGGAAGGGCGGGAAGGGCGAAGGGCCATCGCTCACGGCGCGACGTGCCCTGCCGCGCCGCGCAGACGAGCCGAAGACGACCGCCCGCCCATGTGAAGCATTGGCCCTCGTCGGCCCGGAGTAATGCTCGCGTCGCGTTACGGCGCCGTATCAGCTTCCCATTGCTCCGCGCCGGCGGCGTTGATTGTAGCTGCGTGACTGATGTGAAGAGCCAGTGCACGCCGGGATTGCATTGTTGGGGTTCATGGTCGCGGAGCCCCCTGTCAGACTGCATTCACTGTACGCGTTACTAGGGACAATAAATGTAGGCAAGTGGGTGTCGTTTACGACGTCTCCCACATGCAAACATGGCTCAGGGAATCAATTGATGTCACTGCCGTGCCTCTGAACCCTCTGAACGGGAGGTCCTAGGGTTCGAATTCTGACGGTGGCAGGATTTTCGACCTTGACGTGTCAGCTAGGGCGAGTTCAGTCGCTGTCTGGAGGAGAATTCTAGCGGCCGGCTGCTCTGATCGGTAGTTTTTCGTGGTGTCTCCGATCAACACCACGCGAATGTAGGAGCGGTACCCTAACAAACAGGCCACGGACCGCACGCTATCTTTCCTTCGTTCTCCCTGTTCTGTCCTCATCCCTTACTTACACTAACGTGCACTATACTACCACAGTTGTCCGGAGACCGGTCGGGAGCTTTGAGCTTGTCCCTGCTGGGGTTGTGCCCCTCTGGTGGGAGAGAGGGAGCTGGTTGGAGAAAATCCCCACAAATCGTCGTAGCTCGGCTCAGGAACTCGCCATGCAGTGGGGGTAAATCAATGCCACCTCCCGCGGTATAAACATGAACTTCCTTTACTGGACTAATGACCTTAGCAGTTGGCGTGCCCACAATCGCTGTTCAATCAGTCGATTAAAGTCTCTCCATACTCATGTTCGCGTCGCTCGCTGTCTTCTTCGTGAACATTGTTGGCAATTGTTCAACTGCCCCACCTGCCTTTTGGGAATGGAATCTGCAGACAGGACTACGGAGCAGACACAGTAGAGAGGGGAAGAAAACCGTCTAAATTAAGTCATTAGGTGGAAAAAATATGATTTTTTTTCTCGAAGAGAAATTTACTTTCGACTTCATTATGAACCTAATGTTTTAACTTTATCACTGTATTTTTGTGATCTTTAAAATCAAACTTTATTTAAGACCAGTACATTAGCTACGTCGTGTTCTTATTTATATTTATATACCTTAAACGTTTGGAAGGATTTTTTCCTTACTAAGAAAAAAAAAGGGCAAATGAGTTATTATCTTACAATGGAAATTGTGTTATAGATGGCTTATTAACACTAGCAGAGATTCAATGTACGTTCGGATTTTTTCTAACTATTCATATTTCTTTGAAATATTGTATTGGTCTGTTCCTCTTTGTACACGAAGACCTCCTTTCGAAGAGGTCATTAGTTCTCCGTTTCAATAATTGAGATATTACACCACCCTCGTCATTCAATAAATGACTCCTCCGTGTTAGGTTTGTTGACATAGCTCACTCTTTAAGCAAATATTCACTGAATACTTAGTCCTTGCCGATCATCACACGGAACTGTGCAAACATTTGCAGTCTCATTGGAAAAAGAGTGAGTGCAGTGGAATGTATAGAAAACCGATATGTAAACGTGTTCACTCGCCTCTAGGGACGACGTAATGCCAATAAACCGCCGGCCTGTTATCTGAACGACCTGTGCCAGAAAGCTTGTCCTTCCTGCCATGTTATTGCAACATTATTGCTGATCCCGCTTTTCTTGTAACATTGTAGGAGTGTAGTTCTGTCGCTCTTGCCAACAGCCACCACAGTTCCGGTATTCCCCATTCCCACTGCCAGTAGCACCTCCATATTCACCTTCACCGTCACCATCACCGTCATCGTCACCATCACCTTCACTGTCACCATCCCCGTCACCATCACCATCACCATCACCTTTACCTTCACCGTCGTCATCACCTTCACCGTCACCCTCACCTTCACCGTCACCATCACCGTCACCATCACCATCATCGTCACCATCACCGTCATCGTCACCATCACCGTCATCGTCACCATCACCTTCACCGTCACCATCCTCACCTCACCCCCACCGCGCGCTTCCCGCGTCCCTGTAACTACCTCATTAGCGTTTTTTACGCTATGACGCCTAATTGGCCGACAGTTCGCTGGATATTCGCCGTCGTCCTGAATGTCTTCAAAGGCTTGACGTGTGAAAAGCTTGTGAGGATAGGCAACAAAGCACGACCTCCTGTCACTTTATAAGGGGTGTGGTGTCATGCATTTGCAATAATTACACAGACGAGTGTGGGTTTTGTAATTTAGAGGTTTATTAACAGACCACCACCTTATTACAAAATAACGTAATTACTAATATCCCTACACTGAGTAATTTCCTGTTACTGCTACCACACCACTACGCACTAATGTGAAGCATTAGATGGCGTGAAGCGCCGCAACTCACCTACGACTCAACATCGAGTCAGCCTCTGTACGGCAACACATTGCCGGCTATTGCACAGCTCGCGGCCCGCGCCCACCCAGATCCGACCGGGCCCCCAACCAAGGCGTTCCGCCACTCGCCAGGGCTGACGCTCGCCCTTCCCCCCACCACGCTGCCTCCTAGGGTTTCCCGCCGACGTCACATCCGCTCGTAAACTAAGGCTGACGCGTGGTGCCTTAGCGTCGCCTATGCCACGCGGCCGTTCGTTACAATTGCGTTTGTGCATGACGCTACAGGGGCGTAGTTTGGACGCTTTTGACTCCGCCCACCACGCGGATGCCGCCTGTTCTCACTGCACCTGGCACCTTCAACTCCAGCATTGCCATTACCGTCACCGTCTCTGCCATCGGTAACTTTTATCTCATCACTCTTGTTCCTGTGACTACCACATCAGGGGTCGGTTTTTCGATAGCAGCTTGCTAGCCAACAGCCAATTTGAATGTCTTTCTTGACTGTCGTCATTTGGCAGGACCTGTGGAAGCATGTGAGGATAGGTAAGTTGTCCAGACCGATAGTGATCTCTCCGCTACAGATAAATTGTCGAAGACATACAAAGTTTCCGAGCGAAATGATGTTGTTTTAAAGACGATTTGAAATAAATAAAAGCCTAAACACTATTATGAGAAAAACTCTCTTTTGTCAGCCAAATTTCGACATTCTGTCGCGCATAAGTTTTTGTAAGGCCTTTTGCGTTTTACCACACGGGAGTCGGTTGTGCTTGTCATCTACTGTCTCCTGCCCTGTCTCGAAACTAGAAGCGCATTCGGCTAGTGGAACAAGACTCTCCACCTCCTAGTCCGCAGAAATTTCAACAACGTCAGTCTTTCTCCTAACGGACTGCCAGCCAGCTGGTAGACGCCGTTTGAACTGTTTATACGTATACCCAACGCCGCCGTAACAACTGACAGTCTCAAGCTTCACTTCCAGTGCAACTACGCTCTGTCGTTGTCCGATGAAGTATGCGAAGATTAACGGCTCCCGGCAGTTTTTAGTTCATACTGGTCATTAACCATCTCCTGTCTTGTCTCCAAATTATAATTTCAGGAAACTAGAAGCCCCTGATACTAGATAGCTACCGATTTTAGTTAGTACCTTATTTTACGTATCGAGACTCGGGCCATCAGGCCCGCTCTCACGTCTGAGAACGCAAATTTCGCTACGCTCCTTTCATCATCTTGCGGGGAAACAAGGTATTGTTGGGCGACGAAACAGGCGATTTGAATTTAGCTCAGAGGTTTCTTTTAGGCTTGAGGATCTTTTACATGCAGTAAATCTCTAACATGGGACTGCCGGCTTTACTTCCCCTCCGAAAGAAAACCGTACGAAGGATTTTTCCGCCCTTAAAAATCCACGGCTTCGATTGGGTTTGTACCCGCAAACAATGGGTACAACAGCCCAATACGCTAACCGTTATATCACCGAACTGCTTAAGCTGCTCACTAGTTGTGTAGCTCAGGGTTTTTAAATGCTAGAATCTCGGCGAGAGTGCCAACGGTTGCCATGTGTTTGAGCCGATCAAACCCGACTGCCTTCTCTTCACTATTTGTCGGTGTGACTATAACCAACAGCCCACACCGGTGGACGGCATATACGCGCTGGACCAGGAGACTAGTGAGCAGCCCTGGACGGGGTCGTCTATCTGACCTCGTGAAAATCTGAGCATACGTGAGTGCCCATACCATTCTATAGTCCCCATCACAGATCGCGTCAGATGCTTCACCGCCTGCGCTGCAACGCAGAAAGCCTCGTCCGACGAAGCAGGCGTCGAACCAGCGGTGGCGCTGGCGGCGTCGGTCGCCACTGCGGGTGCGCTACTGGCGTGGGCGGCGGCGGCGGCGGCGGCGGTGGCGCGTGGTCGTGACAGTGACGGAGCGACCGCCCGCCCATGGGCGCTTGTCGCCCCGCCCCTTTCTGCCCCGCCCGGGGCGCACCAGCGACGCCAAGGCCCCGTCCGCAGCAGCTGCCGGCCGTGTCGCAGAGCGGCGGACCGCGCGGGAAAGGGCGGATAGGGGAGGGGGAGAGGTCGTGGCGGACTGGGATGGTGAACACCACGAGGTGAAGCGGGGAGGAGTGAGGTGGGGGCGGGGCGGCGCTTGGCGCACAGAGGGATTTGTGCGCATCGGGCGGGACGGGGGTGATTCGGAGATGCGGGGTGGGGAAACGGGCGGGGAGAAGGGGAGCATGGTGGTGCCGGGACGGACAGAGTGGGATGGGAGAGAAGCGGGTGGGCGTGGTGGTTGCTTGGTGATTCCGGGCGCATCAACAGCTTACGTCACTAGTCCCGTTAGTGTAGTGCATGTTTATTTCTCGGGAGATGGCAGTGATCTTTCCCTGCTGGATGGCGAGATCCGGCAGGTAGCGGGTTGTACCCCTAACCAGGACTCGCCCACCAACGGGGCACCGTCCCAGCCGGGACAAGCTTAGAGCTCCCGGCCGGTCTCCCGGAATATGTGGTAGTGTAGTGTATGTTAGTGTAAGTGTGTAAGAGGAGAGGATAGGACAAGGAAGAGGGAGGAAAGATCGCCCGTGGTCCGTGGCCCGTTTGTTAGGGTACTGCTCCGGCATTCGCCTGACGTTGATCGGAGAAACCACGGAAAACTACTGATCTGAGCAACCGACCGCTGGAAATCTCCACCAGACAACGACTGAACTCGACCTAGCTGAAAAGCTAGTGTCGAACATCCGGCCACCGTCAGGATTCGAACCTAGGACCTCCCGAACACAGGCGCTGGAGTGACCTCAACTGATGCACTGAGCTACCGCTCGCGGTGCGTGGTGGTGACGATGTGGGGAGTGACGCAGCGAGGGGTCATGGGGAGGGGGGTGGTGGTGTGGAGCGGCCGGGGCCGGGGCAGAGGGAGTGTCAGGGCGTGGACCGAGGGTCGTGGTGGCGGGGGCCGTGTGGAGTGGGGCGGGAAGGGCCGGAGGATCTGGAGCTCGAGGTCAAGGGTGGTCGCTGATTGAGGGCGCTGAGGGCACTAGTTAGGGAAGGAAGAGTGAGTGATGGGGCACTAGGTCAATGGCTATCCCAGACAGGAGCAGAATAGAGGGCGAAAGTTTTAAGTTATATCAATCGATTAACACGTAAATATTTATTATCAGTGTGTTAAAACAAAAACATGAAAAAATTAGGAATGTGTGTGAACTCATTTATTGTGTTAAGCAAGTGATAATGACAAAAGAACAGTAAAATCTTTGAAAAATGGATGATATGTTTTGATTTTCTGTGTGAAATATAGTTTTTCCTAAGTCAATTTCCTAAGTCAGTACGGACTTACAGAAACATATTGTCGTAATAAATGAATATTTGAATAGTTGTAACTTACTGTGTGTCTTTCTATTTTCTTTTATATCACTGGAAACCAGAAATCAGAATCAAGCGGAATACCCTCACAAAGATGTGACATGTATGGCTGTCCCAGGCGCTGCCGCGTCCGAAGTGCGAATTTCTAGGAAAATATTGCGTCTCGTTACCTGTCTTCTCTGACAACGTCACAATTCACAACTTACGTCAACAACGATGCCATTTTCTGAATAAACGTTGCGCATCAACGCTGCGAAGTTTGCAATGCAATAAAAGATCATTTGAAAAGATCGCAAAAGGTCATTTCTAGAAGTTATGTGCTCAAAACACGTTACCATAAATGTTGTCATGTTTTATTTTGTCATGTGTTATTGCATTGGCACTACACTCTTCCTTGCAACACCATCTTCAATTGACCATCTTCATCGACCCGCCATCGTTACATAATTCCACCAAGGGCAGAGATAGGAAGAATTTGTTTCCTCGGAAGTATACCTGATTTTTGGCGTAGCACAAACTTTAAGGGATATGCATTTTCGGAAAATCAGAATCACACTGCACTATTATTTCTGAGGGAGGCTTGAAAATAGACTGCTCAGTACCTGGACAGGATAACGGAGATGATAATAATGAAATGTAAATGATGAAAATAAATTATTGATCATGATAATGACGATATTAATAGATGCTAACAAACAAAAATGAATTAGAATAAGGGAAAATTCTCAGTAAAACTTTCAGCAAATTCGTCCACCCCAAAATCCACCAAAAAAATAATCGTTATTTGTCTCCCGGCTCGGTTGGAAAACGACCACCATATAAGCGATAACATCTTAGCGTCCACGAGTAGATTTATAGACATCGTTGTGATTGTCATCTAGACGCCATTGCGATTTCCGTTTCTGATTACGCCACCAGGTCCGTTCATCACCTCTGCCATTACCCATTGTTGTCCCCTCCACTGACGCGGGTGTTGTTCCCTAGTCATTCCCTCGTTCCTCCCGCCCCACTGCCATCGCCCGCCACCGACTCGAACCTACCGCGACCGGGAGCGGTAGCTCAATGCATCAACTGATGTCACTGCAGTGCCTCTGACCGGGAGGTCCTAGGTTCCCACTCCCCTAGGCGGCAGGATTTTCGACACTAGCTCTTCAGATAGGTCGAATTCAGTCGCTGTCTGGAGGAGAATTCTAGCGGTCGGCTCCTCTGATCGGTAGTTTTCCACCGGTGGTTTCTCCGATCAACACCAGCCGCATGCCAGAGCATTCGCTATCAAACGGGCCACGGACCGCGCGCGATCTGTCCTTCCCATTCCTTGTCCTATCCTCTCCCCATACACACACACTTACACTAACACGCACTACACAACCACATATCCCGGGAGTCCCGACCTGTCTCGGCTGGGCCGCTGCCCCGCTGATGGGAGAGTCCTGGTTAAGGGGAAACCCCAGTAGCCGACGGTAGGTCGGCGCCGGATCTCGCCATCCAGCGGGGGACGATCACCGCCATCTCCCGAGAAAAAAAACATGCACTTCACTAACGGGACTAATGACCAAAGCCGTTGACGTGCCCGGAAACACGAAAAAATCAATCAAAAAAACACCACTCCCACCTCCCCGCTCCCACCCCGTCCTGCTGCTCCGTCTCCCCCACCGTCTCCACCACATTGTTTCCTCCTCGTGTCACTCACTCCTCCCCGCAAGTCTCACTTCTCTCTTCCTCCACCGCTCTACCCCCCCGCGCCCGCCGCCTCACCACCCGCTGGCCGCGCCTTGGCCGCGTGTAGCTGTCCGCGCCGACAGATACGCCGCTCCGCGCGCGCAGACGGGCGAATTAACCAGCGCGAGCAGACTAATTTGCGTCCAGCGGCGGCGCCGGCGCTGGCGCATGGCGTGGCCCAGCGTTGCGTGTAAATATGCTGTAACGCGCGGGCGTCTCAATTAATCAGCGCCGCTGACAACGCGACGCGCTGCCGCCGCCACCTCCCTGGAGGCTCGCACCGGGAGCGGTAGCTCCGAGCATCAACTGATGCCGCTGCAGCGCTTCTGACCGGGAGGTTCTAGGTTCCCACTCCCCACGGCGGCAGGATTTTCGGCACTAGCTATTCAGCTACGTCGAATTCAATCGCTGTCTGGAGGAGAATTCTAGCGGCCGGCTGCTCTGATCGGTAGTTTTCCGTGGTTTCTCCGATCAACACCAGGGGAATGCCGGAGCAGTACCCTACCAAACGGGCCACGGACCGCGCGCGATCTGTCCTTCCCCTTCCTTGTCCTATCTTCTCCCCTCACACACACACACTTACACTAACATGCACTACACTACCACATATTCCGGGAGACCGGGCGGGAGCACAGAGCTTTTTCCGGCTGGGGCGGTGCCCCGCTGGTGGGAGATACCTGGTTGAGGAAAAACCCGTTAGTCGTCGTTATGTCGGCGCCGAATAATCAGTGATCATTACGTTTTATTGTTTATTCTTTCTAAAAGCAAACTTTGCTACGAAATTTAATTACGTTTTTTGACACTCCTCGAATGGCTTTTGCAATGCACACTGTTCTTTCCTGTAGCCATTTTAGCTGGGAGTTCCGTGGCTGAAAGCCGCAGTAGTGTGGTTGAAGTGTCGAAAGAATGGTTAATTGCTCGTGCGATCTGGTGAAGTGATTTGCTGTTGACAATGCAAGTCAATTATTATTATTATTATTATTATTATTATTATTATTATTATTATTTTTTGCACTCCGGTGAAATATTTACCTGCTTTGAATTCTGTTCGTAGAACCTCTATTACATACAATTGTTTTGATTTCGTTTTTTTTTTTCATTTCTAAGCTTTTGTTTTCATTTACATTTCTAAGGATTGCGTAGTGTTGTTCATTCGTTCGGAATTGAAATTCATTTAAAATCCAACTATTATATATTTTTTCGAAACATTGGAAGTGATCTCAGCAATGTGCTGCATCAATTGTGTTGCAAACTTTTCAATGCTTGGCAGAAATCAAACTTGATGGTATCTCATTGTAAGGAAAAGAAAGTATAATTAACAAAGACACTGGTTCCTATCCGTATACTTTGAAGAGATTATCCCATTTGTATTTTAAGATTTTATCTTAGTTTGTAAAGTGATCTTTAAGCAAGATATTTGGGGAATTTTATGCTTCTGACTAATTATGTAACGTGGATATTAATGTATTTCGTGATAGCAATAGTTTAGAGACTGTGCTTTAAAAAAGCAATAACACCCGGTTGCTTTACTGTACTTCGTTTTTAATAACGTATCATCTGAGGGTAATATCTCCAAGATGGAATATGGCATGTCTTTCTGCGTCTTTCTCGGTCCTGCCGCAAGATATCGTACGATCGCGACCGTATCAAGCAGTGCTACAGATCAAGCGACTCTAGCGGCACGAACGAGAAAGACGCGAAAAGCCATGCCGTATTCCATATTGGAGATACTACCCTCAGATGCCACGTTACAAAAACCCAAGTATAGGGCAAGTTCCCAACTATTACGTTCATACTCAGTGCAGTGATAATTAACAAAACGAATAACCGATCGCCCTTTATTAACAGTCATCCAATACGTATGGTGCCCACAAAAGAAAACCTCGTGATATATAGTCTGGTGTGTTCGTTCTTCAAAATCCATTATCGCGCGTGAATTCCGTCTGCTACCTGATCGGCCGCCCTTGCGCGCTGATTCCCTCTGAAGACGTTTATCGAAGGCGCGTCGCGCAGACGTCGCTTTATCCGGCGCGGCGAGGCGTCGCGCGACGCGGCGGGGCGAAGTGCGAAATGAAAAGCGCTTATCGCCCCGAGCGACGGCGCGGCGCGGACGCGCTGGGGCGGGGAGAGGGCGGAGTTCACGCCGAGTCGCGCACAGGCGGAAGACTCGCGAAAGGCAGCTTCAGGGGGTGGAAATGAAGAAGTGTTGGAAGGACCGAGGTGAAAGGAATGACTGGGAGGCGATGTTATGAGGGGACGAAGTGTCATGAGAAAGTTCGAGTGTCATGAGGAGGTTTGAATGTCATGAGGAGGTTTGAATGTCATGAGGAGGTTTGAATGTCATGAGGAGGTTTGAGTGTCATGAGGAGGTTTGAGTGTCATGAGGAGGTTTGCGTGTCATGAGGAGGTTTGAGTGTCATGAGGAGGTTTGAGTGTCATGAGGAGGTTCATGTGTCATGAGGTGGTTCGAGTGTCCTGAGAAGGTTTGCGTGTCATGAGGTTTGCGTGTCATGAGGAGTTTTGAGTGTCATGAGGAGGTTCGAGTGTCATGAGGAGGTTCGAGTGTCATGAGGAGGTTCGAGTGTCATGAGGAGGTTCGAGTGTCATGAGGAGGTTTGAGTGTCATGAGGAGGTTCGAGTGTCATGAGGGGTTCGAGTGTCATGAGGATGGCCAAGTGTTGTGAGGGGGGTTAAATGTCATGAATTACTAGTTCCTTTTGAAGTGGCGATAAGTTACTCCCAACGAAAGTTGCACTCTTCTGAGCATTGAGCCGCGATCAGGAAGGTTTTCGAAGGGGAGAGCTAGGAAAGCTTCGATTAGTGTCAACAGCAACTGTCGGATTGTAAATCTAAAGGATAGTAACGAGAGATCTTAATCGGGAGGCTGAGGCGAAAACTTATTTTCAATAAGACAATACTATTGGAAATAACTGTTCGTTGAAATAATACTGAATATCCAGAAAGCTAATGGTGAAGTAACATTGAGAAGAAAATTGAAATGTAAGTCAACGGAACTGCCAGTACGAAGTGGCAAGTGTTTCATTGAAATTGAAATTGAAATGGACTGTGTGTTTTCGCTACTCCGTTATGACGAACACTGATCGGTAGTTTTCCGTGGTTTCTCCGATCAACACCAGGCGAATGCCGGAGCAGTACCCCAACAAACGGGCCACGGATCGCGCGCGATCTTTCCTTCCTCTTCTCTTCTCTTACACACAGACTTACGCTAACATGCACTACACTACAATATATTTCGGGAGACCGGTCGGGAGCTTAGAGCTTCTCCCGACTGGGGCGGTGCCCCGCTGGTGGGAGAGTCCTGGTTAGAGGGAAACCCCACTCACCAACGGTAGGTCGGCGCCTGATCTCGCCATCGGGAGCGGGAAAAGATCACCGCCATCTCCTGAGAAAAAACATGCACCACACTAACGGGACTAATGACCAAAGCAGTTGACGCGCCCGGAAACACGAAAAAACCAAACCAAACCAAACGAACGCTGATGGGTGACGGAGGGCACCTCCAAAACCGTAACCTCGACGGGAATCCAGTGTAGGCTGGATGGAAGCGGCGCGGCAGCGAGAGCAGACGGGAGAGGAGTTGGGGGAGGGATCGAAGGCTGAGTACGACGCCAATATGCGCCCTCTTTTCATGGGGCGCGGCAATGAAGGCGCCGCGAAGCGCGTATGGAAATCGCCTCGCGTCGCGGGACCTCGCCACGCTCCGACGCGCCCTTCTGCCTGCTTTCGGCTCACTCCCCTCTCCCCACCCCCGAGATCACCTCCTCTACGTCCCCAACTCCCCGCCTTCGCTGCTCTCTCCTTTGCTTCTTTGCGTCTGTCTCCCCATCTTCGTTCCTCGCCCGACGATGCCTGCTTCTCCCACACCAATTCTCTGATCCCTGGCAATCTGACCCCGCCTCTGCTTCCCCGATCCCCCCTCTCATTCCTTTCGATCCCTCTCATCCCATCCAACACCTCCGATCTCAGTAGTCCGTCCGTTCACCGTCTTTTTCATCCCTCTCCTCCTCCCCCCCCCTTCGAACCTTCTTTACTCCTCCCCGATTCCGCGTCCCTCGAACCCCCCTGCGCCCTCTTCCTCATTACCCACTTCCTTCCCCCTCCCCCTGTGTCCCTCGTTCCAAGCTCTATCCCTTCCCCGATCATCATCCCTTCGGTCGCCGACCCGCGCCCCCTTCCACGCCACTCTCGACTTTCCATTGGATGCAGCCGTCGCTCCCATCGCAGCTCCTAATGGAGAGGATGGCTCAGGTCTTATATAAGCATTTGATTCCCTGACACTATTGCCGAAATCGTTCGATGTGATAGAAAAAAATGGGCTGATTTGCTGGAGATTCTGGAGTTAAAGGTTATTTGAATCCCGAGAGATCAGACAAACGTAAAGCTTCCCGCGTATTCTGTATTGTTTTCAGAAAAAAGGCGCCGTATTAATAGTTTTGAAAATATTGTGTTGATCAGTGATGGTCTTGTCATATTTTTCTCGTTTTCTCACGACATTTTGTAATGCCTCTGTCTCTCTTTTGTTAGTAGGAGAGAGTGCTGTGGACGACCTTTTTATTCGTTTCACACTTTTCATTTCTAACTTTCTTCTGAGAATTCTGTGAGCGAAGTAGATAGCGTTCGT
Organism: Teleogryllus oceanicus; assembly: GCA_964035755.1. NCBI lineage: Eukaryota > Metazoa > Arthropoda > Insecta > Orthoptera > Gryllidae > Teleogryllus > Teleogryllus oceanicus. Next base: position 77,325,152 of record CAXIVR010000008.1, read on the forward strand.
GTGATATTGGATAAATGTTCTCCTAACTCATCGTTTCGAGTGGTTGTGCGATCCAATTTCGGAGTATTACAGTTAGTTGAGATAATGTTTGCAATTTTTTCTCTCTAGCTTAGGTTTTCCCCACGGAACCTCCATTTACACTATATCATAATAGAAAATCACATCATGTTCTGAAATTGAACCTGGGATTTCATGAGGATGTTAGGGTAGATAGTACATAGAGGGTTACGTTTTCATATCCGTTTCTACTATTCATTTTTTTAGTCACCTGCTAGCATTGACGTTGAAGTTAGTGTATTGCCCGGACCAAAGAAAGATATTCTTTTACTGGCCTTTTCTATTCTTATCGCCTATTGTCTCTGTTGTTAGATGTCTTCAATTAACAGATACATCTTAAAAAGCAACTCATTATTGACGCACTTGTATGGAAGACGACACAGAGAATTTTTGAGCGGTACAATATTTATGAGGGGTCGATGAGCGTATTCAGGTAAAACGAATTATATTATTATATATACGAATGTTGTCAGAAAAATTGGCGAAATAAAATATTTTGATTTATACTTGACCATAATCACGTCAACATTGTGAGAAAATATTATTCAGAAGCATTCTCTTCGAAGTAAATACTTTTCAAACTCGCCTATTGCTCCTATCGTATTCTCTAACTTATTTCTTTATCTAATTACCTAATATTGCCAGCCCGTATTCTCAGCTCTTATCGTCAGTCCCCTCAGCTCTTATTAACTCTTCACTCTGCCTCCTAATGCTTTCTGCACTCGCTCTCGCCCGTCCTCGCATCATCTCGGGAGGCCGCCTGTTTACAGAGCTCGAAATAAGATCGCGCCGCCGCCGCCGTCAAGATGTAGCCACTCGACACGGAGGCTGTGCACGAGCGAGTGGACACAGCAGAGTCGGTGATGGCGGAGCCAAAGGCGGCTCTTGAGGCGGAGGCGAAAGTTGAGGTGGAGACGGAAGTTCAGGCAGAGATGGAGATAGAAGCGCAAGCCGAGGTTTATGGGAAAGCGAAGGTTGATGCAGAGATGGAGGCGGCTTCATCCCAACCTCACCTCAACCAACCTCACTTCCCCCGCCTCAACAGGCGGAGGAGGAGGTGGTTGGAATGAAGAGAGGCGGAGGAGAGGATTAATGCGGAGGGGGGGAGGGGGGGGGGAGGGACGGAAGTTGGGGCGCAGGAGGGTAAGGTCGAGGTGGAGAAGGAGTTTCAAGGGAAGGGAGAGGAGAAAGAGGAGGTTGAACCGGAAGGGAAAAATACGTTGAAGCGGTGGAGGAGGTTGAGGTGGAGAAGGAGTTTGAGGTGGGGCAGAAGATTGAGGTAGACAGGGAGGAAGTGTATTGAAACGCTCTCCGTTTCTGACAAATTATTTCTGCAATCGGTTTCCGAATTTATATCATTTTTGAGCGCCAGAAAAGGGTTTCGATTTTAAATTTCCCGCAAACACATCTAAAGGGAAATAATTATCCTACTAACTCTGCCGGCTGGGTTCTTACGAAAAGAATCGTCGCCGGTACTTACTTTTTCCTAGCAAACGATCATTCGATCCGCTCTCCATACGGAAGAAGCGAGGAATCTGAAATTTGTTTCTAGAAAGAAATTATTAAACTATGGATTGCACAAGATGCTAAAAAAATGATAATCAGCTTTTCTTTTTCAAAATGAGAACGTTGTAAGTTTATTTATCGATTAATTCTTTGTAACACAAAATGTCACCTTGGTCATGACCGGTAGTAAAAATTGTAAATAGCGCTATTATTCTTACTATTTATATGTCCATGCGCTCTTGAACGATGAGGCCAGGAAGAATCCACCGCTCCGACCAATCTTCTCTCTTCTATATTGTTCTCGGTCCGCTGCCGGGTCAATGTCCTCCTCGACTTATTAATTGTTTCACTTACGAGCGATCCCCAAAAGCATTGGACGAATAAAATTCTTTATAATTATTGCCGGAAACTGTATCATCACCCCTTGGACTTCCCACTCCACCCAAATTTGTCGACTTCTTGTTTCGATGCGCCTCCCGTTAGCCGTACGAATATATAATTTTCTAGTAGGTAGTTCTTCGATTGTATTCCCTTCTTTCTTTGTTTGTTTATATAATTTTTCTGATATCGCACAAACATTTGCCTCCGTGTCAATCAAAACATCGACAGATATATTCCGAAATACCCCCTTCAAAACCAAACACGTGCTATTTTCCACCCGTTTGTCTGTATCTTCTCTTAATAAATCTTCTGCCGATATTTCGATACTATTTAATGCTGTAATAATTATTACATTATTATTACATTATTACATATTATGCGATGATTATAATCATCACATCGTCTGTATTACTGTTCGAAATATCCCTCCTGTTTATTTCAAACGCTGGGAGTTTTCCTGTTCAATTCTATTTATTTCTACGTGTTCATGTTTCTTATCCTCTTTGAATAGCTATTTCCTATCTTTTTATTTTCCATCTTCGCACCGCTGCTCCTCTCATCCTTCCCTTCTAAACCATAATTTCTTTGATGGTTATAATTATTCACTAGTTTCCTCATTCCATTATTATCTACTTTCATATTATTGCTGTATCCACTATTATTAACCCGATCATATTCTCCATTTAATGTCTGATCGAAGCAACTTAGCCGTTCAATCAAATCTTCCGAATCTACTGTTTTTAATTCTATATTTTCTATTCTATCGCCATGTAGCTGCGATATTCTGTTTAAATGATTACGCGTGATTTTGCACCCAGTGACGTAACGTAGTGGGGACGGCAGGGGCGGCCCTTTTAGGGGGCGGCAGAATTCCACAATAAATAACAATAATAATAATAATAATAATAATAATAATGATAATGATAATAATAACGATAATAATAATAACAATAATAATAATAATAATAATAATAATAATTTCTTGTAAAAATTTGAACCTATTCATTTCATATTTTTGTCGCCCCTACGATTCGGTCCTATGGAAATGAGCACGGAATCTTTCATTACTTATTCTGTGACGACTTCTTTAAATGATTGTTAGTGATTATTATATTGCAAAACATGTGATTATTATATTGTAAAACACATGTACATGACTTTTTTTATTTGTAACCTGTACAATGATGATTGTTCTTGTCGAAACGTTCTTTAGAATTACTGCATATTTTAGTCTTTTAAATTGAAATATCTTAATAAGGGGCGGCGAAATTTTCCTCTGCCCTGGGCAACTGACACCCTCACTACGCCACTGTCTCCCCCACGTGCCTGTTATCTTAACCTTGCTATACGCCGGTAAGACCGTCTTGCAAGCCTGGCGTAGGCGTTGTAGATCTGTCGCCACCACAAGCTTCTTCATTGTGGGAACAACGTGGCGGAGATCGATTGACAAGTGAAATGAAGGCTTGATAGTGTACTTCCACTTTTAGCCCTGTTATCTGTTCTAAATCACATAATGGTCCTTTTTCTGTACTTTTCTCCTTTTGTGAACTGTTGACTCGAGTTTTGATGCTTGCTTTCTTTGTTTCTTTTTCGTGAGTGTTTTTAGCTTTACCTCCAAAAACTTCGCAATCATTTTGGTCTTTCTTGGCAATTATATTCATTGTAATTTAATAATTATTTTCCAAATTCGTTGCATAAATTTCTGTCAAAGAAAAGTTAATTGAGTGATTATACGAAAATGATATTTGATAATTAATAATGTATTTTCATTCATAATGTTATTGTTAATATTGTTATTTCATTGCGTGGCAAAAGGAATGTTTTTCATAATTTTCGATTTTTGAGTATATTTTAAAATATTTGATCGGTTTTTAGAGTACTTAAGTTTCAATATGATATATATTTCCATATTGACATCTTGTAATGTGCTAGATGTTGCACTAATTATGTTTTCTTTTTTTTTAGGGAGTTTTTTCGTGCTTTTGCTTTCTGAGAACGATCTTTTAGGAAGTAGAAAAAAAAAAAATTTTTAATTTCTTTACTATACCTTCGTCATTATTTAGAGTATAAACGCATTAATATTATCAATTATATTCATTTATTGAAATCACCTCCGAATCCATATTTGTAAAGTTTATTAGATTTTAGCTATGGATATATAATTAAATAATATTTCGGGAAGTGTTTTTACTATCTTTAGTGAATAAAGCAAACAACAGCCGCTAAGCTAACATGGTTTAAAGAGGAGATGAAAAAGTCAAGAAAATATTTTAATAAAAGCGTTTTTTAATCAATTTTTTAGTTGGGTGGAGAACACGAATGTATATAGTGTGGGTTTATTGGATATTGGTCTGTGATGCAACTTTCACATTTAGTTTGAAGATTTGTTAGCTCGTAGAGTTATTTTCATTTCATATATTTCTTTACAAAGATTATCCACAGATCTTCGTACAATCTGTCATTCATGCGTCCAATATCGGTTTGAAGCAGGATCTTCCAATAAGAAGCTTTTAGCGAAAACCGTAGACACAAATTCTTCGTTTGCCCGCGGAAGTGCACGAACAGTGTGTACAGAACTCGCTCCACTTTAAGGTGGTTTAAAGCTGGGAGAGCGACAGATGGGGAGTGCTGCTCCTCCCGCTTCCGGAAGTAGCTTACGCGCGCACTTCCGGAGCCCCCGCCTTAGCCGTTCTCCCCCGCGCACGCAATTCCCTGGACGGGCAGCGTGCGTCCAGCGGTAAATACTCGTCCTCACCTAGTACTACGCACTTGCATGCACCCACCAGAAAGAGCGGATGAGTTGTGTTTTGTGAACAAAACGGGAGGGAGGCTACAACGGCGGAACGGTGCAGTCTGACCTGACACTCCTTGTGTTCGAGTGCATCAACTGATGTCACTGCAGCGCCTCTGACCGGGAGGTCCTAGGTTCCCACTCCCCACGGCGGCAGGATTTTCGAAACTGGCTTTTCAGCTAGGTCGAATTCAGTGGCTGTCTGGAGGAGAATTCTACCGGTCGTCTGCTCTTATCGGTAGTTTTCCGTGGTTTCTCCGATCAACGCCAGGCGAATGCCGGAGCAGTACCCTACCAAACGGGCCCCGGACCGCGTGCGATCTGTCCTTCCTCTTCCTTGTCCTATCCTCTCCCCTCTCACACACACACACTTACACTAACATGCACTACACTATCACATATCCCGGGAGGCCGGTCGGGAGCTTAGAGCTTGTCCCGGCTGGGGCGGTGCCCCGCTGCTGGGAGAGTCCTGGTTAGGGGGAAATCCCACTAGCCGACGGTAGGTCGGTGCCGGATCTCGCCATCCGGCGGGGGAAGATCACCGCCATAGCCTGAGAAAAAACATGCACTACACAAACGGGACTAATGACTGAAGCAGTTGACGCACCCGAAAACACGAAAAAAATCAATCAAATCAAAATCAATCTTGTGTTCGGAGGCAGGATTTTCAACACTAACCCTTATCTGCGTAGATTATTTTGTAAAACGTTTTCATTACATCATTTTATAGTTTTAAAAAAATATTATTTTTTTCTGAACATTTTGAAATGCACATAGTAATACCTTTTGGATCGAGATGGAAAACAACTTGAATTTCTAATTGTATTTCTGCAATTTTGTAACGTGAAAGTTAGAACTATCTACAGCTTCGTGCAGCGTGCCCACACGGGCACGCTAGGCAGATAAAGGCTAACCAGATAGCTAGATTGATTTCAACCGCTGAGTGGAGGAGAATTCCAGTGTCGGCTGCTCTGATCCGAAATGTTCCATGGCTTCTCCGAAGAATACCAGGTGAATCCCGGAGCAGGACTTTCACAAAAGAGCCAAGAACCAAGTGCCATCTTTTCTTTCTTGTGCTTGAACTATAATCACCCCCTACTTACACACTACTTCTAACCAGAACCTCACCCATACAACTCCCATCCAGATACTCAAGAAGTAACTGAAACATGATCACCACCAAATTATCAATTCCAATTGCTGTCAACCTAAAATAATAATAATTGCTTTTTGTTATAGTACGAAGGAGATGAAGAGTACCGATGGGATACCTTCACTACTAATCATTGTCATAATAATTCTATAATAGACGTCACATTTACTTATTATTTTGTAAAAAATAGATTGTAAATTTATCTTAAAATAAAAATTAAAAAAAAACTTACCCACACGTGCATTCACATGCAATACACTGCCACAAAATGTGTCCCATATTACCACGCATGACATGGCGGGAGATCAGTCGAGAGCTTGTAATATAAGCTATCATATTCGATATTATCTTGTCCAGCCTGGAGCAATGCTCCATTGGTGAGGAATGTTTGGATGATAAAAACGCATCTGGCCGACCTGTAGGTTAGGGACGGATCTCGCCATCTTGCGGGGTAAGAACAACGCCACCGCCTCTAATAAAAACATGCATTGAGCTTACGGAATTAATGACCATAGCAGTTGACGTGCCTGAAAACAGAAAATAAACAACGATTGGGAAACGATGTTTAGTAATGGAAATTCTGCTCTCTGGTCGGTTTTGAATAGGTTTAATGTGGTGTGCGGGGGTCGAGATGAACGCATATTTTTGAACCCACAAAGGACGTAGAAGTGAAATGTGGTCGACAACCTTAATTAAACTATTTGTCGTAAATAAATCTTTTGATAACATTCAATTTACGGATAGTGTCAGTTTTGCCCATTTTTGGGAGCTTTAAAACCACTAAGTCTCACTTTTTTATCCGAAAGACTAAACATGCTTATTCCGAATGCTGTACATAGTGTGATGAGCCACCCTCGGAGCTGACTGGCTTCAGCGTATTCCTAAGGTGACTCGTCACTTTGAGTACTGCGATTGATTAGGTGACTTTCGGAAAGTTGAGGAGAAGGGGGAGGGCGGCTTACTCAGAAGACGTTTCCCAATAACAATGCGCCGTTTATTAATAACTAAAGGAGAGACGGGGAATGGTGGATTGAAGGGAGATGCTTGGGAGTCGAGATTACTGATGAACGGCCTCTTACCCCATCTCCCCGTGGACCAGGCGTTACGGCGGGGCGGCAACAGCAGCGGCAGCACCCTGGGAGCGTGTCGTCACCATCCTGAGAGTCGTCTGGAGTCGGAATCGGCAGTCGGAGAAGCAAGTACGTCAGTGCTCGTCACTGCCCGTCACTCTCTGCCCCCTCTCGTCAGTCTCCGCCATCCTCCGTCACTGCTACTCTTTTCTGCTACTGCCAGCCATTCTCCGTCACTGTCTCCTACTGCTACTGCCAGCCATTCTCCGTCACTGTCTCCTCTCCTACTGCCCTCTGGCTCTGTCGGGCCCGTTTATATTGGGCCGACTTGCATTCGGCAGCGTTTTTTGGAGGCCGCTGCCGGAATGTTTTGAGACGCTGCGTGCCGCTTCCCTTGCGCGTTTTCCTGGCGCGGGGTGATGTGGTAATGGCGGTTCGCCACAATAGTACTTTTATGAATGAGATTTCGTTGCGTTCAGTAATAACGAACGGTACCCTATAATTTCTGCAACTGCTAGACTGTAGTGTTTTGGTCATGCTTACATAAATTTGTTATGTCTATTTGGTCCAGCCTGTAAATAACGGGATATGCAAGTAATTTAATTAGTGTTTCAATAAATTACTCGATGTACGCTTTTTGTGTTAAATGCACCCAATTTTATTATCACTGGTTGCGGTCACGGCGAATATTTGCATAATATTATTTAGAACATTTTAAATTGTCTCACAAAATAGGTTTAAATGATCAATAATTATTAAAGGGAAATATAATTTCCTGTGTATTATCATATTCGCTCTGTATTCAGAGTAATAATTTGTCGTTTGGTTGTGTTTACAATGCTAGCTCCTATTACTTAAAATAAAGTGAGTCTTATGACTGTTTTTGGAAGATGGAATATATTCTGATGATGACAATGTCATATCAATTACTTAGTTGAACGCAGGGAAAAAGTACGTGACTTTCTGACATCACTTCTCCTGACAGGTGAATACATTGGTGGCTTAACATTGCCTTTCACTAAATGTGTGATGAAAGGATGTTCATAAAGAAAGAGAATAATGAGCGATACATTATTATTGTGGAATGATGGTGGATGGGATATATGACGGTAGTCAACCATGCGATGAAATTTCCTTCTCTCGAACCAGCAACCTTCGTCTTTATCTTCGTTGACACCGAGGATCGCGTTGAATCATGTACAAGAACAGTCTAACAGGATAGAGAAGTTTTCTACCCCATGTATCATACAAAAAGTTACTTGTATTAATGCAAATCAACAATTGCATTTCCACAGCGAAGACATTGAGTGAAATAATATACGAACGAATAATTGAGTGGAATAAATTACGAATAACTATATCGGAAGATAGAGTAAGAGTGCAGTTGATGGAATTCATAAACTTTGCAGTATGATTAATTATAAGATTTGTCTGCAAGTGATTAACATGTTTCAAACACATTAACTCTTCGTTTTGTGAATTCAGTCGCTGTCTGGAGGAGAATTCTAGCGACCGGCTGCTCTGATCGGGAGTTTTCCGTGGTTTCTCCGATCATCACCAGGCGAATGCCGGAGCAGTACTCTAACAAACGAGCCACGGACTGCTCGCGATCTTCGTTCCCTCTTCCTTGTCCTATCCTCTCCCCTTACACACTTAAGACTTACATGCCGTGCACTACCACACATGTCTGGAGACCGATCAGGAGTTTGTCTCGGCTGAGGTGGTGCCCCGATGGTGAGAGATATCTGGTTAGATATCACCATCTAGCGGGAGAAGATCATCGCCGCCTACTCACCACGCACTACACTTACGGGAATAATGACCAGAGTAGTTCACGCGCGTGGAAACATGAAATAATCAATCCTCAATTGCTAAGTTTAACATGGCGGATCTACCCGAAGAGAAAATAAATAATAATTTTACATTTTATACGAGGATTATATTTTATATAATTTATATTATTTATTATACATTTAGATAATTTATATGAATTTGGCGTTATTAGATCACTAGTCCGACTTCGCCGGCCAGCTACCGGTGTCCCCCATACCTGAGCCTAGTTAAATTCCCATGCTTGGGGGTAAGAACGACATGAGGCGAATATGACGTATTCTTATCGCCGTCACTAGCGATATCCGCTTGCTTGAACGTTTTTTCGTCATACAGCTACAGAAACTGAGACGATTTTGAAGGGAAGCTACAATCATATTTTTGCCTCGACCGGGAATCGAATCCGGGGACCACAGCACGGGAAGCTAGTACGCTGCTCATAAGCCAAATATATAGGTTTCAGGTATTTATTATATTAGGAGGCTTTAATTTATGGTATTTATTATATTATATCTTCTTTCTCAAAGGGCTGTTTGGTCTTTTCAATAAATTGGGCGACATACCAAACTGATCTGTATAAATAAGCAATGGATTGAAAAATCGTGTTTCTTTTCACCTGCACATGGGACATTCGTATTGAAAAAGTGCGTCAAAAATACGTATATATTAAAAAAACGTAGATTTCGGGATCTGTAATTTCTGATTGCCGCGCGATCTTTTGGAAGAAAATTACACTGTCGGACGGTGGCGGGAGCGCACAGCGTTCTGGCTTGCCAGAACCAGTGCGCGTTTCGTGCACGTAAATGTGATACGTGTAAGCACGTAAATGTGATTTTCTACATTGAATAGAAATCTTGAAATAGAAGAGGTTAGTGAATCTTAATTTTTGCATAATTTTTTAATTCCAATTATTTATATATCTAGCCTTTGAATGAAGGTAAGAGAAATACTGTATTATTATTTTTTCACATGTATTACGTGTATTCAGAATGTTCACATTCACAGCGTTTTTGTTTGTTTCAGTTTTAGTCTAGGTTGTATAAGCATGTGAACATTTTTTGACTAACCGTGCGATTTAATCGCATGGGTTCTCACTAGTATTTATATAATTGATATTATATTGTATATTTATAAATGACGACGGTTGTGCTACTATCTGCACTGTGTCTAGGGACTTTACTCTTTGTTGCCGGTCATCCCCGTCGTGTGCCAGGCAGAAGGACGCGAATCGAATGCGACTGTCGCGCCGCCACGGGGGCGGCGGCGACCGCGCGGGGCTGGCGGTGCGGGCGGGCGGGTGGCTTCGGGGTGTTTTCGGCAGCCGCCGGCGCCACCTGTTGCACGTAGCGTTGGGTCTGGCGTGGGCGAGGGGGAGGGGGAGGGCGGCGGCTCGCAGGCCACCGCGATGACAGGCGCGCGCTAAAAACGGCCGCCAGGCGCTGCGGCGCGCGCCTCGGAGAGCAGGCGGCCACGCCCGGTGGGAAAGGGAGCGCCTGCTCGTCGGAGACGCGCGGTTTTGGCACTTTTGTGACATTTCGACGTGGCGCTTTGATGACATGAAGCTTCCGCGACCGGAGTCTGGATGTTCTTGGCTGTCCGGGAGATGTGTCTACGTTTCGGCTGCCATTCTATGACCTTCCTCAGGGCGTAAGCCTGAGGAATTATTGCCATTACGGCTTGAGGAAGGCTGCAGAATGGCGGCATCTGTGCCTTAGATTGATTGATTGATTTTTTCGTGTTTCCGGGCACGTCGACTGCTTTGGTCATTAGTCCCGTTAGTGTAGTGCATGCTTTTTTCTCGGGCGATGGTGGTGATCTTCCCCCGCTGGGTGGCGAGATCCGGCGCCGACCTACCGTCGGATAGTGGGGTTTCCCCCTAACCACTCTCCCACCAGCGGGGCGCCGCCCCAGTCGGGAAAAGCTCTAAGCTCCCGACCGGCCTCCCGAATATGTGGTGGTGTAGTGCTTGTTAGTGTAAGTGCGCGTGTGTAAGGGGATAGGATAGGACAAAGAAGAGGAAGGACAGATCGCGCGCGGTCCGTGGCCCGTTTGGTAGGGTACTTCCCCGGCATTCGCCTGGTGTTGATCGGAGAAACCACGGAAAACTACCGATCAGAGCAGCCGGTCGCTAGAATTCTCCTCCAGACAGCGACTGAGTTCGACCTAGCTGAAAAGCTAGTGTCGAAAATCCTGCCGCCATCAGGACTCGAACCTAGGACCTTCCGGTCAGAGGCGCTGCAGGCAGTTTTGGAACATTAGTGACATTTCGACGTGACGCTTTGATGACATGAAGCTTCCGCGGCCGGCGTCTGAATGTTCTTGGCCGTCCGGGAGACGTCGCGTCCAAGACACAGGTGCCGACGTTTCGGCTGCTATTCTACGACCTTCCTCAGGGCGTAATGCCTGAGGAATTATTGCCATTACGCCTTGAGGAAGGCCGCAGAATGGCGGCACCTGTGCCTTGGACGCGGCGCCTCCCGGACAGCCAAGAACTAACGTACTTGACGCGTAAGCTACGTCATGACCCTTCACTTCATAGCGTCGGTCTGTAAGATTAACTACTACGTGATGGAGGTGGTCAGTTTCACCCATTTGTGACGTCTTGATCTCATACATGGCTTGTCGCGTGACCAACGTTGGAACGATAAAACTGTAACGACGAACTTGACGCGCAAGCTATGTCATGACCAGAGGGCAGATTTGGATGACCTAAAAAATTGCCAAATATGATCAATAAAATGCTCTATATATGTTTTTAAATGCCCCAAAAGCAAACAAAAAATTGACGCAAAAATTGATGAAAACCACTTCAGATGAACAACTGAAGATGTGGGAAATCAAGGTGACTTCTAATTGTGCAAGTGAACTCAACTTTCAAACTTTTGGTTTGGACTGTTCTTTATGAGTAAATCTGTCTTTATTTATCGCGAAATCGACCGAACTGACAATGGCGCCGATAGGCGTCGCACGGACCTTAGATTACATAGTACTCACAACGGTTGGCATATGAGCAAAGAAATCGAATTGGCTACTCAGGAATTCTGTGCTGAACATTTGTTGCAACTCGTAATTGTTGATTGAAGCAAATACGATTGAAATGATTAAAATCGATGAAATCAGTGAAAATGCAATGAAATGACTTAAAAGGTTAAAAAATGACTTATTTGTCAAAATCGACGAATATTGCAAAAAACGACAAATAAAAATGGGTCATTTCTTTTTGTCATATCATAAAATTAATTTCTATTGTAAACGGCATTGTTCTAAAGTGAAAAGTAAAAAATGACATTTCATTGAAATCCGCCTCCTCGTCATGAAGCTTCATTTTACAGCGCCGAGCTGTTAGCACCTACATGTCGGAGGTGAGCAGTTTACCACAGTTGTGACGACTTAACCCGATGCTCAAGTCATTTGGTTAACGTTACAACGTCAACATTGTATCAGCGAACTTGACGCGTAAGCTACGACATGACGCTGCATTTCATAGCACGGATCTGTAAGGTTATCCTTACACCATATTTCAATATGTTAGTCTTATCTAGCAAGCCTGCTGCGTCAGCGCATATGATTTTGCCCTAATGAAGAAAAAAGATAAGGTTTTAATGAACCAATCATAAATTATTATAGGTTAATTTGAAATTTCTTGAATAGAATAGGTGTTCATTCTGATATGTGTCAATTGTTTTGTAAACTGTGACTTCTAAATCAGAAAACGTATATTTTTTTGTCACAGGCAGTGAAAAATCCCAAACATATTTATTATGGAACTAGTTACTAGAAATGGACTGAGTGAATGTGGGTCTATAACGACCGTCATCTTTTTGTGCTTAATCAGTTTATTTTGTGTTTGTGTTTAAGCTATGCGGTCGATAATATATTAATTTTCTTTGTAACTCACTGGAAAACATAATTAATACGAACTTTTCATTTATCTTAGGTAGACCTGGGCTCCCAAAATCTCTTCTTTGTTATTCTGGTGTCATTCAGTACAAGCTATCATCATCCGAATTGCCGTAATTAATTTCTATCGCACTCACCCCGTCTTTTATTCACGTCGACAACAGTCCTTCGACACGATATTACTTGGTTCGAAATTTGCCTCAATTTTCCCTCATCTTCCCCCGTAATCTCAAAAGCAGATACCCGAGATTTTCAACTGCTTTCTTTGGTTTTCTCTGGCGCATTTTGCGGAAGGATCGTCGACAACAAAGAAATTAACAGAAAGAAATAATTACCAGTGAAGATTCATCATTAAAGTCTTCAATAACGAAGACAGGAAGCGCGTTTACTAGTGAATTTTCACTAACGACTTTGAGAAAGTATCAAATTATCCGAAGTTTATTTTTCGGGTAATAATTCTCATCACCAGCCTGCTCATTTTAATGTGGAGAAAGGACATAACTTTAAGTTTGCGTTATTTAATATTATCTATGGATTTATTGAGAAAACATTGAGTTTAAATTGACTTGAGGTAAATGTGCACCACCTTACAAGATGAAGTCGCCTTTAAATGTTCACGATCAGCGTATACACTTTGTAATATTTTTTTGCAAGGAATGACAAAGCATGTCGATTCAATCTATCTCGTTATTTTTCATAAAAATAAGGGATAGATTTATTCTCAATACCTACACTTTAAATGCGTAATGTAATGTAAGAATCATTACACTTCCTTAATTCGACAACTTACATCGAAATCATAATAAAGCCAATGGAAAGAGGTGGGAACGTACTGCTTTATTTTAGAACAGACGAGTATGAAAAATTGGCATTCATAAGATAAACGAAATCTACTATACAGTTTTTCTCAGCAGCCCAACCGAGAATATAAGCAATATTACACTGAAAGTTCTTCAAACAGATAAATCATCATACATTTCTTTTCTTTACTTAATACAAGGGAGATCTTGAGTTTCTTCTGATCTGTAGAGAACATGATAGATTCTACGATAGGTACATATTGCTATTACGAAGTTTAATCCACTTCTTTAGAAACGAGGGTGCCATTTTTTATTGGGATGGAAATGCATATTTTAATCATGTTGTAACGTGTCATGTCGGAATAGAAGTTGTCGCGTATTACTTTCTGCAAATATCTATCGATTGAAAGCAATTCTATGGAAAAATAAAACGTGTTCGCTTCTTAGGAGAAGAAAGTAAAACATGCCAGTAAATAAAGTTTTTTTATGAAGATCTTAAAACTAATATAATGGATTTATATTGTTTTTCGTGATGTTACTGTTATAATGAATGGCTAAAAACATTGAAGATTTTCTCAAACATGACTCCAAATTTGTTTATTATTTTTTCTCGCATAAAAAAATGGTTAAAAAATGGTGCAGGTTGCATTGCAATTAAACTTTCTGAATTTTCGAAAATCCTTTAAGTTCAAGTTTTTCCAACGTCATCTTACAACTACAATATTGAAAAGCATATATTTTAATAAAGGGATTAAAAATTTTCAAAAATACGACTCGTTTTCGGGTAATTTGTGGCTAAAAATATTGGCAGTTTTTAAACAATTATTTTTTATAAAACAAATTAATTTTTTCCTTTTAATTTTTTTCCACCGGGTATAACAAAGAACGCTAAAAACTGGCTATCGGCTATCTCTATATTTTTGAAAATTTCGAAACATTAATATTGTAAAAGAACACTGGTGATGGTGTTTCGTATCTTAATGTAGTCAGTTCTAAAAAATTAAATCTTTTTATTAGGCCACGCACAATTTTTTGAAAAAAACTACAGTATTTTCGTATAATTTTTGCATGAATCCAATTAAAATAAATAAATTAAAGTAGAAAGTAAATGAAATAAATAAAGAAGACTCTCGGGATTTCACCAGGTAAAGTTGTAGAACCGTCCTCAGATTCCTCCATTCCAAATCCTCTCCCCTCTACGGAGAAGTCGTGCAAGCGCCAATAAATTTCACCAGGGACCCCTTTCTACAAGCCTCTCGGCGACACCTCGCCGCGGTCTGGGGACGTTCAAGGGGGTAAGGGAGGTTGTCGCGGTCAGCATATCGCGGTGCGAAATCAAACGCCTACTCTGCACTCTCCCGGCCCTCGCTGTGGAAAGCGCTTTGTTTCGGAAATTGTTTAATTAACTCCGGGCGAGCTCCGTGGAGCACTGAGAGGGGAGCACGCCCTTCTTCACATTTATTAGCGCCCCCTCCCCCCTCCCCCCGCCGTTTCACCTCTCCCGGTACCATGTCAAGGGGCTTCCCCGGGGGCTCCATTTTCTTCCTTATCCGTTCGTGCAAGTGCATCTGCTGGTCGCTGCGTCTTTTGCGTTCTGTTGGCAGCACGTTGCAACCTCGTGACAGGCTTGAACTGTGTGGTGTTAAATATCTACGGTTTTCGTTGAATATATGCACTTTCTCTTAGCGTTTTCTTGTACATATATTTGGATTCTTTTGTTTCATATTTGCGATACGCGTCTGACCTGTCTGTGTTGGTCCCTTTACCTCTGACTTTTTTTTGTTTTTCTCTTATTACTTTTTACTATCTGCTAGAGATAAGTAGCGATTTCTTCATTGTTATTTCTCGTGTTGTTGCGTACATGTTGTTGGAAATATTATATTTCTCCCTGCTTGGTTGTAGCGGTAATTGACCCTAGAAATATGCTCAGCTAATTTAGTTTCTGTTAACTAATGCATGTTTTGTAATAATATTATAGTATAATGTATATTAGCATTATTTAATAACAATCATAGTAGTAATAGTAAGTCTCAGATCATAAGGCCTGCTTTTCCAACTCGCGCACATTTATTAATCAAGTTTTCTTGTTGACGTTTTTTGCGTGATATTCCCTGAGGCGTCGCTGACGACTGTTGACCTTTGTTAGATTTCGTCCTTGTCAGCGCATATGGGACGTCAGTGATAATCATTTTCCACATCTCTCTATTTAGCACCATATGCATGTGATAATTGCTCCTCACTGCTTATTTGCACTGGGTAATATCATTTGGTATCTACCTTAGCTTTACAAGCTACCCCTTTGGCAAGAGTGGAAAAGCGCGATTGAGGGCTACAGCTACGTTGAAATGAGTCGGATGCTGTTAACAAAATTTCACTTTGCAGTTCATATTCGTATCCTTAATTTTCGTCGGTTGATTGATTAGTGATTCTGGGCGCGTCAACAGCTTAGGTCATTAGTCCCGTAAGTGTAGTGCATGTTTTTCATCGGGAGATGGCGGTGATCTTCCCCCGCTAGATGGTGAGATTCGGCGCCGACCTACCGTCAGCAAGCGGGGTTTCCCCCTAACCAGGACTCTCCCATCAGCGGGGCACCGCCCCAGCCGGGACAAGCTCTAAGCTCCCGACCGGTCTTCCAGAATATGTGGTAGTGTAATGCATGTTAGTGTAAGTGTGTGTGTAAGGGGAGAGGATAGGACAAGGAAGAGGAAGGAACGATCGCGCGTGGTTCGTGGCCCGTTTGTTAGGTTACTGCTCCGACATTCGCCTGGAGGAACCACCGAAAAGTACCGATCAGAGCAGCCGGCCGCTAAAATTTTCCTTCAGACAGCGACTAAATTCGACCTAGCTGAAAAGCTAGTGTCGAAAACCCTGTCGCCGTCAGGACTGGAACCTAGGATCTTCTGGTCAGAGGCGCTGTCGTATCTTCAAGTTTCACATAATTACCCTGATGCGGTAATGACGATTGAGTTTCGCTAGCACTCCTCACTGTGTGTGCATATGTGCCAGGTCGAAATTAATGTTCAAAATCTCTCGAATTAGTGCTATCCCCATTTGTTTACTGAGTTTCCAGTCCACCGCTATTTCTGTATTAACTATCTCTTTCACTTTCTGTATAAATTATCACGTTTATTCTATGTTGCCTCTACAATACACACTACGGCCAAACTTTAAAAAAGACAGTGGTGATACCTATAGTTGTCTCATCATCATTTGCGGTTGGCTGTTATGACAGCACACACGCTTTATTTAGCTAGGCTTCATTCAGTATGGAATTTTTGTGTCCGTCGCCAGTATAAACATACCATGTTTTGACAAATGTCAACTGTTGACATTTCTTCATCACTACCATCGTTACAGAACATATTCTCTTGAATTCTAATGGTGTAGTTTGTGGAGTTTTTGACGTAGGTCGACACGGTACGTGTTTTATACGTAATTCGTAATGGAAATATAGCAGAGCAACTAATTTTATTTATTGAAACAGTTATGTTTATGGTTTACTTAGAATAACTTTAGTTACGTTATAATTATTTTCATTAACAATGCTGAACATTCGATTCACAAGTCTCCTAAAGAAGTGTGAGTAATTGAGATTTTTGTCTTAATAAAATGCCTGAGCAAAACGGAATTGCGTTTTTCTAATCTCATAAATCAGTTGCTTGTAACAAAATCAATGGGTACTGAACGTAATAACGCTCACGGAAAAAGGTTCGAGAACTTTTTGAATAAACTAATGAACTTTTTGGTTTCAAGAGTTTTAAGTGGGTTAGCAAAACAATTCCAGAGAACAACTATAAGCCCTAAATTAAGCTATTAGGGGATCACACTGCATGAACATCAAATGACAGCCAAAAATTATTGTATGACAAAAAATACTATTTAGAAGATTATAAGCTTTTATGCCCGAACCCTTGAAACGTAAATGAAATTCAGAGTTGCCTTACCTCTGAAAAATAGTATTAAATCATTTGGCAATATTTTACTTTACCAACATCTGTAACGGATAGCGTAAAACACAATACCTTACGACTCGAACATACTGGGGACTGGGAGGTCACGGGTTCGGTCCCAGCCAAGTGCTAGAAATGTACTTGACGAATGTAACTTCAGCGAGTTTGTGGCGTGTCTAAACTCAATTTCGTAGAACGACTATTCTGATCAGTAGTTCCCGTGGCTTCCCTTACTAATTTCAGGTTAACTGATAGGTAGATTTCCGTGGTTTCTCCGATCAACGCCAGGCGAATGCCGGAGCAGTACCCTACCAAACGGGCCACGGACCGCGCGCGATCTGTCCTTCCTCTTCCTTGTCCTATCTTCTCCTCTTACACACACACTTACACCAACATGCACCACACTACCACATATTCCGGGAGACCGGTCGGGAGCTTAGAGCTTGTCCCGGTTGGGGCGGTGACCCGCTGGTGGGAGAGTCCTGTTTAAGGGGAAACCCCACTAGCCGACGGTAGGTCGGTGCCGGATCTCGCCATCCAGCGAGGGAAGAACACCGCCATCTCCCGAGAAAAAACATGCACTACACTAACGGAACTAATGACCGAAGCAGTTGACGCGCCCGGAAACACGAAAAAATCAATCAATCAATTTCAGGTTAATGCCGCAGTAGCATCCCATACAACGGGCCATACACCATCCGCTTTCCTTCTTATTCCTTTACCATCTTCTTCTTCTTCTTCTTCTTCTTCTTCTTCTTCTTCTTTTTCTTCGCCTTCTTCTTCTTCTTCTTCTACTTCTCAATGTGGAGCACCGTAGGTCTCACTCTAACCTACCCATCATAACCGTCATACGCCAGCGACAAGTCCTTACGGATCCAGGAACTGTACGAGGAAAACGTCAGGAAAAAGAAAGAAGACTGTCATATATAGGTTGTCGCTGTAAAGGGTGTAGCAGTAAGCTCTAATCCTAAACGATACGACGAGCACGGCTGTTCCTAGCGATGACCGGGTCCAGCGGATCGATGCCGCTCCGAGAACTGCGGGGCAAACGCTGCCAAGGCCGGAGTTGATCGCTGCCCCGGTTGTTTGAGTAGGGCACCTCCCTTGGGCCGGGCGCCGCGTTGATTGTGCTCGGTCGCTGTGATCCTGCCGCCCTCATTGCCGCGCTCAGCCGGGCAGCCCGGTTGTTGTAAGAGCAGCGGACGATGCCCTACGGAGTCTGCCTACCTTTCGTCTCATCACTTACAAGGGACTTTCCGGTTCGAAAAGGCGAAATCTCAGGAATAAAGGCACCTTAAGATAGTCTCCAGGAAGGAACTTTTGGACTTCCTTCTCCAGGAAAGAAAAATCTCCAGGGAGGTTTGTATTTTTATGATGGAACAGTGAAGATTTTCTTCACCGAAGGATACCCACCGTTGTGTACGTATTTGAATTAGAAAAATATATGTTACTCTTTGTGTTTTAAATTTTTGTTATAAATAAATATTTAAATTGAAAGATTTACGTAGTACGTATATTATTTCTGTAATCAGTTTTTCTCTTAACTGATTACAAAACTCGGTTTATCCTTGCACTACTTGGTTGCAACTTTGAAGATTTTTTCATCCAATCATTTGTTCTGGAGGAGTGAATTTCAAATATTTTAAAGATTGTAGTAGTACCCGACATACATGATTAAAAGTTACATGTATCCCCACGATTTGACTTCCCCAAATAATTTCGGTTTCTTTCGCAAATATACCTCTTATGTAGGGAAACGTTCTCATATACAAATTGCGACAAAACTTTACTTTCGTTTCTTCTGTCAGAAATTTTATAATGTATTGCTTTGATTTATTTGATTTTTTTCTCTTTATATACGTTTAGAGACATCAGATTTATGATAATATTATTTACATTTTGAGGGTGTAGTATACTGAATAATATTGTAACAGCAAACCGTTATATCAAAGATTCTTCAATATGACTATTGAACATATTGAAGAGTCTTAAAATTCTTTTTATTCATTCTGCTCTGTACTTACTTTCCAAGCTCTCATTAATTTAATAGTAAATCGGAATTGCATATTTAAATTTGCAAACAAAATGTTTTAAAAAATATTTTACATTTCAATTTTTCTTTTTTAGGTTAAGATCAATGTTATCTTGAATTCGTGTTTTATATTTTAACTAGAGGAGATATTATATTGGCACATAATATTGTTTGAAAGCTGTATCAATCCTTGTTTTAAGGTGACATTTCATTAACTCCATAATTTATTTCATATTATTAGAAATATTAATTAGATAAGACTTTTCATGTAAATTACAGAACTCCTCAATCTGATGACGTGCTCATATTTGATTACGAAATATCGTGATTTAGATGAATCAAAATGTCACTACAATAAGAAAGTACTACATTGATTGTAATGAATTGAGCCTGGAAACCTCTGCTCTCTAATAGTTATACATTTAACCAGCACTTTTTCAGTTCCCAACTTCGTCACAAAAATTGATCTTCATTGTGCTATTTGTAGAATCTGAAGCAGATTTTATTTGCTGTGATTTACCTTGCTATATATTTGTTTAATATGCGGATTAATTGTCATATTTTTGTTTATAATTTTTTACATGAATCTTTTTGTTCATATGTTGTTTTGGCCAAACATTACCTTCGTTTCCGCTATCATATCCTGTGGCAAGGAACATCCATTTAATTCCGTGGAAAAGGTGTCTCTTTCCTGCACGTAATCATAACCGTAAATCATTATTATTGTTATGAATGAAACATTGACTTTCCCAGAGACATAATTATAACTAATGTGATATGAAAACATTTACCCTTTTGCAAATGAAGAAAAGAGAGAAAGAGAGAGTATCGAATGTAGTAAATGCTCAAACATAATATACTCACAGGGATTTACAACGATATGAGAAACCTCATGAAGCACTAATATAATATTAATTTTTCAAATTTTGAAATGTTCTCTAATAGATAAGGGGATTTAGGAATATGGATAAAAATTGAGGTTACATTTCCAAAATCAAAAGTATTTTTCAATTAAAAGTTTAGGAATACATTACAAAACAAATATTGAAATGAGAAATAAAATTTCGATTTTAATTCGTGTACACCACAAAGTGCATTTATCCTTTTCAAAAAAAAAAAAAAAAAAAAAAATGAAAACTTGGAGACAAGCTGAATGACAGTAAAACAATAAAATGCACCGCTCGTCTTTGTGTCTTTCGCATCCCGCATTCCAGAGTTTGATTAGATCGTCTTTTGTTCCGGGGCGAGAGGGCATCTGCGTCACACAGGTATTTCCTAAATGAGCGTTGGCGCAGCGACCTGCAGCAAAATACCTTACCATTCCGGACCGCTCGTTTCTCCCCGACAACCCTACACACTGTGCCGCTTTCAAACTCAGTTGGCCTCAACCCTTAGCAGATTTTTTGTTTTTGCTTCCGCATTCTCTATTGGGAAGACAACGACCTCATTTTTCATTTTTGTTCCATTATCATGTTTACCACGCCCTTGTGTTCTCGCGTCTTAGTGTCACCCGTTTTTTTGATAGATTCATTGATTTTTTCGTGTTTCCGGGCGGGTTAACTGCTTTGGTCATTAGTCCCGTTAGTGTAGTGCATGTTTTTCTCAGGAGATGGCGGTGATATTCCCCCGCTGGATGGCGAGATCCGGCACCGACAAACCGTCGGCTAGTGGGGTTCCCCCAAACCAGGACTCTCCCACCAGCGGGGCGCTGCCCCAGCCGGAACAAGCTCTAAGCTTCCGACCGATCCCCCGGATTCGCCTGGTGTTGATCGGAGAAACCACGGCAAACTACTGATCAGAACAGCCGGCCGCTAGAATTCTCCTCCAGACAGCGACTGAATTCGACCTAGCTGAAAAGCTAGTGTCGAAAATCCTGCCGCCGTCAGGACTCGAACCCAGGACCTCCCGGTCAGAGGCGCTGCAGTGACATCAGTTGATGCACTGAGCTACCGCTCCCGGTATCACCCGTGTTCACAATATATATATTTTTACCTGGGAACATTATCATTTATAACAGTTTCTCGTTGGCAGCATCTCTTACTCCTTGTGATTGTCATGCTTCGCATGTCTTATAGAATCGTCGTTTGTTCTCTCCCTCTCTCTCTCCCTCTCCGTCTCCCTCCCTCTCTCCCTCTCTCTCCTTTACCCTCCCTATCTCTCTCTCTCTCTCTCTCTCTTTCTCACTCTTTACTCCATCCTTTCAATTCAAATACGATTTTTTCTTTCATCAAATACGATTTTCTCATAGCAACCCGCTTGTTCCGATCTAACAGTTTTACACTCATCTGTTGTCTTCAATTCCGAAGATGCATGTTTTTAAAATTCGTCTTAGCCAGACTGTACTTGTGTTTTTATTTTAAAAGCAGATTGTTATTTGTTTTGGCCTTTAAGCCTGAAGATGGAAATAATTATTTTCCGAAACGTTGCTATTCCTATGATGTATTCAATCATATAGTAATTTATATATAAAACAGAGATCCTAAACCATTTTCTGTTTTTAAAATAGAAGATCAAATACAGCCTGACTATGTTGAAAAATCTATAGACAGAAAAGTAATTAATTATTTTAAATTCCATGTCTTTAGTAATTCTGCTTTCTGCGTTCACCTACTCGTTCACCTGCATATTTCGTCCTAACCATATCCAGCCCAACAATCGTGTCTCAGCGGCGCAGTTCGTTCTCGGAAAGCACAGCCCCCTCGGCAGCTGCGCTCCCCGGCATTCCTCTGTTCGGGCGGCGGCTGCGGCGGTCGCGTCGCCACGCAGCATGCAGCTCTCTCGTGGAGCGCGCTACATATCCGGTGCCGCCCCCGCCACCGCAGCGCCATAGTTCCCATACCAGCCGCGCCGGGTTCCCCCGCGCGCCCGCCACTCGCCCCGGCGCCGATATTAAGTCCTCCCGGCCACGCCCACGCCCGCACCCGCGTCGCCCCTGTGCTCGCTTTCCCTCTCTCTCGACCGCTGCTCTCTGCCTTCCTCGTTCGCCGTCCCCGCTCTCTTGTCGTTCCTGTTCTCCCTTTCCTTCTCTTTCATTCACACTCTTCCTTGTCTTCTGTATTGCCCTACTCCTTTATCTATTCCAGGACTCTCATTTCCCCCCCCCTCTCTCTCTCGCACGCTGCTCTCTGCCGTCTCCACTCTCACGTCGTTTTTCTCCCTTTCCTTCTTTTCCATTCGCACTCTTTCTTGTCTTCTCTATTGGCTTACCTCTTTTTCTATTCCAGGATTCAT
Source organism: Teleogryllus oceanicus (assembly GCA_964035755.1). Taxonomy (NCBI): domain Eukaryota; kingdom Metazoa; phylum Arthropoda; class Insecta; order Orthoptera; family Gryllidae; genus Teleogryllus; species Teleogryllus oceanicus. The sequence continues at coordinate 77,347,853 of CAXIVR010000008.1, forward strand.
TTCCTTCCCCCTCTCTCTTTCACACACACACACGTGCACTTTTGATTCTCGATTCTGTTCTTGTCATCTCCGTTTTCTTCTTTCTCCATCGCAGGACCCCACGTCACCACTATGCTTTTGTTGTCTCACACTCACGCTCTCTCGTTCGATTTTCTTCTCTTTGTTCACTTCCATCTTTCTCCGCCCCTCCTAAGTCGTACTGCGGTGCTCTCACCCTTCTCTTCCTCTTTCTTTCTCACTCTCTCGCCAGATTTTCCTCTCTGCTCTCTTAACCTTTCTTTTTCTCTTCCCTCTCTTCCGTTTGTGCAGTATTGTGGCGGTTCGTAGTAAAATTGTAACAAGTTTGCCTTTATGACCAATAAAGTTGACGTAATGGAATAGAACGCCAACCTTTGTAGATTGAAGCTAATAAAAAAACCAGTAAGATTGTTTCTTTTTAATTTCTCGTATGCGTACAAAAACTTGTTAATACTGTACGAAACTGGACGTCATTCCGTACATGCTTCCGGCTATTTGTCCGTTCTTCCTCCAATCCCCTCGTCTGTCCATCTGTAAGTGAAAAATACTAGCGACTAAATCGTGCTTGAATTTTTAATGAAAAGTGGGTTTTCCCTGATCGATCTGGCTGATGTTGCGACCCCTCGAATTTCAAACGATTCTTTTGATTTTGAGGGATAGTTTACGGGAAGCTCCTAGAACATTTTCAAATTTTTCTCGAAAATGTTTTAAAATTGGGTCTTTCAATGCGGCAGGACATGTATTTATTCACATTTAATAATGGATGATAAATTTATGAAAATAGCAAGAGATAAAAGTGTTTAAACTCCTGCTACAACTACACTATTGAAGCTAGAGATATGTTTTCGTAATGAAATCAATTCTTCAAAATTATAACTTTTAATCATTTTGTGTACATTTTCAAAGCAGTTTTCACATATTGCATGTTGTATATTATTTCTACATATTCAAACTTTTACAAAAATTGTACTAATTAACACTGTTTAAATTATCACCTATTCCATTCACTTTTTATAGTTTAATTCTCCTGCTTTCATATCAGTCACGTAGTCACGGAAATTGTCTCTTAACATTCCATGCCTCTTTATTTTACTATTAAATTCACGCCGTCTGCATTGCATGTGCATCCCATTCACCTTTCTTTGCATTTATTGTTCCTTTCATTCCAAGTGAAATCCGTGCCTGAATATCTCCGCCGTTAGCGTAGTTGCCACCAAGGATGACATAAAGACGAGGCGTCTGCTTGCTCAATTCATTGAATTCGCCGCGTTTTCATTTTCTCATTGCTCTTCCTAATACCCCTTAAACCTCTGTTGTCATCGCGTTATTCTACGTACGTACTACAGGCCCTTGTTACGCTATTGTCTTCATCAAGGAGGCCATCGCCCCATCTGCTCAATTTTGGCCATCCTCATGTCCCCTCTCCATGTGGTAGTTCAACGTTTTTGGCGTGCCTAATCACTTGTCACTTTTCGCCCATTCCCATATTTTCATCATTACCCAGTCTTCGTCCATTGTCGCGTTCTCCTACTTCTCCGTTTCGTCTCTCCACTTGCTGTCGTCCTCAGTGACCTCACCTACGTTTTCATCCTACCCATCCCAACAGTAACTTCTCTTATCTTCATTTCCATAACACTTCTATCACACTGCTCTTTTTGTCTTTCCAACTAATATTTTTCTCCTCTTTCTCCTCTCTATCTCAAATTCTTCACTGACTGTGCTTTCCCATTGGCCGGCCCGCTTCCACCGTCCTTCCACCGGCTTCCTTGCTGCCACCCGGCGCCTCCCACGTAATTGAATTTCTGCGACGCCGCCAGCCGCATTGGTCTTTTCGGCTGAAGCGCCCACCGCCACCGCTATCGGCCCGCCCTCCCCGGCACTCCCCCTACCTCGCATCTCACCCTCCCCTGGCCCCGAGCCCGCCCTCGCCCACCTCCACCCTTGGGCCCGCCCAGGCCCTTGCTCCCATCTCCAACCTGGCCTCCGCCCTCGCCTTCGCCCTCGCCTTCGCCCTCGTCCCTGGTCTCGCCCTCGCCCCCACCCCCCGCCTCGCCTCGCCCTCGCCTCGCTTCGCTTCGCTTCGCCTTCGCCTTCGCCTTCGCCTCCCCCTCGCCCTCGCCCTCGCCCTCGCCCTCGCCCTCGCCCTCGCCCTCGCCCTCGCCCTCGCCCTCGCCCTCGCCTCGCCCTCGCCCTCGCCCTCGCCCTCGCCCTCGCCCTCGCCCTCGCCCTCGCCCTCGCCCTCGCCCTCGCCCTCGCCCTCGCCTCGCCCTCGCCCTCGCCCTCGCCTCGCCTCGCCCTCGCCCTCGCCCTCGCCCTCGCCCTCGCCCTCGCCCTCGCCCTCGCCCTCGCCCTCGCCCTCGCCCTCGCCCCTCGCCCTCGCCCTCGCCCTCGCCCTCGCCCTCGCCCTCGCCCTCGCCCTCGCCCTCGCCCTCGCCCTCGCCCTCGCCCTCGCCCTCGCCCTCGCCCTCGCCCTCGCCCTCGCCCTCGCCCTCGCCCTCGCCCTCGCCCTCGCCCTCGCCCTCGCCCTCGCCTCGCCCTCGCCCTCGCCCTCGCCCTCGCCCTCGCCCTCGCCCTCGCCCTCGCCCTCGCCCTCGCCTCGCCTCGCCCTCGCCCTCGCCCTCGCCCTCGCCCTCGCCCTCGCCTCGCCCTCGCCCTCGCCCTCGGCCTCGCCCTCGGCCTCGCCTCGCCCTCGCCCTCGCCCTCGCCCTCGCCCTCGCCCTCGCCCTCGCCCTCGCCCTCGCCCTCGCCCTCGCCCTCGCCCTCGCCCTCGCCCTCGCCCTCGCCCTCGCCCTCGCCTTCGTCGCCACTACCGCAGCCACTACTGCTACCGTGCACCATTTCCGCGGTCGCGTCGTCGCCCTCGCCGCTGCCAATGCCGCGTTAACCGCCACTACAATCGCCGCCACGACCACCGCTAACCCCGTTCCCCCCCCACCCGCTACGTACCTACCACGCCTCCACCATCCACTCCAGTCCAGGTACCCCCGTCCCTGCAACCACCACCGCACCTGCTTCCTTCCCCCACCTACGACGCCTGACCAGCTCGCACTCTCCGCCATGATCCCGCCGCCGCCCGACTCCCCCACGGCCATCGCTGTCGCGTCGCCCCCACCCGCACTTCGCGATTTGACAAATCTCGCGGCGCTGGGGTGAGCACACGTTCCGCAGAACATCGCTCAGGCTTTCCCTTCTCCACCCTCCTCCCCCTCCGCCCAGCTTCTCCTTCGCGAGCTTTTTAAGCCTCTTAACTTATTGGAGGGGATATATAGTGCGGTATCTAATACGATTACAAGTATCCAATATTTTCGAGTGGATGTGCTTCTGATGATTGTCGAACGCTCTACTTAGGAGATTACGTTCTCTTTGCAAATTGTGGGCTTCGTTTTTCAATATGAAATTTGTCTTATCTTGCGTGGTCTTCTGAATATTTAATTTTTTCGTTAACTTGCGAACAGAATTTAAAATTATTGGGATATGTTCTCAATTTATGTAATTTCAAAGGTTTAATTGAACACCATAAAGGTAGTTAATTGTTTCTCTGCAATAATTATATTTTTATTTTATATAGACAAGTAAGTTTTGTTATATAATGACACTTGGCGTGATAGTAGTCAATATAATTTTCATCTGAATGAAATTCTATTCTCCCTTTTCCTCGTAGGGTACTAGGTAGAAAATTGTAGATATTCATTATGTCGAGATTTTTTCACAAGTGTTCAATATAATAATTTAATATCGTGTAGTTCTAGGCTCTTAGTGCTTAAAATATCTTTCGTAGCAGTTTTGTTTAATTTCTTCGTTGGTATGGTAGTTATTCTCTTTGTACTGGTGGTTTCGAGCGATTTGCAACAAATTTACATGACCAATCAGGCATCAGAGCAACCAATACACATTTCTCACATATTTTGGACTTTGAAAAGTGTATAATATAAATTACATAACTACATTGAACTTAATATGAAATGAATACATTTCAAATCATTGAACCGAATCTTATTTTGTTTTGGAATCTGCCGCAAAATTTCTGAAGATTTAATTAAAATGACAAAGGAGAATTCACGTCTCATACTACAGAATGCTAAGATTTTTTCCACAAATGTCACTGTATTGTATGATCTGTGGCCTCACTGATTCAGTATAATGTTAATAGATGAACTCTGACAGTTTTGTTATATTGAATAAACGTTAATTTTTTAATCCAAATCTGAAAAGAATTATTACTGTAGAAATTCTGAATTAACGTATTAATTTGATTGAGCATGAGTAATTTGTGGCTAAATAGTAGAGTGGAGCACGGTGATTAAGAGGTATATATACAATTATAATTGCGATATATCCGGTTCTGGTATAGCGACAGAATGTATTTTGCACACTGTTTGTCCCAAATGTTTCCCATGAATCGGAAAAGTTCACCCAGTTGGTGGTCGCCAAAATTTGCCGTTTGGATTTTTTGCTACACAACTTAATTCCACAAAATTTAATTTTTGTGGCATTAATATTCAAAACTTGAAATTAATATTCAAGTATCGAAAGAGTACACTAGTATTGAATGTTGATATTCCTGTAAATTATGATTTCTGAAGAACGTTATTGTAGAGAGTTTCCAACCGAATGTAATTTCTTATGAGCGGGTATTAATGATAAAAATAGTTATTATTATTATTATTATTATTATTATTATTATTATTATTATTATTATTATTATTATTATTATTATGTTAAACTTAATATTACACCCGACAGAACTACACTACAGGCAATAAATAGCTCTTGCATACCATAGCGCTTCACTGCACTGCTCTATCCTGTGTTTCAACTGGCCCCCACGCCATCTACGACACTTTAATGAACTACTCGACGCAAGTTACTTAATTTTAACGTACTATGAGATTATAAAGTTGTCTACTTTATTGCCACTAAACTAATTCTAACATTGCTATGGCTACGAACATTCCGTGGAATATTCCAAGCAAACTGTTCCTATCTCTTATAGTTCTATTGCCGAATGAAAATTTCCATAAATCTGTTCTCTGCTTTTTGTCCATATTTTGTGATTACTGGACCATGTAAGTTCGGGCATTTATTTTACCCAAAATAGGCAGGTCATAATGCACTCGTTTTTACTAAAATAAGCTTGCTAAAATGGCATTATTCTGGCCTAAGTAGAGGGTAAAAGCAAAGGAAACATTAAAAAATCACAATTTAAAAGTAATTAATGCAAAAAATTAATAATTTAAATGATTTACGGTTTTATTCTAACTCTTATAAATTGACATTGGCACTCGCTGGGAAAAGAACTACCTTTCTTTGTTATCTAGATTGCACATACGTTCCTCCGTACCAAAGAGACAAATGCAGATAATGTTAATTCTGATGCAATTTCTAATGATTGATGCAATTTCTAATGTGTGATGCAATTTCTAATGTGTGATGCAATTTGATGAATTTCTAATGTGCGATGAATTTCTAATGTGGATGCAATTTCTAATGTGCGATGCAATTTCTAATGTGTGATGCAATTTCTAATGTGCGATGCAATTTCTAATGTGCGATGCAATTTCTAATGTCTGATGCAATTTCTGTGAAACGCAAACGCAGAGGGCGTCTCTGGGTGTCGACCGCCTGAACCTTCTTCCTTCTGGAAACTTCTGTCCCTCGATAACCTCTCGTCCTCCGCAGCGCCGCTGACGTCACGCGCGCCCCAGGCCAGGCTCTCCAGCCCGAGAGCGCTCGAAGCATCGATGTATCGAGCGGGGGGAATGTCTGATCGCGGCCGAGGCACGGAATCTATGCGCTCGATATAGAGAAGCCCACTTGACCCAGCGCAAGTGGGACTGTGGAGGGAGGAGGCGGCGGGAGCAGGAGATACGGCTCGTGTGAAATGGGGGCAGATACGACTGCTTCGCCGATGGCGAGAATTCGAAGTGCATCTGGAATTTATTTTTATTTTCGGTTTTGTGTTTTTTTTAACCTAGTGCATACATAGATTTGTAACTTTTGTATGAAATACTCGACTGGGAATTTTTTGCTGCGACTGGGAATTTGCTAGGAGATTAAAGGAATGCCTTGTTTCCAGTGGTGCTGATCGCCGTGAGAGTTTGTATGAATAATGAGAGGATGATAATGATTTATTATTTCGTGTTACCGTGCGCTTTGATGGATATGAGAATTAGTCCCATAAGTGTGATGCATGTTTTCCATGCGATGTGGCGGTGATCTCCCCCTAAATGGTAAGATCCGGCGGTGACCTACGTATCGGCTTGCTGGTTTATTTCCACCCTAGGACCACCGCCCCATCCGGGACAAGCTCTAAGCACCAGACTGGTCTGGTAGTGTAGTGCATGTAAACGTAAGTGTGTGTGTAGGTAATGTGCAAGGAAGGGGAAGGAAACATCGCGCGCAGTCCGTGGCTCGTTTGTTATGCTTACTACTCCGGCATTCGCATGGTGTTCATCGGAGAAACTACCTATCAAAGCAACTGTCCGGTAGAATTCTCTTTCATTCAGTGGCTGACTTAGACGTAGATATCTAGCTAGTGTCGAAAATTATTCCATCGTTGGGACACGTACCCCAGGACCTCTCAGTCAGAGCCTCCGGAGTGGCATCAGCTGATCCACTTAATTCTGTGGACGATAATGGGTAGTGAGAGATAAGGTTTCTGTGAATGGTAAGATAGCTTAGATGCGGTGGATAAGTGAGAAGAGGGATGGGCATCGCTACGGTATGCCTTTGGGAGAGTTCCGTGTTCTTACCTTCAAGCTCGTACCCTACTGAGGCAGACATTTTTTACAACTCATAGTCCATTACAACTCATAGTTGTCAATTCGTAACTTAGGGTTGATTTTTGAGTTTTAAACGTCCAAACACTGTACCGTTTATTTCTAGCTATGAAATATCATGTATTTGTCCAATTAAACAATAAAATGTTTGAAGATAAAGAGCATGATCGGGATCGCACGGGTCTTGAGTTCAAAACCAGAAGAAAAGAAGAATGTTAAGGTTTCGAACAGCTTGTCTAGAATATTTGGGAGAGGTTTCGGGGTTAATATACAGTAAAATCTGTCTAAACCGGAACCTGTACAAGCCGGAATTATGCCCTTCCGGAAAATTTCTCCGGCCCATGAAGTTAATGGTCATTTTACACAGCATAAAACGGAACCTCTCCAACGCGGAAACGGAACGTATTTTCATGTCCTCCAGGGGAAAAAGCTTTATAAATCGGAATTCCTGTGAATTTAATGCAATTGGCAGCGAGACGACTTGATGAAATGAATGCATCTGCAAGTTTGTTTTAAATTCTCTATCCTTCTGACAGGCGATTTAGTTGCGGCAGCGTACATTGATGAGACGGGCTTCAGCTGTTAGCGTAGATTTCGACCTTAGGACCGTTTGTCTAGGCTATTTTGTGGAAAGTACGAAGAGTCTGTCTTCGTACATTGATTGATTTTTTCGTGTTTCCGGGCGCGTCAACTGCTTCGGTCATTAGTACCGTTAGTGTAGTGCATGTTTTCTCTCGTGAGATGGCGGTGATTTTCCCCTCGCTGGATGGCGAGATCCGGCAACGACCTACCGTCGGCTAGTGGGATTTCCCCTTAACCAGGACTCTCCCACCAGCGGGGCACCGCCCCAGCCGGGACAAGCTCTATGCTCCCGACCGATCTCCCGGAATATGGCGTAGTATAGTGCATGTTAGTGTAAGTGTGTGTATATATAAGGGGAGAGAATAGGACAAGGAAGAGGAAGGATAGATCGCGCGCGGTCCGTGGCCCGTTTGGTAGTGTATTACTCCGTCATTCGCCTGGTGTTGATCGGAGAAACCACGGAAAACTACCGATCAGAGCAGCCGGCCGCTACATTTCTCCTCCAGACAGCGACTGAATTCGACCTAGCTGGAAAGCTAGTGTCGAAAATCCTGCCGCTGCCAGGACTCGAACCTTGGACCTCCCGGTCAGGGCGCTGCAGTGACATCACTTAATGCACTGAGCTACCGCTCCTGGTTCCTTCGTACATCATACTTACCATAAAATGGCGCCATGCTAGGACTGTTCATCATGTTTACTCAATGTGTTTAATCTATGTTACTTGGAGCTACTGACGATGGGAAAAATTCCCGAACCACTTGTATGGCTGAATTTTCTACACAGTAAATTCATATAACCTACTATTGTGGTTGATACCTCTTATACCCCGAATAATTTTATTTGAATAATATTTTTTTATATTTCATTATGTATTATTGTGTAACAATTACAAAAGGTTTGAGTTAAATGTGCTTCTTAGTTCGAATAACTGGGTTGAATGGGAGTGAACCGAAACCTATAATGTTTGTTTCATAGCTACATTTCTATACGACAATCCGCAACAACGGATACGTTAATGTGAAATGGCCACGAGTTATTGCATATTCAAAACCAACACGCAATTTTCGAATATCATATGCATGTCGTTTTGATTGGAGCTATTTCCTAGTGGTGATTGCAACTCATCCGGACGGTTTTGATTATATAATATTTAACACAGAACTTGGATTACGCAAGTGTTAGCTTTTAATATGATGATGTAGACTAAATGCTTTGTTTCATAATCGAAAATTTCTGATCGCATTTGGTATTTTGTTATCCTGTGTTCTTTTTGTAATCGCATCCTATTATGTATTCGTCAGATATTGCAACGAAGCGAATTATTCAAATTTTGATTTTTTCAAGGACGATACAAAATCACAACTTCAGTAACTTTATTCTGTAACAACTCGCAATAAAACAACATCTCTTATCCATAGATTTCATAATAATTACAATATTAATGAATACATAGTGTGAAGAGTATATTTAATTTTCATAGCTTTTTTATACTGCACGTTGAAAATAATGAAGGTTATGTATAGCTAGAAAATAACTTTATTAATTTTGTGTGAATTTGCACACCATTAGAAATCCATTGAAAGTTCTGTAATTTAGTGTTTACACTACAATAGCCTAAACGGCATTATGTCGTTCATGCGCTGCAATGCTGGCACAACTCGAATAATTATGTTTTGCGATGAACGTATTTAAAGTTTTCGCCTGCCGTTGAAATAAAGACAATTGGTAGCTTCTGAAGCAAACGTTAACAATACGCTCCACTTATGTTCTGTTACTAATAATTATTATATAATGTTATAGAAATTCTTGTCACAAATCCAAATTCGTATTTTTTCGAGTTGGCCTGTATCGCAGCCAATGATCGAAATAACAATTTTTCGAAATACTTTGTCGGTTACAAGACTTTCATGGACACTTTACTAGCATTCTTGCAAATTACTTTAGCGCAATAAGAGCGTTTGATACCCCCAAGATCGTTTCTCTCATGACTGAAAACCGTTCAGGAAAGTTTTAGTCAATGCCTTATTTTACGTGGCGAGACTCGGGCCATCAGGCCCGCTCTTCCGTCTAACCACGCAAATTTCGATACGCTACTTTCACCACCTAGCGGAGAAAGGGGGTATTATCTTGGGCAACGAAACTGGCGGATCTCAATTTTGCTCAGAGAACTACTACATGGGACAGCCAGCTTTACTTCCCCCTCTGATGGAAGGGTACGAGGGAATTTTTCGCCCTTAAAAGTCCACGGCTTCGATCGGGTTTGAACCCGCAAACTCGAGTACAACAGTCCGGTACGCTAACCGTTATACCACCGAATCCGCCGAAGAGGAAAAGACATTTTATTCCAACACGATTGGTAATTTCATTTATCCCGATCTTTAGAAAAGACCTTCGCGCTATAACAACTTTCCTCTTTCCGAGACTCCAGGAAATGAGGGTTTTAAGTATCACGAGTTCCAATGTTCGGAAACACATTGGATTTCTT